>JBCFXI010000068.1:0-379026 GCA_038496175.1 Ampulex compressa | reverse complement strand
TATCTTGTCACTCGATTCCTGAATCCGGCGCTTATTGTTTCGCGAGCTCGATGGGGGCTGTTGGTGGGGGGAGGGAGGGAGGAGGGGAGGAGGAGGAAGAGGGGGGGGGGCACCGCTATTTCTATGCAAATGTCGCAATCCAACTCCAGCAGGCAGAGCGTGCTGAAGATTATCACCGGCAAAGCATACTTTGCCCCTCGAGTGTCCGCGGCCGATCCGCGTTCGAGAAGCGGAAACGAACGTTCGAAGGCTTTAAATATTCCGGTCGGACCCCCAGAGTTTCGAGGGTGATTATTTCCCCGATCGAGGAGGCCTCCGTGAGAACCATCGAGGGAGATTATTCCAAAGTGTACGGCTCTACCTAGGATTAACATGATCGCGGTGGGTGAAGAAACGCGGACTTCTTGGATGCCAATCAACCAGAGCTGCCTCGAACTTATATTACGATCTCCAAAAAGTGTCTGCACTTTCTCCAAACTATCTGCACGCAGCTGCTTTATCCGGGTATATATACATAAACACATCAAATAAATGTCTATGTCTTTGTTCGCCCTTTAGATGTACACATGATTCGATAGAGCAATATCCAAAAAAAAAATGATGCGTATATATTATTCCCTTATAAAACAAACAAAGCTTTTGGAACAACTTAATATAATGCGATTGTGATTAAGACAAGTGTATCGAGTATTGAATTTTCTTTTTAAAAATTGCATAAATCCCTAACGCGCCATGCGATATTCCTAAAATAGTCAGGAGCGCGAAACCGTAGACTTGACCATCGGGAATCAACGTGCAGCCTTTCTCAGAAATCTACGCGTAGCTCGAGCCTCAATCTCGAAAGTGATTCGCTTTGATATCTACGCGAGCGTAATTTGTTTCCAGGGCTTTATCGGGTGTGCGGAAATTGGGAAAGGTGGCGTTAGGTCGTTTGGTATACGAGGAACTCATATAGGAAGCGTCACCATCCGACGCCTTTGCGCGCTGCTTTCATTCTCTCGATTGTCGTAGAGAACTCCTCCTTATCGCCCCTTGAAATAGAGAGCTTCCTCGCCCTACGAGCGTTACAATACAAGCCCCGTCGGCGACATCCACCGTTAAACATTATCACCTGTAAAACACACTTTGCGTCACGAGCATCTGGGCTTTAGTCGCCGCCTCGTTTCGGATTAAGTAGGGTCTGAAGTGGAAGCATATTTTCGGGTTCTTCGGCAACGAACGGGCAAACTTTCCTGGCGATATTGCGAAGTACATACGTTATCCGAACTTTCCTCCTACGTTAAAGCGCCTGGCCGTGCAGTCGGCGAAAAAAATGTACCAAACACGAAATGAATACGCAATGCGAACCCCCCTGGAATTTACAACGTTTCCCCTTTGTATTTCGCCGAATGCCACGCACCACCGGTCGCGGGCTTTTATCAAAAAGCGCATGGCATTTTGAGAAATAATTTACACGCTTTGGAACCCTTGCGAGGTAGGGTTTCGTCGTGACTACTCAGAATCCTCTTTGAATCGCGCTTTAACCTTTTCGGTACGAATTTTCGTTATAGTCGATAGTCAACGAGCTACCTTTAATAGCAAAAGAACTCGACTCGCGGATCATCCCTTTCGATTCTATGTTTTCGATACCGTCTTTCGCCAATATGATTCCACCATACGAACATTCGAATATATAAACATAAATATGCGTAAGTCTTCCGTGAGTAAGATAAAAAACGTCAGTCGCGACGATGCTAAAATAGACATTCCGTACGAAACCAAGATATAAATTGTTAAAAAAAATCATCACACCTCGAGCACCTTTAGACACATCAGTAATATAGAAAGAACGAAGCACGGCACGAAGTAAAATAAAACGACGCACCAGGATCTATTCATCGAGCACCCTGGCGATCCATTAAAGGCCGCAATTATGACCGAGCAGATCCCTCGACAGAATCACGATGCAGTCCCCCTTCGAGCCTTTACAACGTGCGAGAAACGAGCTAGCATAACACGCCCGAATGAGCACCTAATCCCATTCCCCGGGCTTTTCATTTGGCGGCCGCTACGTTACAATTTTATCGCTGCAATGGCACAACTCGTTCATTTTCAATTTCCCGCGCCGTTTACTCCCCCCTCATAACCCCCCCCCCCTCCTACCGGCGGTTTTAACGAAGGTGAGAAGTTCAGCGGAATAATTTTCGTATGCAAATACACCCAGCGCCGGACCTCCCGCTCTCGGTCAGGAGTATGGCCGTGCCACGGCGGTACATTGAATTTTTATTTTCCTCCTTTCTCCCGACGCTCGTTACCGCCGCGAGGACGCAAAGAGCGTGCCGCCCGTTGGTAATCAATAACGCATTAAATTTTCCATCCGCGCCGAGTGTTGGGCGCCGAGGAATGACGAGTGCCCGGGCAGACCTGGGGGGATCAAAGCACGGCCGCGCACCTGCCTTTCATCATTTCGCACCTTATTTACGGCCGGTTCCCGAAGGCGACCTGGCCTATTAGCCCGCCCGGCGAGTTAAACTTTTAGCGGGAGAGAAATTAATCGGCCTTCCGCGACTCGAATCGATTTATCGGGGAATACCTGAAAGGGGAGCTCGCGCGTGTGCGCGGAGGGAGTTCTTTTCGAGTCCGGGGATAATGGGAGACGTTTAAGGTATTTTAAGAGACGGACGCGGGGGGGGGGGTAAATGTGGGACGTTTGACGGGAGCGAGTCTTGAAATTCGCGGCTGGATGGGATATGGAGGAGACGTGCTTTATTTCTCTACTGGTAGATCCTACTTGTAAGGAGTAATTATTATTATATATATATATATGAGAGAAATGTCTATGATATATCCAGCTAGGAGTATAATCGACTCGTGCTTCAATAATTAAACTCGCTTCAAAAAATACGAATCACGTATTATTATACGCATTATTTATAAGATCGAGGACTCAGAAGTGTAGTACGCTTTCCATCGTCGATCAAGATCCAAGCTCGTCGTCTTCGACCGAATCCCTTCTCATTCCTATAATCCTCGCGGTTTTGCTTATAGAAAAAGAGAGAGGAAAGGGGTCCTCCAACATAGCGTCAGCCTCGAACCGTCGGGAGTAACGAAAGATACCGTTTAACCGAGCGCCCCTTTCTCGTCGGGCCTCGAGCTCGGTGACGTAAATCCGCGATCCGCCGTGATTTCCGAGGGAATTTCGCTGAGTGGCGGTGTAACAATGGCCGTATACCTTCTCGCGAAAGTTCCCAAAGGTTCGCAGGCTGCGGAGGGTAGGAGAGGGGGCGGCCGGGGCGAAATTCAATCTTCCGGTTAAAGAAAAGTTAAAGCGGCTATCGGCTTATCGGGAAGTTGCCGCGTGTGCGCCGCCCGGAAACGGATTTCGGTCCCCGGACATATTTAATTCCCCCCGGGGCGTCGCGCGCCCGTAAATTACCGGGGTTAGACCGGCCTCCAGGAGGGCGCGAGCCTGGGAACGCGCGATCGATCCCACCCAAATGAGACTCGATCGCTCGTTGATCATGCCGCGACGATTAAGGGCCGCGCTAATGAAATCCGCCTTGTCGATCCTGCCTCCGTTAGTGATACAATGCCCTGAAAATTCGAGCCCGAGGAAAGAATTATCGAGGCCGAGTTTCTTGGACCTCGCGAGGAGTTTCGATCGCGGCTCGAGTAAGTCGTGGTGTAAAAGTAAAAACGGACGCGCCTCGTGTGAAGGATTCTACGCGAGATATGGTATGGAAGTGTGCAAGATCTTCTGATCGTTAATGGCATGCGCGTAATTTAGTCGTGAACGCTAAATGGTGGAGGATTAATAGGGCGAGCGGCATAAAGGGAATCGCGGATCATGCCGCGACTATCGAAGGGCCGCGCTGATGAAATCCGCCTTGTCGATGTGTTAGCGATACGACGTCCTGAAAATTCGAGCTCGAAGAATGGCCCCTGAGAATTATCGAAGCCGAGTTTCTCGACTGGAATCCTCTGCTCTTGGAGCACTCGACTATCCTCGCGAGTCCCACTCGGTTTGATTGTAGCCCAAAGGCAAACACAGGTGCACCTTGCGCCGGGGCTTCCACGTAGGATCTATTATAAAAACACGGATATACCTCGTCAAATGGAATCGAAATATAAACGCTGAATCATCGAGGATCGATGGGACTGATAAAAGAACGAGCTCCGCATTTCCGATTCCTACAAGATCAAAATTTAAAATCGCACTCAGGATTAAGCAACTCCTGTACAGGGGCTTTGGATCGAGATACAGCGCTCGTAAAAATCACGAGGAATATTCGAAAGCGCTCGCACCGAATTTCCAGAACGTCCGCGGCCGGCACTGGCGCCAATTCACGTTCGTTTCAAGTCCGGGCCGTCGAATGAAATCACGAAGGGAAAAGGAGGGCTCGCCATTGTCGTCCTGGGGGAATCAAGTTTGCCCCGGCAAATTCACATATTCCGTCTGCATCCCCGCGGCAAGAATCGCGGCAATCCGTCCGCTCATTGTCGGGGATCTTTATAGCCGGATGATCCTCGCTCCGAAACTTTCGAATGTAATAATAATTCTCGCAGGGACGTTAAATGTATATAATAGAGGCGCCGTACGTGTACATAATGCGGTATGCGGTCCATTATCCTGCGTCACGGCCTACCGTACCATCGACGCTGGACCACTCATACGTGACCAAAATACCATGGACGTGTCCACTGACTCTCTCTACCCTACTCTCTCTCTCTCTCTCCCCCCCGGCCCTTTTCTCCCCCTTCCAGGAAACCGAACGCCTCCTGATAAGGGCCGGGATTGCATCGTTTGATCGATATATCATGCCCTCCCTGCGACGAATTCGACCGCGTCACGCCTCTGGCCAGCCGGTCGGAATCAATTTCGACACTCTCGCGGCGAGGCTCCTCGAAAAAGGTGCGCGTAGGATTTTCCAAAGGCATACGTGATGCGCGAGGTTTTCGAGCGGCGGTGTTTACCTGGGATAGGAGTGTAATGTTCGTCGCGCGGAAAGGAAGAGAATATCCTTGAATACGGCTATGGAACAGGGTGGCGATTTTGGTGTATAAGATGTAAGTATATATGATGTAGTGTGCAAGGAGTGTATAAATGTAAAAACAGCGTATAAATATATTTATATTGGGTATAATATATTTATATAAGTTACTAGGTATGAGTTTGGTTTTTAGGGAAGTTTTGTGGAGAAGCTATTGAGCATCGCGTTTGAGAGGGAGTTTGATGGGGAGATAAGAAGTACGACGAAATCATTTGTGAAGAAGTACAACGCCCAATTCGATACCGAGCCTTGACTCTCATTTATCGCCAATAGTCTCGATAGTTCTCTGTATATATTTCGACTCTTTAATAAACCATATTTTTATCAACACCACTTGACTATGTATATAGATGCATACTTTTGTGCCTTGGAAGTGAATATTTGTTTCACCACGATCGCTCTTGTGCTCGGTTCGTTAAAATGAAAAGTCGCGTGGCCAGTAAAATGCGTCGATATGGGTGGGAGATAACAGAATGCGCACGTGACAGGTACTCGTTCGGTTATTAAATAAGTCATCGTATGCCATTACGTAAACTTGAGCGTATACCTCCTAATACGTATAATCCTATCCCGTGGGATATACTAGTTTGTACACTAGTTTCTCAGACACTACTGGTCCTTAGGATTAAGCTAGTTTCACAAACCCTAACCCGACTAAGAAAAACCAGAGAGCCTGCCAAGAATATGTAAGTGGCCTGAAAACAACAGGTACACCGGGTTTCGAGAAACCTTGGCTGTACTTTAAAAACATACCGCTACGTGTATTACACGTAGTCAAATAAAAAAAACAGCCTGTTCGGAAAATTCATTATATCAGATTTCCGTATAATATAGAGCTCAATTAGTCCCACGTCACAAATACACGAAAATATTGTTTTAAAAAAATCATGTCCACCAAGAAGTACATATGTAAAAATATTGCCAAGCGATACAGACAATTGAAAAACGCTATAATCAATTCTTCAGATTTCACGAGTTCACTCGTAGCCTATTTGAAAATCGTCTTACACCGCGGAAGACAATAGCCAACCGATATAGCATTCATTTGCAATTGGAATCGTGACAGAATTAGTGGCATCGTACCGCAGAGTCCAAAAACCCAATTTGCCCGAATCGCGATTCGATAACCTGCTAAATTAAGCTGCGAGGAAAAGGGAAGAAAAAATTGAAGGAGGTTGGAACGAAACTGGGGCTGTTACATTGTGCGAGGTGCGTAAACGCGCGACTTTGCGTGTCGTCGAGACGAGTAACCTGCCGACGTCGACGCATGAATGATACATGAACGAGCCCCGGGATCCTCTCGCATGCCATTACCACCGGTAAATCGTCCTCTGGAAAACCTTCGAACAGGAATACTCGGTCGAGTTTGCATAACGCCAACGTGGACCGTCGCGGCTGCAAGGTCTGTGTGTGAAAACGAAAGATTTCGTTACCCGCCTCGCCCGCGGACAAGCCAAAGATATTAAGTTTCGGCGGGGCCTTTGCTTTCGCGCTTGCTCCCTCGTCGGACGATCCATTTTTTTCTCAAGCTCCGCTTAAAAACACTTTGGGACCATTCGAATACACTATCGTTATCACATTTTATAATAAAAGCTGCTCTTCGATACGTCCATGTGACTTTTTTTTATTTTATTCTTCTCGATAGGTAAGCTTCATTTTGTATCTAAATCATTCCAAATCGTCCCAACGTGAAGTAAAAATGACATCCTGGAGCTTTGGTATATATCTGACGAATAATTTTAATCAGCTACTACACGTTTATGCTCTTTCACTCGTGGAATGGTTTAGAAATGAAATATCGATCCATCGATCCCTCTTACGGCGTATCCAATAGCCGTATAAAACACCGCTCGATTCGGCATTATCGTACAAATGACCGGCGTCGTGCCCTTAAGTGGCCCCAATTCCGTTATACCGTAAATTAACGATACGGTACACCGTAAATTTTCAGGGCACGCGAACAGTAGTAAAATTCTTTCCTGGATACGCTCCACGGTGCGACAGTGGGGACATAAAAAGTGGAAGTGCGCGACTGTTCCGCAGTTTCCCTCCCTGGATCCTTTTACGCGCCTCCAACCGTCTTTTACGGCAGAACGCTGTATTACATCGCGAAGATGAAACGGCCGATGCACCGTCGGCTTCGAGGGGCCCCGCCCTATCGCCAGCGGAACGCAAAGCACTCGAGACTCCTTCGAAGATGGCACAAGTCGTCCAAAGCATTGTGCGGACCGAAATTGGTGTCGGGGAAAAAAGCCTCGCGCGCTCCACTTTCCTCGAGGATCGAGGAACAAGACGCGAGATACGAGGTCCGCGAGGAGCACGTATCGCGCGACCGACGATATCCGCTTATTTTCCCCCGACGAATGCAAAACGCTTTCTCGATGATGCACGCGCCCAGTCGAGTAGAGCGCTGCACCGCAGAAATGCCCTTCTTCTGGGATTATCTTTAGAAGGAAGCCGCGTGTCCCCTCGCGTCTCTCGAGGCTCGAGGGCGCGAGTTCCAAAATAGGAGGTATCCCGCCAACGCGAAAATCCAATTGAGTAGAGCAGGACGAGGAATTGTGCGACATGGAAGGGGGTACGTCGAGGCCTGTCCACGCGGTGAGAATCGGCGGGAAAGGTTTTGGGAGATATCGCAAAAAAGGGCCGCGCTGTTTAATCGAGTTCCAAAAATTTGCGAGCAGCCCCGCAGAAGGCGCGGAGGGCCGTGATAGACGGCGAAGGAGAAATCAGGCTATTGGATCTCGGGCAGATATTAAAAAAGTTTGTTTATTTTACGGCGTGGCCCCGTTATTACGGCGGAATCGAAAGGGCTTATGCAAATTGCTTATTATATGGCCATGCGGTGTTTCGCGGAGATTTTATTACGGTTTCGAGGGCTGCGGTGCGCCGACGGGAAAGAGGGAGAGAGAGGGGCGTGCTTTAATTGGTATGTAAATCGCGTCTCCCTCGCGTTCGCGGTTCGTACACGGGAGGTATAAGCGACGAGTGCGCATACCCACGCGTGTTACGCACACGAGGGACGACGATGAGCGCGGCGCTTATCGTTTATGCGCGCTCGTACTCGTTGGCTTTACCATACATTATTCCCTCGGCGATATCGTCCCAAATCGAGCGGCTTTCGCGCTATCGATTTTCGAATCGAGCGCATCCACCGGGCCCGTCATCGAAAGTGATTTTGGCAGCGCCTAATCACCGCTCCTTTTCATCCGGCGCCCTCCTTTTGAATTTCGCATTCGCGCAAACGATCCGAGTGGATTTGGAAATGTAAATACCGAGGCGTGCGTCGGCGAACGACGGATGCGCGATATCGGAGATAGGCATGGCCCTGAAATATTCATAATTAACCGTGCAATTCGTCTGCAGTACGAATAATCGTTGAAGGAAATTTAGCACCGAATGGGTCAAAATGACCGTTTGGTCGTGACTTTGAAAAATTATAGAAGTTTTAAATGGGATACTTTCTAAGATTTTGCGTGATATTGTTGTAGTGTCTTTGTATATATATTGATCTATCGACGCTTTTCCTCGATCCTCCTTTCCTCTAAGGAAATATTTAGTACACCTAAATATGTCAAGACACTAGACTAAGTAGGTTCGGTATTAATACAAGTATCCGAATTTTATACATTTTATACTTATAAACCCACGACAAGTATAACACGACTACTATAAAAAAAAACCAACACGATCACACGCTATTTTTGACTTCCACTAATTTCCACCACCATTTCTCTCGACTCTGCTATACGCTGATTTTTCCATTCCTGAGGAAGCATCGACGCATAATCCAAGTAGACCCTCCGACGTACGAGGAGCACGATACGGAAGACACACGGGAGTCCCATAGATCAAGCCCATCCCATTTACCTGGGGGTTCGCGCAAAGTTTAACTCCTCCCAGGGAGAGAGAGGGGTCATCCTCGCAGTCGCCCCTTTATTCGTGAAAGCGTCCTCCACCCTCGGAGCCCTGGGACGGGCCGCTGAATGCTAGCCAGGAGTTCACGCTCGCTGGAATCCACGCGGTAAGACATAATCATAAGTTGCCATGGCTACGCCGGATCCCGTGTCACGGCGTGGCCTTGGGCCACAGGTTGAATATAAGGACGAGAGGCCGTGCAAACAGCCGCCGTCAGGGCCGCCGATAATACAGGAACGTCTTTCAATTACGGCCAACCCTGGGAGTCTGGGGGATGCTCGCGCGCACGAGAAACGAGCCCTGCGAGTCGCGATCCTCCGGAGGAGGGTGCGGACGACGTGTGCTCGTCGTCCTTTAATTTTTCCCGCACCAACAATTCCCAGCACCCCTCTCTCCAGTGTGGGAGAGACGTAGGATGAATCGCGGATGATAAAACGCTGTTTTCGATCAACGCGGGAATCACGTTTGCGCCTACTTTCATACGGGATGTTGTGCGTTCAAAGAGTAACGGGGGTTTTGTAATTTCGCGGCTTGCATCGGTGTGATTCGCACGTTTTCTCGTTGTTGCCCCGCTGGAAAATATGTTTGAAGAGTACCGGTAGATCGTTGGATCGTAGCGGATGTTTGGTCGGTTGTCGGCCGTCGATAGGGGCACGCGTGTTTTGGCACTGTCGGCGATTATTTGTTTCTTTTAACACTGTTGCCACCAGCGATTTTCCAGACAGATTTAAGCGTGCTAAATACATCCTTATGGAAAAAGAGGAAGAAGGGAAGGTGTCGATAGATTAATTTATCGATCCGTACGATGCGAGAAAATCGTGAAAAATCTCAGAGGTGACTGCGCCTCAAAGTTCTACGATTTTTCGAAGAAATCACTGACCGGTCGTCGTAGGAATAGTGTTAAAAAATGGATCAGGGAACTTGCAGAGAATTTTACAGGAAATCTGAATTTTGTTACTACGTGTTATTATCATTTTGTATATCTATTGATGTAGACGAATACATAAAATTTGTTCCAGAAACCGAAAATTCCTGTTATTATTTTAAAACAGCCTGTATACATGATGTACGCAGTGAAGGACAATCGAGGGATAAAAAAGAGGAGCGGACGAATCTGCGCGAAAAGACGGGCCGAGCGATCTGGAGTGGCAAAATTGACAGAAGCGTGGTTAATCGGTTTGAAGGCAGTTACTTCAAATTGGGACAAATGCTCGCGGTGTTATCGCGAGCGTAGCGTAATATACAAGGAAGGCGGAAAAGCGGGGGGAATGGAGGCACACCTTGCGCGAGCAATTATCGGGGAAAACGAGAACTCGGGTAATCAAGAAGGGAAATATTACTCCTACATCGGCGCGATTGCCGTTGGTAGCTGGAAACGAAATTTACTCGCCGGTGGCGCGAATTTCACTTCGTTGTTTCAACGAGTGGATCCAACGGGATCCCAAGAAGATTAAAAAGTTGTCAACTGCTCTTTCTGTCTCCCCCCTTCTCCGCCTCCTCCCCCCCCCCGCTCCTACCCTTTTCCTCTTACCGTCGCGCCGCTCTTGGGAAACTTTGCTAGTTAGAATTTCTCGCAGTACGTTCCGAAAGGAAATCACCCTCTGTTGCCACCGAACCAAAGAAAATCTCGGAAAGGCTACACGGTTTACCGAGTAACAAACCTGGCCGGGACGCGAACTTTCTTCCTTTTTCCTCATCGCCAGCACGTTCCACGCGCGCTCCCCCTTGGCATCGATGGACGAGAATTCAGGCTCGAAAATATTTCTCGAAATCAGGGGGAAGGATTCAAGTTAGTAATTGGAAGTGGCGCTACTTTGCGCGGACGATGGTGGAGATTGATCGGGGTATCGATCGATGCGTCCTTCGCGAAAGATCGGGACAATGTGTTAACGCTTGGGCGATGGATATTCATCCACGATTCCTCCCACGTAGTCCCCCCTTTTTTCTCTCATTCCATTTGCACTCGATCTTCCCGCGTATAAGCCAAAGCCGTTTCACTATCGCGCGCCCGGTGTTTTTCTTAATATCGCGTATCCGTATCCCTCCCTCGAATATATATCGGCGCTCGTGGCCCGCTCTCGATCCGCCTTACGTCAATAAAATAGTTTCGAGGATTCCCGCGGAATGCCTCGCGCGACTTTCTTCCCCTCGTATTTTTCTTGTTCCTCGCCGGGGGAAATATCGAGGGACGGAGTAATTGGTGCATCCATTATAAGTTCGTTGTCAGGGCGGAACCCGCGGATTCGTAGCGAGTAACGAGTCTGGAAGTAGAATATAACCGCGTTATACGGACGTCAGTGGCGCAAACTGGAATTGCAGAGAACTCCGGCTGCTCCTTTGAAGACGCGCAACGTCGCACACGTTCTATTCGGGACACGCAGTCGAGCTATCCGCGTGTGAGAGCATACCTTCAAAGACGTTATACGGCTAGACTCCGCTCCTACCCCCGGCGCCTTCGATCGATAACTGCTGCTTTAGGTTCGTTTAAATCACGTAATCCCGCGTACGCCCCAACGTTTATTCGATGGCACACGCCGAGGGGCGCTTCTTTGAAACTCCGAAAGAGCTTTTAATGCGCGCATAATTGAAGACGTACGTGGAATGCGAATGTAAAGTACACGATCGAATGGCGGCTTGGAGGTTGTTTCTTCCGAGAATAAAATCGAGTTGCGCGTGTAGACTCTTTATTTCTTCCTTATAAATGTTCGAACTATCATCCCCGTGCGCTGGAAGATCGCATCGAACTCAGATTTATCGTCGCGATATCGCAGGATGCTTTTCGAGAAAGATTCCTATCGAGAAAGCTCAGAAGATCGAGACAATATCGAACGATTCGATTATGTCGATCTAGTATACCAGTCAATCGATATATTCACCTAAACGAACCTTCCTCCCTTATATACTCCAAACGAGCAAAGATAATCGCAAGATACCAACGATCGAGAACCTCAAAAAAAAAAAAATCCTTCGCCCAATCCCCTCGATCAGAAGCTCCCACGCGATCCCTCAGCAACCCGACATCCAACTCCACCCGCGGCGCTCCTCGCGACCTTTCGCGCAGGCCGAAACATCGTAGAAATCGACAAGCGGAGCGAATAGATTCTCCCCCCTCCCCCGGGCGTTCAAACTCGCCAGACCCTCCGCGATAATTAAACCACACGGGCACGATCCTACGCGACGACTCACCGATTTAAGCCGGCGTGGGCAGCCTCGTGTAAATGGGAAATAATTCACCTACCGGGAGGATCATTCGAGCCACGTACGAAAGAGGGTGGAAAACGGGAAGATCGCGGCGCGACGCTCTCGAAAAGGGAGAAAAAGGGAGGAAATTCGCGAAACCCGGAGGCCGGCATTAACTACGCGAAGCTCCTCTAAGGGGAAGCGGTGGGGCTAAGGGGGGGAGTTTTAATTCGGCTCCGCGAGTGCTCCGGTCGAAAGAGGAAGGAGAGGGGGATGCGCAGGGATGGAAACCCTCCGCGAGGATACACACACATGTTTCCATGCCGAGTGCGAGTCGCGGGTCGGACGTGCGCGGAAATGAGCTCGACGGTGCTATATAAAAAAAAAAAGAGAGAGAGAGGAGGAAAAAAAGGGGGGAAAAGGAGAAGCAAAAAAAAAATGTATTTGCCGTCCCAGTTTGCTCCGGTTGGCATGACGCGGCGAAAGCTCTTCAGTAAATCCAGCTTAAAGCAGCTGTGTAAACGTTGACCTATATTACAATCACGGCACCCGGAGTGCCCGGCTGCAGCGCTGCCGTCAACGGCTGACTCCCCGCCATCTACGCGCCGGATACGGCAGTAACTTTTACCCGCTGCACGCTCCAACCTGGCCTCTGTATTCGATTTCCAGCATCGATCGCGGAAATGACCTACTCGATGACCCGCCGTTTGACTCGGCCGCCAGCCGAGCGGAGCTTAATTCCCCGGCTGGTACACGCTGCAACGCTCCCCGTACACGCACGCTTGATTTTCGGCGTTAATCGTTAAAATGCACCGCCGTTTAATCCGATGTTTAATTCGCGTATGAGGCGGCCCTTGTTCGGTGCGCGTAACTACCGATTATGTGCAGTCGGAATACTCGATTTTCGACGGCCGCTCATGTCGCCCGGCGCGGAGGTTGACTCTGTTCGCGCTCTGGGGAGGATCGGGGATGCTGGGATGGAGGGGGCCAAAGGTGTGGCTGGTGGTTAACGCTGGAACTGCCAAATCGGTCAAAATGACTGGTTGCTTCATTGAAAAATCGTAGTACTTTATACCGATGTATTTTTTGAGATTTTACGTGAGTTTCATGCAGTATTTAGATCATTTTGATTTACCGAAATTTCATTTTGGTCTCCCTCCTTTTTTTTTTTTAAAGATACATGCGGTGTTCTAAATATGCGCAGAGAGTGGCTGGTAGTTCTACCGTTAAAAGCGATGCGTATACGAAATCTTTTGTATTACCGTAGGTGTGATCGATAGTTGGAGAAAGTGGGGAGAATGCGGAATAAGGCTGTTTATACAGATTCGAGTGCGATGATCATGCGTTCGAATGATCTTCCCGGAATGTGCGCGAATGGAGGAGAGATTCGAAGAGCGGCGATGATAATGATGGGGGCGCAATCGCGCGCCACTTCTCGATCAAACGTCAGAGGAGAAGGCGTGTTTACCGTGGACCCGGCCTTGTTTTCTCGGGCGCATCCATCGACGAGATGACTGCCGTGTAATCTCGTGATTGCCGGAGAACGTCCGGGAGAACGATACGGATAAGCCAGTAGACGCTCGCTAAGAAAAATGGTACAACAACGGTGCAAGCCTTAACCCTCCCTCGGCTATCCACATTCCGTGGGGTGGCTGGTAAAAGCGGGGAGACACTTAAAGGATTTACGGGTCTGAGAACTCTGGACCGCTCTCGGAACCGGCTCGAAAAGCACGGACTTGGAACTAAGTGCAGGGCCGGGAGGAGAGGGCGAAATCGGTCGGGCGATCGGGTTAAATTTTCGGCCAAATTAAATTCTGGATATACCTTCGAGGCTCGTCATAAATCGTCGACGATGTTCGTGGCTCGTCAAAGGGATTGGGGAGTCTCCCTTTTTTTCCTTTTTTCTCTCTTTTTTCTCCCCAATCCCCCCCCACCTTCTCGGGGCAAGAAGTCCACGCGGAAAGGAAAGTTAGCGTCATTAAAGTGGCGATAGCGTTTAACGATCGGGGAACATCCTCGATACTTTTCAGATACGATTTCACCAAAGTTGCCCCGGTATCGGGCTTATGGCGGGGGAAAGATTAAACGACGCACTTGGCCATCGATTGCTGGCTCCGTATAAGCAAGGGGGGGCAATAAAATGAGTTACCTTTTCGACGGGAGGGCAAATAAAAAAGGTGACCTCCTTTCCGGTAGCTCGCCACGGTCTACGTCAGCTGCAGCTTACTTACAATCCTTCAAAGTGCATCGATTAATTAAACGTCGTAAATATTTCTTTCCGGGTGGGCGTAATGATTTTCACCGCTGAAAAGTAATTAATTTCCCCGATGAAATATTGACGCTAAATTGAAGTTCCTTCTTGGAAAGGAGAGGAGGAAGGAGGAGAGGGGAGGAGACTAAAATCGGGAAAATCCTCCTGGCACTCGTTAACTCGGTCATAATTTTTAATTTGGCCAGGACCCTTTCGTCGTGTACGCACCATCCATCCAGTTTGGGGGGTAGTATATTCGATGGGGGCGGATTTAAGAAAAATAGAGGAGAGGAGCGAGAAGCGGAGGGTGGAAGGGGGAGAGGAGGAGCTGAGAAGCGGAGGGAGATTTGCGTTTGAGCTCACAACAATGCTGGCGCTGCAAGGGCCGCTTTTTCAAACGATAGGCGGGCAGGGCCACAATGGGCTGCAGTTTATCGGCGTTTTATCATTCGGCTTTCAAAATAACGACGCTTAACCTGCCCTTGGAATTCTCAAAATCTGCTTTTTCCAGGAGGTCCTCGTCTGCTCCTTCTGGCCAGCATTGTTCTCAGACTCGCGAGCCTGGCATTATTCGAGATGCTTGCAAAGTTAGTTCTACGAATCGTTTCGTCGGAACAGCACTTGTTAACTCTGTGCGCCGAATGCGATTTTTGGTGTACCATCCACGCAAGGTAAGTATTTTATCATAGAATTCTTCTTACCTCGCTTATACCTGATTATAAGCGAATGCGAAAATAAACATTGCCAAAGGTATTTTAATCGACAAAAAAATAATTCAATTTAACACACTTGAGAAAGCTTCACGAGCATTTACCTTTTTCCAAAAACTCCTCTCTCACCTTTACATATATATTTAACAACAACTAAACAGCTTGCAATAAAATGTACAGTCAATAGAAGTAGGATAGATAAGAAAAAATCGTGGAATCGATACACGAGCACAGAATATTTCCCAACTCGCAAGGATGATACGGATTGATACTTATAAACTTCGCGAAGATCACGAACGCACGGATCTTCCGCTTGTTCCCACATCGAAAATACCCTCGTTCCTATCTTTTACGGATAACCAGCGCCCTGGTAATTCCATAAATTTATTATCATACCTTTGGAGCGCACCGTACGTACAACCGGGAATATATGGACGCACACGCGCGCGTTGGGAACGAAGAAAGGTTTTAGCCCAGTCGACCAAACCCACTAGGGCATTCTGCACGAAGCCACGTGGCGGTATTTAGGACCTCGCTAATGGATCCCGCCTATATCCCGGAGAATTGTTGGCGCGTTTACTTTGCGCGAGTCTCCAGTGGATTTTCGATCCAGCCGGTCTAAGCGGCAGAATACACAGAGAGATTGGATAATGCGAAATAAGGTAACGAAGCGTAAAGATAAGGAAAATGTTCGGTGGTGAGTTGGCGAATTTACCAGCCAAATGTAAATCCGGCGTCCTTTGGTATCTCAAAAATTACCTCCGCCAGGTGGACACGTTAAACAGGCTATACGGGACGATTATTCGTGTATCCATCGAACATTGAGGATTATTAATTTCATTCGATAGGGGCACCTGAGATTTCGAGATTTTATTCAAATATCGCATTAATCGGAGATAATCCTCTTGGTCGAAATAAACGTTGAAATAATATCCTATATCGTCTCCGCGATGCCTCTCGAAAAGAGGACAAATCGAGCGAGTCGAATCGATAGGTTAGGGTTTGCCAAAGTAGATCCGTGAGTGAAGGAAAAAGGAGGAACATTCCTCTCCATGGTTATGCCCACTCGGTGCGCGTGTAGCGGATATTCCAGCGTATAATAAGAAGGCCGAAGGAAGGACTAAAACGTAGCGCTGAGAGCGTGCCAGCCGGTAGGTGCAGGCCAGAATCCTAAGCACGAGCAGTTGGTTACGCGTGGTTGCGCCCTGACTTCTTAATGAAAACTAGCGGCATGGAAACGTCAGGTTTGGTTTACCTTGAAATTGGAAGCACGTCTCGGCCGAGGCAGACGTTCGGAGCGCGAAGAAGAACGAGGATCGACGATGCGGGCCCAGGCCACTCTAATTAACGCCGCCTTGAAATGCAGCTTGACGCCGACACGTTTTTCCCTTCGTTTGACGACCAAAAAAATACAACGTCGACTTCGAGACTCGGCCGCAAAGGGAAAAAATAAAAATTATCCTCGCCCCCAAAAACTCTCGTTCCGCAGTTAAATTAACAGGCGTCGCCTCGTGGAGAAACATTAGAGTGCCAAGGGGTATCTCCTTGTTATTCTTTTCGTTTCATTTTTCCTTCTTTGCTTTTTTTTTTTTTTTTCACGACGTGCCTCGCGCGAGAAAATTGGAAGTAAGCCCTTTCCGATATTCGCAATTAAATGCGATGGCGAAAAAGGCCGATACATCTCTGTCGGGATAATACGCCGGAGGTGAGTAACCGTCGCTGCCCATGCAATTCGCGCGTTTACCTTTTGGTAACGGTAGTTAGATTTGACGTAATGCTACCTTGTTATTCCGCGCGACTGACGCTCGTGATCACGCCAAGCCGGCTAGCGCGCGGCGCGCACAACGGAAAATACGCCGGGCCTGAATTATTTATCGAATCGAATTTCCCCTTAACGATCGGAAGGATCCCGTCGCAGTGGTACGAATCAATGGTCCGCCGGACGGGCGGGCGTTACCTGTTAATCAGCCTTCGCGCCCCACGCTCACCACGCTCAGGATCTTAACTTCTTGCCCTCCTTTGCACGGGAAATTAAACGGCTGTGCGGCGGAACGAGATCCTCGATTAGAAGCGGAATATTTATGCGCGCTGCTCCTTTATCCCGCTAAGGAAAAACAGAGTGCTTATCTAGCGCGGCTCTTTCAAAGCGAGCGCAATGCGCAATTACAGCTCATTATTTCCGCGTCCAGGGCAAACTCCACGACCATTCGGGCACTTGTTTTCCATACCTCTCAGCGCGCGACCGTGTAATTCCCTTGCGTGTGCCCATTAAGGCGCCCATCGGGGAAAACGGAACTGGTGCGTCCGTCATTCGAACTCTTATCGCTCTTCCACGATATCCCTCAGTCCCCGGGAAACGGGGGTAAGTAATACAATTATACATCGATAACCCCCTAGGCTTACAAAAACATATTTTAGTAACATTGCTAAATCCAGGATATTCCACTGAAGATATTCAGGATATATATACAGCATATTCCCTCGATATATAAATCCTTAAAGGTATCCATCAACAGACTCATCCCATAGATAATATACACCAAGCTCTAGCTTCAATCTCAAACTAACGCACGTCTATCCAGATGTCCAGAGACAACTACCAAAATTCGAGACTCCAGTTTCTCAACGCGGATACTCCTGTTCGCTAGTAATATCCATTCTTAAGGTTACTTCCACCAGGCATACCAGGGCAAACCCAAGGGTATCGGCGTCCTCCTGATCGAGCTCACACCAGCGCAACGCGCAACCTCGAGGTTTATCGCAGTCAGCAGCAGCGACCTCGGGCACGGCGGTCCAGGCGGGTAGATTTTCGGCGGCGCAGGTGCGTGTCGGCCGTTATCGACCAGCGATAAACACCAGGGCGCGATACATCGATGCGATGGCCGCAGAGAACCGGGGGGGTGTAAGTCTGGGCCGCGCGCAACGCCGGGTGGCGCGGCTATCAAAATGGATGTCCGCGTCGATAGCGTCCCTCCGCCACCGATTTGTTCGCTCGCGGCCCCCGAACACGTCCCAGGGCGGTTTGCAAAGCGATTCTGGGGACGATTAGCATAGCCGCGTGCACGCTCTCCTGGCCCCGAAGTGCGAGCCTCGCGAAGGAAAGCGAGGACCTGGACTGCGTACGATTCGCTGGGATCTCGTCATGTCGATTATTCCAGGCGCTGAGGACTCGTAAGTGGATCGCTAAGGACTCTGAAAATTATCGTTTGATTTCGCTTGGACGATTAAGCGCGATCGTTGTAGCTTGTGGTGTAGTGGATTGAAGCTGGGACTTTGGCGAGGGTGACCTAGGTTCGTGTCTCGCCCTTCACTGATGGCTTTTTTTGTGTATAGTGTAGCTCTGGTGGTTTGGAACCTACCTGGACCTTTTGACTGCTAGAGGGAAATTATATGTTCTGCTGAATATACTATGGTAGTATTTTATTATTCAAGACTTCATAGAAATTAATTTTTTATTCTCGATGTTTTAATATCAATTTTTAATCGTTCAATGATGGAATTATTTTAATGTCTCTTTTAATTAAGTTAATTAGATTATTAAGTTATTTCAAAAGTTATCTTTTTATTAAGTAATTAAGAATTATGCTCAAAATGCAATGATTGTCAATTTTCATGCAGTTCTTATGATTGTAAGTGATTCGAGGACTTGGGTCATTAATGACCACTGTAGCATCAGAGGAAAAACCGTGGCTGATCATATATGACTCACGTGGTAATCAAAGCGTTAAACGGTAGTTTCTAGGCCAAATGACTTTAATAATCGGTGTCGAAAGTGAATTAAAAAGAAAATGCGTGTCATCGTAGGACATAGGTCGTTACTGTTCGCTCGATACTCACGCGTGAAATCCCTACTGACGTACGATTGCGTGCTCTTGTTTCACAGAGTTCGGAATAAAATGTACGCGCGTGAATGGCGTTTTTTTCACAGGTGTACGTAAGTTCTTGGTGCGTGAGCGCGGAATTTTTGAGCGGATATTAACCGGTTAACCGCGCTCGACGCGTATACACGTCAATCCAAAATTTCCTTTCGATGCGGTCGGCGGGTATACTCGTCGTATAAAACAAAAAATTACCATTTACCGCAAAAAGTCATTTACGGCAAAACCAACGTTCCGTCCAATAAAAATACAATCTCTCCTTATTTCGCTTCGCTTCTTTCGTAAAATCATACCTCAAAGGAAGATCCGCCAATCCTTGTCCAAACCAAAGAACGGCGACGAAGAAACCGTAAAGTTGTTCCTTCTTCAATAAAAATTCCTCCCTCGTATTCCAAGAAAGCTCGATATGATTTTTTACCTTTATTCTGATAAATCTTAACAATCCCTGGCTGCGCCCTCGAAAACGGGGAAACAAGCCGGAGCAGGCATTCCAAATGTCTTCCAACGTCATCAACCTTATCTCGATGTACCGTAGGGTTCTTTGTGGGGCTCGTTCTTTGAATCCTTGCGGGCTTTCATGTCCTTACACACGCGTGGTAAAGCAAGAAGGAACAGGAGACGCTAAGATGAAGAAGAGGGGAGGAGGCGCAGCTTTAAGCCAAGCCCCGAACCAAGGTGCAAATTGAAGCCGGGGCTGAAGTTGAAAGAAAGACAGGGCGCTGCAGGAACCTTTCTTAACAAGAGCCCGTCTCCCGCATCGTTGTTCCGTCAACTTACAAGCGCCCAGACCTCGTGCGACATGTCGCTTTTCTCATTAAACCCTTTGAGCGCCGCAGACGCGTATACGTAAGTTTCGGGTAAAAGCATTTCGCAGAAACCATAGGTGCGCATGCGCCTCGGATAAGACCGATCGACGCAGAATGTTCGCTGTTATTAAGGCTGAATTTTTCTTACGCTTAAATATATTATCTACCATAAAACAACGTCTAGACGCGGATATATCGGGTGTACCGGTATGAAGTGAGCGATAAGATACAAATGTGTCGATAGGGAACATTTGATGTGAAGAAGCCTTATTTTTTTTTGTTTGATTGGTACGACATCTGTCAAATATATTTAATATACATCGAGTCATTGAACAAACAACATCAGATTTTTTCATCGTGTTAAAAATGTCGAATTTTTTTATCAGAAAGTGATGATATATAATCGTTGTTTGACAAACGCGTGATAGTCCACGTTTCTACGATTATTCTACTGCCTATAATGGAACATACTGAATTAATAATATTTCTCTACTTTAGTATACAAGCGTTAGTAGTCACGATTATTCTGAAGCGGAGTATCTTTTTATCCAAAAACTGTGCCACTTTGAACGATGTCCCTTGGACACGCGAAGGTCTAGTTTGTACGGTGGAGAAATGTTTTCGGTCGCTCGCTGTCCGATTTTTAAAAAGTTATTTCTTCCGCCGATGGACGATTGCAGTAAAGTAAACTGAATGTTGTGTAAGCAATCGGTGGCTCGATATTGGTATCGCGTAGCACCGACTGAGAGCGACCAGCTTCGAAGTACTACGCACACAAAAGGCTGAACCAGCTTCAGCCTCTGATGCCGCTGTACGTTCAATGGGATTACAGTACCCACGTATGTCGAGGGACGATAAATCCGTGCTTTCGTTAAATCGTTTAATTCCAAAATACAGGCTCCGACGATATCTGTCGACGCCAGTGCAGATTTTATCATTGGCGCGATGTTAAGGTCGAGGGTGATCGCAGATATCCCTGGATCAGTTCGAAAATCTCGGTTCATCGCTGTTTTCCTAACGATCGAAGGACGTATGGCACGAATCGAAGAATATCGTAATTTTTTACATTAAAATCCGACGCAGACATCGACAATGATTCTTTCCGATTGCAGAGAACAAATCTGCTGTAAAAAATAAGAGTAACTCCCGATGATTATAGCCATCGACAAAGTAAGCTGTGTAAGAAACAAGACGAAATGAGATAAGAGATTAGGTACATCGACAGAAAAGGGAGAAGGGAGAATAAATGATATTGCATAAAATAAATATCAATTTAGCAGCGTCCTGTACTGCTTTTGCAGGGATAGCAGAACATTTGACATTCCAATTCCGACGTTAACGCGCCGGTGCCCCTCGAAGCGCTCGAACCATCAGCACAGGGTGTCACCCGTAAATTTGAAGGATGCCCAGTCACGGTACGAAAGGAGATAAGAATTGTTACGGTCGACAGTTTCGATCAAACCGAATAACAGTCGCGCCCTGCACCCAGCGACGAGCGCTGGGACAAAAGGATATGGCATAAGAAAAACGAACATTAAAATCGAATCGCCCCTCCCACGGTATTCCGCCGATTTCTTGCTGACACGCGGGACGATTTATCATTCAAGCATCGAAAACGGTCAAACCCGCTCGCAGGGTTACACCTATACCCAGCAATGATAGATGGAAAACTGGCAGCGATACCATGGTCGGCCCACCCTTCCGTGGTCACTCAGAAATGCATAGAAATTCGTCCTGCTCGAGGCAGCGCCAAGTTCTTTGATAAATGTGATGCATTCACCGGGGCCGGTTTCCACGATCCTTGCGCAGAGCCTCTCTCTGTTCTTCCTCCAATTGGATCAGGCTTATCGAGTTTATGGAAACGCCTCGCATCCCCCCGCTTCGCGACGAAGGGCGTGGATTATTAACCCCTTACACTGGGCATTCCTCAGTGGTGATACAGGGGATGCATCGCGGAGTATCGCGAAACGCTATTGCGCACGGTACCTAGTAAGCTTCTACCTTGAGTCTATCCTCCTCGAGTGAAGCCTCCATATTTAAGCCGACCTCGAAGCACCTTCTCTATCGTGCGAGGAAAGCAACTCGAGGATGTAATCTATTTAGAGATAAGAGACGCATATGGAACATAGAGAATTTAATTGGAAAAAAAACACTTTAATATATACATCGATATTTATATCGGATACAAAAGGACTACCGACTCAGGGATGATTACGGCAATTTCAGGACACTAGGACCACCCAGAGCAAAGGATTGAATGGCCCACTCCGCGGGGAATCTAATTTTCGATTATCGTCCCGCCGATCCCTTTGATCGCGATTCGAGTAGTGCCAGTAATGGAGAGGTACGAAGTAACGAGGGAAGGCGGTTTACCTTCGATTACAAAACCTGATTCGTGCGCAACGGGCAATCTTAGTAGGTGGTTAAGCGCGATGATATTACCCGAAGAGGATGAGAAACCGAGAACCTTCGAGGTGGCATTTAACTGCGGTTCCCTGAACCGGGTATTACGTAATCCAAGCTCGGTGTCTGGTTGAAGCCGCCGGAGGGGAAGGCGCTGACCAGTCGGCGGATTATCAGCGACAACAGAGGTAACAGTATCCTCCGTAGACTCGTTTCGGTCACTCTCGAGCATCTTACGTACTTCATTCAATGGTTTGCTCCGCCTCGTCTCTCGCATCCTCGGATGTTTACCGAGCCGGCGTCGACGCGTCGAAGTCGATCGGAACTGCGAAGTAGCTTCGAATTACAGTGCTTATAGACACCCACGTAAATCGCGTCCACTAGGAAGCTCGATCGCACAGGAGTTGATTTTGCGGCTGCATCATCGCAAACGGACCAATAAGAATTTACGCGAAGCGATAATTAAGGAAAGTACGAGCGTGCATAGAAAAACGAATAATTCAAGGTTGTAATGGATATTCAGCTCCGTTTATAAAAGTACACGCTAACTTCATCACGCAAGAAAAATCAACTCGCATTTTTAAATACAATAACCACGTAAATTCATCGTACCATATTAACACTAGAACTATCAGCCACTTTCTCGACATATTTAAAGCACTACGTACATCTTTAAAAAAAGAGTGGAGAGTAAAAGGAAATTTCAGTAAAACAAAATGACGATCCAAATACTGCACAAAAATCATGGAAAATCTCAAAAGATACATCCTTATAAAGCACTACGATTTTTTTTGAAGAAACAACTGACCAGTCATTTCGACCAGTTTGCTAGTGTTAAAAACACGACTCACACCGATCCAATACCAACAACCTAAATCCTACCATCCTCCTTTCTCGTTAATCGATTCGAAAATCAAGCAGTACCCTATTACTCCCCATAAATCCTCGAAGTCGATGAAGAACGAGGCTTCCTTTCGACAAGAGCATCAACCTATACGAACATTTATACGAAGATCCCGAAAAAAGTAGGTGTAAAGAAGGAGGCTGGGGAGGGGAAAATTGTAAAGCGAGGAGGCCAGTAGAATTGCCGGTCGCGTGAGCCGCCGATTCTCTCGAAAGCGGGCATTATGTCATCCGGCCTCGGTGTCCGGTACAGCCGGCAGAGGTAGAGGAACGAGCGGACCGGTCGGCGGGTTATCACCGCCGACGTAGGTAACGGTAACCGTCGGCTGGTTACCCTCTGGCATCCTTAAACCGCCACACGTAACTCGAGCGAACCCGCCGAGCAAACGTTTCTCTCTTCTGGCACGGCACTGCCCGCTCGAGTGCACGGCCAGCCTTCCTCGGAGATATACGAGGAACGAATATCCGGAAGGGGCGGTCTGGCCCTCTGGACTCTGTCCGGGCGAGCAGCGGGACGAAGCGTCCCTCTCTTTCGTCTCCCCCTTATCCGAGAGCGCACGGACATGCTGACAAACAGTCCTTCCGCGGCCAGTGAGCGCTGGACACTGAAACGTGGACGGAAAGTCCGACTCTTGCGGTTCCTGGACAGGATCGACTTTGCGCACCCAGAGATTTCGGGATGCTGGGTAATAAGCGAAGCATTGTGGGTCTTGTAACCGGGGGAGTATACTGGTTCTGATGTAGGGAATGCTGGTTTTTTACGGTCGTTGGGCGACTTTGGAGCCTTGATGGTAAACGTAAGGGATCGATGGAAATGATGGTTTGATGGTTTTTTCGAGTTATTGGAGAAGCTTGAGAAGTCTTTTCTGAGATTGTATGGGATATTGTTGAGGACTATGTGTTGATATATTAATTTATTGATGCTCTTTCTTCGTGTTCTTTTTTTTTTAAGGATGTATTTAGTATGCGTAAATGTTTCTGGAAGGTGGCTGGTGGGTTTGGTACCGATACTCAAGTTTATGTATGTATTAATATAATTTGTAT
The DNA here is from genome assembly GCA_038496175.1 of Ampulex compressa. Taxonomy (NCBI): domain Eukaryota; kingdom Metazoa; phylum Arthropoda; class Insecta; order Hymenoptera; family Ampulicidae; genus Ampulex; species Ampulex compressa. The sequence continues at coordinate 354,903 of JBCFXI010000068.1, read as the reverse complement.
TTGGAAAAATAAGTCCAAGTAATGGTGTCCGTATAATAAGGAGCCAGAGTAATTTTTTAATATTTTGGGAAGAACATATAAAACCCGGTAAGTGAAAAGTCGGCACGAGTTGAGAAGAGTGCCTGCTCGCCTATATAAGTTTTAATTTTCATAAGGTTTCATTATCGTATATCGATAATAAAAAATAGGTGCAAGGTATGCACTGTAAATTACACGATCAGTCTCTCGGTATTTACTGAATCCTTTGACGCGCCATGCTCCTGGTTTAATTTTTAACAGCGCGTACAATCAGTCGTACGTCATCGACGAGGTCTGTTATTCATCGATATAGGATCAACGCAACGCCCTTCCGCATCCGCGTTAACATCCGGCCCCGCGAAGGGCATCAAAGAACAATTAACGGGGTGTAATCTCCATTAAAATAAATAACGCCTAATGGGTAATCAAGCAACGTTCCGGTCGCCCGCACTTCTAAACATGTAGGCGTTGAGTAAACCGGGCTGTAATAACTGGACCAAACTACTAGCACGTGTAAAGGACTGCATTTAATTTAGCTACCTCAAACAAGCAGCACGTGTAAATGGCTAAGTGGAAACTCGATCTGGCAACTCCACCAGCACCGCGGGAATTCACTCATACGTGTAAACTTGGTCTTCGCAATTTATACCGCCAAGTACATCCATATTCATTATCATCTCTTCCAGACGCCGAATAACGCTCGCGTATTAACCATCGTTAACGCCCAGGCCCGAGGCCGCGCGAATACATCGAAGGTGCCGGCGTGTGATCGTTAATACGCTTCAAACCGTGAGTAATCGGCCACCTACCCTACATCTATATACCCCAGGTTATAACCACCTCTTCAGGTCCGACATTAACCGGCGCCGCGGCGAGTAAGTATCCGGATACTGGTAATTGGCAAAAATCCCCCCGGCCAATTTGTTATCCGCGACTCTAATACGTTGGTCACGGACAACTCGCGATCGAGGTGAACGGTCACAGCCGCTAATTGCAGGCACGCCAGTGGGTTAAGCGTATCGGAATTCCCAATCGAGGACGTAACGGCCATCCGCGTACTCACCGTAGCTGCCATGAAGAGATCAGGGGCGGCTCGGACGGCGGGAGCTGAGGCTTCACTAGGCGAGCCATAGCCGACTGGTCTTCGTGCTGCCTTCTGACATTCTGCAACACGTAACGCCGATTATTTCACGTCGCACTCCCGACGTTAACGTATCGAGGCCGGCCCCAACGAGGCTTTTCGCCCCGACACCCTCTGTCGTTGATGTATCGCCATCGCTATTGAGGGGTTATTGGCATCGCGCATTTAAACATCTTGCCCCTCGTCGTGCAGCTATGTCCTTATTAAGAGATATTAATCGTCGATCGCCTCGATCGCGCATTCCACTATGAAGAGCGCATCCTAGGTTCTCTTTAGATCGTTATGCCACTCGAAAAACTACCGTCTCGATCTCCTAAATCGTTCTCAAGGAGTCCTCGATAAAAGAAAAGATAACCATTGAAGACACTAGTGACAACCAAATTCTCGCATGGCGAACGATCGATAAATAATCCTTATCAGTTATAAGCGCGTTCCAAATTTTTCCTCGATCCCCGCGCGCCTCGTACTCCTATATGGATTCGGACAGTGCGAATCGAGGAGAAAGGCATTTTCGGGATTGAACGCCACCTCCTTTAACGATTTATTGCCCTCGCCAAGGACGGCCGTTCTCTCGGCAAATATTTTTTCCCATCTCCGCGATTTAATATGCAAGAAGAAAGAGGCGCCTCTCCCCCTCTCCTTAATACAGGGCCGAGCAAATATTGAACCCCGCTTCGGAAACCTTTCCCTCGTCAGACGTCATACGTGCAATTCATTAAGGGCACCGCTGGCAAGCCTCTGGATACCGAGCCGGATACGAGTGCGCGGCCGAGGATTTTGTTAATTCAATTAGCCCGCCACGAGGCCGGCCGTAGGCTGGCCGAAGTTTTAAATCGCTTTAACGTCCGCTTTAACGAGAAAATATCCTTGCCGAGGAATTAAAGTAGGTCGGTACCGGTGAACAGGGTATTATATCGGCGTGACTGCCGCTGACGAGAATCAATTTTGGAAATTCGGCTGCGAACTAACCGAGTGTATTCCGGGGGAGGGGGGAGGGGAGCAGGGCGGAGCGTCGAGACCGAGTTGAAAGGTAATCGTAAACTAATTGGAACTAAATTCACCCGGGGTAATTACGCGTTTTAATTTGAAGCCCGGAGAAAGTGCCCCCTCGACAGGACCGTGCTGGCTTCTCCCCTCCCTCCACCCCCCGGTGCTTTAAAAGGGTCTGTATTTTAGGCTGCCTAGTAATTAAAAGAATTACGTCTTCACCCGGTCGTGGCCCTTCTTTGAAAATTTTGTCTGGAAACGGCGGGAGAGTGTCGCGCAAGGAGAGAATGTTTAACGACTTCTCTCGAGGACGTTTCAATTTGTCACGGAGGATATCGCGATGTCCGGTTGTTCGGGGGAACGATACTTTGCGGAGGACGGTGTAATCTTTGAGGGGATACGTTGGGAATTCTTGCCCTTAACTTGGTGTTTTTTTTTCCCCCTTTTTTTTGGATTTGTTTTCGCTACTCCCGGATTCCTCGCGAGGATAGCCGAGGGAAACGGCTCGCTCGTTTTCTCTTTCGCGAGCCTTGAGCGCAGACGTTGGCAAATTAACCGAAGTTCCACGTGCTGCGCTAAAACTTGATACCACGTCTACGGCCAATCAAACTTTGAGTTCCGGTAATCCCGAAGCCAAATATCCCATTTACACGTCATAGCTTATGGTTAAGGCGGTCGAGCTTTGGCACTGATAATCCGCGAATTTCTCGAAGGTTACCAATATCCAGATGCGGTTAGAGCACTACGAGGGGCGTTGAAAAGATTAGCGCAAGCAAGGAACGCTTCGAATCGACTCTCATCGGTCTTTCTCGATCCTGATGAACTAGCGCCGATGAGGCCGATATCTCAACGGTAAACTAATCGCGCTTCAACCATGAAACACGAATCCACAAATAGGAGTAAAATATTTACAAGCGCCCGTGCTTACGTACAGCTCCAACCACCTCTTTCCATCACCGATGCTCGTTATTTAACAGACCCCGACATACATCAAAGGAGATTAGGGCGAAGTCCCCAATTTCTACGAACGACTCGACGGAAAAATATCACTCTATCGAAACCCTGATATATACATATATATGCATATGTATACATTGGGAACCTCTAACCTCCTTGCTCGTGACGTATTTGAGACGATTCGCGAGTGTGGTCTTAACGAGCGGTTACTTTTCATACATTTGCTAATTTCTCCATCTGGTATATATAGATATATATACACATAAATATACATACATATATATTTACATATATATCACACCATTCGCACCGCGTCCACGCGATCGCATTAAAAGAGTAACGTCACTTCCTCCATTATCCGATGAACCGCGCTCCAACGAATAGCGGTGCGGATCTCGATCGGTTCGATTCCAAGGGAATGATCGCCGATTTCGCCCTTCCCCACAGGTTCCGCCGCCCCCTTTGTCTCCCCCTCCCTCCCCCGGCGCAGGTCCAAGCGGATCCGCACACGGTAACATGCATATGCAAATTTATTCTGCCGGTGCATTAGTGTACGTGTGTCGTGGTGGCCGTCCGGCAATGCCCGACGGCTGTGTGCGCCCGTGTCGTCGTTCGCGTTGCGAGCAACGGAGAGGGTCATAAATTAAATGATGTAAATGCTCTGTCCACCCTCCGTCCCGGCTAGGAGAGAGTCGACACACATATATACGCGCGGGGTGGGCGTACGCGCACACGCACGCACGCACACACGGAATCGCACACAAGGACATTCACGCGCATACACAGAGATACGTAGGCGCGTGTATGCATAGCATGCACGGTATACGTGCACACTGCGACTCACGCACACTTATACACGCAGAAACACACACACACACACACACACACACACACACACACACACACACACACACACACACAGCCACAGACAGAGACACAGACACACACAGACAGAAACACACACACACACACACACGAGCTCGCCTCAGCAGCTCGTGGCCGAAACGACCGACCCCGAGAATCTCTCGCTAACCTCCGCCAGGATCCAGGACCCTCCTGGCTGATTATAATTATCGGGGCGTACCCTGCGACTCGACTCCGCTCAAGCGAAAGAGCGAAGCGTAACTCTTGCGGACTAACCGATTATGAAGAAACGCCTGGGCTTTGGAGAATCGAGCCCCGAGAAAAGTGGGACCTGGCATTTTTCACCGTCGGTTGGTTTATGCCGAACGTAGGACGTTTTACGACTTAGGCGTAAACGAAATGAGGCGTGCGTGAGACGTACGTCGTTGTTTGGTCGAAGCGCGCGGTTAGACACTTGTGTTTCCTGACGTGGGCGAACAGCGAACGTGGATGAATAGGGTAAGGATATAGGATAGCGGAGATCAGAATTAGAATACGATTTTGAAACTCGTTGGACTTGGCTTTTGGGATTCGAATTGGGTATAGAATCTTGTGGCGTCCTTTATTATCAAAGAACGTAGGCTCGTCACCGATGTATTATTTCGACACCTGTTTCCCATTAAACCTTTTTTCATTCGCGATAAAGCAAGTGGCGATCGCAGGATTCCTAAAACGACTAGCCATGCCTAAGGGCGGCAGGAAATGAATATCTTTCGCGTGATATCGAGCAGCCTCGGGCAAAGGAGAAGGAAATTCGAAGCAAAGTATTGTCCGATTGTAATTTGCCTTGCGGTACCGTGCTTGACTGCGATCGTTTTCACAGTAAACCTGATTGGACCGGGCCAATCACGACCGGAAACAATCGCCTCGTTGGTAACACGTGCGGTCAGTATTCCGTGGTCGTCAAATGCTTTCGACGTCCGGCGACTGTCCCTCGATTGCTCCAAGAGCGATAATAGAATTACCAAGGGGGTCCAAAAATCATCTGCGCCGCACGCAGCGCCGATGGGAAGTGCTAACTTTGCGGGGTGTGCGCGGCGAGCGAGTGCAGCGAGAGGAAGTGAAATTGTATAATAAGCTCTCTCGTGCTATCGAATCTCCCTGGTGGATTTAAAACCACTGCTTTCAGCGGTATTTCGGTCTTACTTCGACGATTAACCTTTGCCCTTACCGCAACTACCTGGCGCTTAAGCGTGCGGTACTTTCTCCTTGTTTGAATCGTCGATTCGTGTGATTAAGGTAAGTGGCAAATTCTTATCGACTGTTTAGAGGCACGGATGTAGGCCAAGTGCTTGCTTTGCACGTGCTTACCGTCATTCTGGTGGACTACAGAGCTGCCAGGATGACGACTACTGTGATTTTAAATCTAAGCGTTTGCGAATGGTCTTCGATTTTCGCGAAATTGATTTGAGAGACGAGAATCGATGAAATCAATTTCGATCTCCATAGATTGTAATGTTGGATATTTATAGCGGTTTGCACTTTCAAGAATATTATCGAGTTCCAGAGCGATGTATCTTTACAGCTCTGAATGCTAATGTTATCCTCGGTGTTCGCTGGGAATAGGTAGAAGGATTTGACGAGCCGATATGGAGAGAATCGATGTAGGTCATTAAACAGAGCTTTGAATCGAATTTGGAAATGAGCATATTTGCCCAAACCCTCGCGAGCTTCATTGATCCGACACGGATGCGTTCTCTATCCTTACTTTCGAGCTTCCTTCCAATTCGAGGTTCGACCTAGTGGAAATAACCTGCTCCAATATTTGCGCGATACGTGGGGCTTGTTGATAAACCAGCCACCGTGTTTATAATGGAAGATCCTAAAACGACCGTCCAGGATACGAAGAAAAAACCCAATTATTCTACAACCACGTAGGCATTATATTCCTCGATGAATGACATTAACATCCCGCATTGCTTCGATCGCGCAATAAATGCAAATATATTTATACTCATTTATGCAAAAAGCATCTTATTCGGAAATTTGGACACGCTGCAATTTTCCATCAAACTCGAAAGCGTTCTGCTCGCAAAATCGCGATTGCGATCTTATAAAGCTGCATTCATTTACGCGATGTATATATTCCTGGCCATTTCCTTCGGTCGAGAAGGTAAAACCGATGAAGATACGTAGAGGTCGTAAATAAAACCGGTAGCTTCCCGAGGCCCAACATTTACAGGGAGATAAAATCAACTTGACCCGTTTGTATCCCTACGTTACGTTCGCAGCTCCTCGAGCCCTTGTTGTTCTTCCATTTAACAGAATGAAACCCACGGTTCTAATCAATCGAATCATCAAAAATGACCGGCAGTAAACAGACTCACTGCGGAAGGGGTTACAATAATAGGTATTACCGATTATTCAGGAGTTCGCCTTTGAAGGTTCAATTGGAATGAAAATGACCTCGAGCGCTGGCAACATTGCGCGAGTTTGGCAAACCATGCAAATTTTGTATACATTACTTTACAAACATCCACGAAAGATCCGATACATGTAATCGTTCGCTTCTCTTCACGGATAGAAGATGATAAGTGCTCCGGAATGAAACAAAAACGCGCCGCCAACTAATGCGTGGATACTGAAAAAGAAATTCGTGCGAAAGCTATAATTCAAGAGGTACTCGCCATTCCAGAAGATAAAGTATCCAAGCGAAAATACCGCGCGTTAGATCGAGATTGATTAATTCGAAGTACTGGACGATATCCAGCACAGCTCGAGACTCGATCTCCGTGGAATTTCCTCGAGTCGGGAATAATTTCTCCGGACTGCAAAGGTCTAACCGATTCGCCCATCGCAATATTTATGCTCCATCGAGCGGCCATGGGTTAAATAAAAATTCCAGGGCCCCGTCGCATCCACTAGGGCGAATCCCCTATTTCAGTGTAAGGAAAGATGAACGAGGAGCGCGCGTACGCCGGGAGGAAGCGCGCTTTTATGGCGGAAAGCACTGAATATTCAAAGTGATAACTGCGCGGCGTTCGTTTCTCCCTGCGACACTCGCGGCAATTCCTGCTGGGAAAAAAGGGATACGCGTCGTGCATCAGGGGACATCATTACTGCATTATCACCTTTATGTACTGAAGTGCAAGCGTTACACCCTCGTTGGCAACGTACCTACGGTGTAACGATTATACGCGTTTCCATTCCTACGACTGAAGAGCTCCGCGCCGCCGGAAATGCGAGCCATAATCGTCCACGATTGTACCCAATGTTCGTCACTTTGTTTCACAGCCAGTTTAAACGAACGTATAACCGGCATTTTCCCGATTCTGCTCAAAAGGACCTTTGAGTGGTGAAACACCTTTGGACTGGTTAGGAAAATTTTTTTAATCCGCGCGCAAAGTGTCGCTCTCGTTTTAATCTTGAACGATCGCCGCTTCAGTTGGAAGTAGCGTTTCGTGGAAGTTTTAAATCATCGTAATGGTCATTCTTGTAAGCAATAGAAGGTGAGTTAAGTGGAACTGCCTTTCGAACAAACGCCAATTCGTTGAGACATCGCAGCTTTGGTTGGTGACTTTTTTCGACTCAGCTTCGTTGGGGAAAACTGAATTGGGAGAGGCGGAATATTTACAGGAAGTTCGACGCGTACTCCGCACTCTTAGGACTTTAATGCGGCTGAAGGATCAAGTGCCCGGCTATTATACTTCGTCATTATACTGTTATGACCTCATTATAACAGGATAATTTAATCCCCGCTCTGACACAAGCCGACGAAGAAAATTCAGCCGTAAATAGCAGAAATTTAAAGGTAACATAGCGACATTAATCCTGGATCTAATTTCGCCCAGCTCGATTATTAAAAGCCCATTCTGCTTTCGCATTACTGCTTTGTTATTTATCGATACTCTCGCCTCTTCTAATAGCTCGGATAAATGAGTCGATGTAAAAAATAATCCGACAATTTTAAAGCGATACTCTCGCTCGTAAGGTGTAATGTACGATGGTTGGAGTACCACTAGCGGTTAAGGAGGCCGATAAAGTTTATGCGCTCTTAAAAGTGAGGATTAAAATGGACAAGTTTTGATTTTCTTAACGTTGTATTGTTAAGAGAAACATATAAAGAACGATCGATCCAGAAAATATCTCGATAATCCAATATATATCCGTATCCTGAGACAAGATGGTAAGAAATATACACGTTTTGACTATAAAAATCAATTTTGTTGAGCAGTAAATCGTTGGTTAGAGCGCGAATATTTTTGTCAAATTTCTGGACCTCTGGCCCTTGCAAAAACGTAAAACAAAGTTTTGCATATAGCCGCATTCGAATGTCCGAGCAAGTTGTAAACCTGAAAATTCTTTCCGCTGTTAAAAACCGCCTAAAACCCTGGAACGATCGAAATAATTTACCCAGGATATAAACTTCCCGAATGGTACGCTACGGAACAATATACGCACAGCGCTTGCGTTATCATCTTTTACGTCATAAAGCACACGCGCGTACGTACGAGCACAGTACCGTAAAAAGCGGTTACGTGGCCAAAGGTAAAATCGTCTCGAAGCTGAACTTTCGGCCGTTCTCTCCGTTTGGTGGAAATTGAATGGCTCTCCTTTAATTTTAGATCATCGTTTCATCGTTGAATTAACGAAAGTAAATCAGAAAGAGCAGATAATTGAAATCGTCGATTACAGTGCAAAGCAACAACTGCATCTATAAAGTAAAGATATAACGCCAGCTTTAAACGCGAATAAACATGATTTTTAAATCGGAGAATATTTCTTAGAGTTAAAATTTAGATGTATAAGGAAGCAAACGACTCTCTCGATTTTTGATATCCAAGTATAAGATATATTAGCAGCCTTTCCTCGAAATCTTTATCGACCCCTCGGTACATTAATCGCGCGCAATTAAGTCGCAATAAGGACGATTCGGTTCACATCGGTCCGAATTTAGCACGCTTTTTGGATTCCTACCGTAGCCCCTTGGCGGGGACTTAATTAAGAGGCTCAAGAGTTTGTGCCCCGATACGCACGCATGTCCCTTTTCGAGCGAAAGGGCGATCCCGATTTTAGCCCGTAATTATCTCCTCGCACAACACCCCAAAGATTTATATTCCCCATTTCCATCATGTTCCTCAAAGCCCGCGTTTCCATCTCGTACCATAATTAATTCGCAGCCAGTCTCAAAAGATTCGTTCGGGTAGTCACTATATATCGCTAAAATACGTCTCTCATAATTATTAAGGACCCTCGAACAGCTCCTCGCGTTCAAAGGGCAAACCGACTTCACAATGGAACCCTCGAATATAACTCGATACGCCGCCATTATCCTCCCGCTTTATTACAATAATAACCTCATATATATATAATAAAAACAATCCACAAATTCGATCATCGTCGAAATACACGGCAGCCCAAAAGATCCTCTCCAATGCGAGCAACATAGACACACGCGACAAGACAAGACAAGACAAGACAAGAAACAATACAATATCGAAGCATCGATCCAATCGACTCCTCCACTCAGAAAACATTCTTTCCACTTCTGAATCATCGACGCCCTACCACCCTCCGTACCGCCTTGGGCACCGATCTAAATTCAAAGAAAACCATTAGCCACTGCTCAACTCAATGCTAATGTACAATTAGCAGCCTGAAGTAGACCCTCGTGGGCGAGACATTATTCCTGCAAACCCTATGCACGAGGCCCGACAGCTTCTGGGAGCCAATCGAGAATGAAACGGCGGAGAGACCAGGGGGAAAATCGAGACGTTACTCCATGCCGGGCCAGAGGTAAAATATCCCTGCAAATAACCTGAATTCTATCTGGATTTCCATCTGGATCGAGGGTGAGGGTACCAGAGAAAGAGAGAGAGAGAGAGAGAGAGAGGGAGAGAGGAAGAGAGGAAAGGGGAATTCGTGGTAAAAGAACGGGCTAGCTACCTGCTTACGTATTCGATCACGTAAGTACACACGGGAGCAAGGCGAGGGAGAAAAAGAAGTAGGTGAGGCAACCATGATCGTAAGGGAGTCTCCAGGCAGTGCCTGTCGGACTCACACCCCCCAACCCACCCCCCGAGAATATCGCGTATTGGCCCGTGCTAAAGCGCCGGCGAAGAGCGAGAATCAAAATCCCAGATCGCAGCGGGCGGCGGTGCCTTTCGAATTTTAAACGCCTGTCCGCGATACCCAGCCCTCGCAAGCGGTATCGGCAACAATTTGTGCCCGCCCCTCCTGGAATATATACGAATATCCGCGGTGCGCATGCCAAAGACGCGATATATCTTCGCCGGCTTTAATCCCCATATTTTCGTTTTTATGAGCGGAAGCGTCGGACACCCCCGGCCTTTCGGGCATTGAATCCGAAATCTGAATTGGAAAAACCGCCCCTCCTGGGAGCGGCACGAGGCTGGGAACCGGTATCGGTATTGGGGACGAAAAAGCAACCGCCGGAAGATCACTTAAGTCATACAAATTTTCTCGACTGTCCGGCGGAGAGAAAATTCTGAGAGCTATCGTCGGTGGAAGGAAGCGAGGTTGGTTCTTTCGAGTTTTCGGGACGATCGATGGACTGAAAATACCGAATTCTGGGGAGCTACCGAGAGACTGTCATACTTCGAAGTAGGCGTAGCTCGTTTTTTAGAGGATTTCGAAGGAGAGAAAGGGATGCTCGGTTGAAGGTTTAAAGTAAGCCTAAGGTATTTTCGATGATTATCGTTAACGCTGGAACTACCAGCTACTTCGTGGACGCATTCGGGACAGCTTATATATCTTTATGAAAAGAAGTTGGGAGAAGAACAGTATCGAGCAATCGAGACAACGATCTATAGACTCATCCAAAACTCACGCAAGAAGTAATTTTCATATAAAACACGGGTTTATAATTAAAAACTGTCAATTCTGCATAGATTCATAATATATACAGTACAGTCTAATCCATAAAATAGCACATCGAATAAACAACCTCCACATATTTCCTGGCACATAAGGCACTTTGCTGAAATTTTCAAACCTCCCTTGACACCCTGAAAATCCCAGCGCATAAATCACAGAAAATCTCGGAAGACGCCTCGTCGCCAATCTGCTCTGAAAACCTGGCCCGCCAGTTTTAAGCACCGGGCAATGACGTATTTTGGTTTCCAGAATTTCCTCGAAAGCTAATCTCCTCAAAGCCAAGAGGCGTAAGCGGATGGCGCAAAGGCGTGATGATGCAATGGCGATCCCGGGGTACGTGGCTTGATTCCACGGGATGCACCTCCAATATTGATATGCCGGATTGGCTGGTGCCCGCCGGCGGAGATCAGAGGGCCGAGCCGACGAGGGCAACGCACGGGGATTGCAAAGCACGCGAAAGATCGAGTGAAATTGGGCGAGATATTATTGAACGGCCGCGCGCCCGGAAAGGAGGAACTCGCCAGCGTGCTTCGCGTGTACCGAACTGACGGAAAAGTCTCGAGCATAAAGAATTTAAGGACCCGCTGCCTGGCCCCGCCATTTCGAGCGGCCTTCCCGAATGAAAAGGCAGCTGGTACGGGGCTGCATCCGGAAACTTTTGGCGCGTTCGATTCCTCCGGTGCGCGGCGTGCCAAATATTTTCGCGCGGAGATAGAGCGCCTCGAATCGAGGATGAAATTATCGAAAATCGCGACACCCGATTGCTCTCGAGGAGAGATGGAAAGAAAGGTGCGGCCTGCAATTGGCGACTTGTGGTATGGAATTTAAAATGTATTCTCGCGGAATATATTATGGGATGAAAAGCGATTAGGTTGAATTATATACCATGCTGTTTTATTATTACTAAGTGTACTGCTTATGCGTACTTATATATCTACGATTCAAAAAACATTTTTTTATTACTACGTAAGATGTATCTATATTCTAGACGTGGTATCAATACCTATAAAAGATATGAAAGAGAAACGAAGTATCGTGACACTAAAACAAATCGTAATAACTATGGTTATACAAATTACAAACGCACACGGGTCTCGTGGAATAATTTTAAGACGTTTGATACAAAATGATATCCATTTGCTTGACTAATTCCAGAGCATGGCATCGATATCTATAAAAAAAAATAAGCACGTTGAATAAAATAAAATATCATAATGCTAAAAAAATCGTAATGACTATGATTATACAAACTATAAAATTACACACGTCTCGTCGAATAATGCTTAGACGTTTGATGAAAAAAAAAAACGGTGTCCATACGTTTGACCACGCTTCTTGGCGCACCAACAAATGTCCTTGGCCCTGAGAGAATAATTCGAGTCATAAAGGCCGAGCCTGTACGCGACTTCTTATTAATCGCGACCTCCCTAGGAGGTGGGTCGTATTTTTAAGCGGATTCCCTCTCCGTTTATCAATTTCGCCCTTTTCGAGAAACTGCGCAGGGGCGGCAAAGATTTCCGGGAAATGTTGGCAGTATGTAAATGGCCGGAGCGGCGCGGAGATTCGTCTGCCGCTGGAGATCTATTCGGTATGGAAATAAAGGGCGAATTTAATTGAAAGCGTGCCTCTGGAATTTATAATGATCGCGATCTAACTTCCTCCCCGAATCGTTTCTCGTCCGTTGAGGCGAAAGAAAGGCGTCCACCTAATATCGGTTACAAACCGACGCGATCATCGTGAAGCACCAAGGCTAAGGATGAGCATCAGCACCGCGATCGACGAATTGGATGCCAAGGCTTCTTCAAAGGCCGCGAAAAGCGCGACTAATGTCGCGCCAGAAGGTCGTCCTTGAGGACTTTAAATCCTTCCAGAAGCGGGACTATCGGAGTCCTCATTTTTTTCCCCCGGCAATTTAAACTTCGCCGCGGGTTTCCCGCGAAGCAAACTTTGCCCCAAATTACTAACCACGCTCGATATATGCTCGCACCGCGTACAAGCGTAACTGTAACTTCTATAACAGTATTTAAATCTTAAGCTCGCCTACCGCAGAAGTGACAGACGTTTCCTTAATTAACACTCTCGCTCGTTACAAGATACACGGTACGCACAAGCAGCCCAAACTTTACCTTATCCATCAAAATTCTAGAAATAATTACTCTGTTTAACGAAACTACGCTCCAAATTCCTTAGCTCGAGTTAACTTCTCTTTCCTTCTCTCTCGTCTCCTTAGAAAGCGAAACATACGTTCACCTCCATTCGTCACCCACTGCGCCAAGTGTCACGGACGATATATCTACGCATACAAATTACTGGGAATATTTAAGTGCACGAATTATTAATTACTCTGCGCAGCGGCAACCCCGGATTTAATATAGAAGCCCGCACACGTCCCCCAGAGGTGACGGGCATTTCCTCAATCGTCGCCTCTGCCCATCTTAAGATACACAAAATCCGAAAGCAATCGAAACTTCGCTGCCTCCCGCAAATTCCGAAATCCCCGCTCCGGGGGAAGAAGCCTGCCCCGATTGAGCCAATTAAACGAATTCCTCCGGCACCTCTGGGAAATAAAACTTCCTCCCCCTCATTATCCTGTCCCCGAAAGACGGAGGAGCCTTTGTACGCATCAGCCAAACCTACACGCCCCGGGCCGCTTTCGGCCTCATGAAACTCCATTATCCCCCGTGTCACCGTCCTAAGACGACGTCGAAAAGCCAGACGCCAAGGGGTCGGCCGCGCCGAATGGAGTAAGTCGCAGTTTACACGGCAAATCCAACCGGTATGCCGACGTAATCGGAATGAGACCTGCCCCTATCCCCATCCCTCCCGTGCACCCCATGGACAGGGCTGATGGACAGCCGGTGGTCCGTGACGTGACCACCTGACATTCTTGTCCGATCGGGCTGACATGCCCTGGGGATCATACATGCGAGTTTCGTGCTCACGTAGCAAAACGTCTGTTCCGCTTTTGGCCCCGCGTGCATCCCAGGGCCTGGCGCGATCTCCCGGAGCACCGCAAAAACCCTGGAAATTTCGGGCCAAAGGGCGCGGCAACTTCCCCCTTTGCGCGTCTTCGCTCGAGCCGCGATTCGGGGGGGGGGGGGGGCTGGTGTATAAACGATGTGTATAAAAGGCCAACCTGCGGAGGTTCGTATTCTTTCCGCCCCGCTGACAACGCTATTCGCCTCGACGATCTCAAAGGTTACTTACGATTTCCTTTGGCCCTTCCTTTTTTTTCTTTTTTTGTTTCTCCATTTTTCCCTTCCTTCTATTCGCGTCGAGCCTCCCCCGGAGGAAAGGGGACATTTGCACGCGGAAGAAGTCACGTTTGAGGGGACCGCCTGTGGGAGGGGTATGGTCGCGGAGAGGGGGAGACGAGAGGGGCGCTTTGTTCGTTAAAATATCAGGGACACGTTCCTGTAAGATGCTCTATCGGCCCTGGAAACCGGTAATTCCCCTCGGCTCGATGACGAAATCCTGGTTTCTCGATGAAGAGCTATATCGGTTATCCGCCGAGGAAGAGGATATAGAGCAAAGCTACGCTTTACTTCGATTTCGTGTTTACCCTCGCAGCTATGTGCACCGTTCGATGTGGATTTCACGCAGTAGCCACTGGTGCAATACAAATCCCGAGCTGACAGGTTTTTATATCCTTCGTGCGCGAAGAAAGCGTGTCGGTAAAACTGGGATGAATCGAATTAGTAAAGGAAGCCTTCTTTCAATAGCGAGCGATGTGCATTATCGTCGAAAATCTCCCAAAGTCTCGCGGCGCAAAGCGGCACGAGAAAGACGGAAATCGATGTTTCGCCCAACGGCTCATATTCCTTATTCGCGGGCCAAAGCGGCGCGCTTACATTTTGCAGACGTAAGAAACACGTGGCTGAAAGGAGCAAGTTGAAAATATATATGTATATATATATATCTCATCTTTCTGTGTAAACTTTTCAAACAATTTAACACCGCAAAGACTGGTACACTATATGCTTACAACGATCAGTGAAGATTATACTTCTTGTTAGGCATGGAATGCTATCTAGGAGACAGAATAAGTTGAATGAAATTCAAGTAGAACATGGACGACTTGGACAGTTCTGATAAATTTGTCAATACATGTATAGAATGCGTTAATTCGCATTTAGCCATATACATGTGCGCGGGATGTCATCTGGATCGCTTCTGCTTCAAACGCGGTGATTGAATTAGATATAAACTACATCTCGCTGCATGTCATGCTTGGTGCTACAAATCACGTTCGAAAAATGGAAACGGCCGGATCATGTAACCGAATTCGCCTGGACATGCACTAATGCGTACCTCTGCCTTTCCCGAGCCATCGACTCAAGCAATCGCACGCTGCTCCATCAAAAAAAAAAGCAAATCTCCCGACGTAAGTAGAGCGATATTCTAAATGGCTCTATCTTAACCTTGTATAGGCGTCTGCACGAGAGAGCACCGGACAACGCTCGCAAAACGAAAGGATTTTACTGCCAGGTCTGTATCGATTTAATCTCTTTTTCCAAATACAAAGCTAGAAGGTAGATACTTTACGATTGCACTCGGTGAAAAGATGATACGATTTATATTGAAAAGGTACTCTACGAAGAACAAATTACGTTTAACGATCTTACCATATATACGACTATATAAACACCAATCGGACGACAAATTATCGAAATATCTAATGCCTCGCATTTCGGGATTACGAAATATAATTTATATAAATAGTAAGGATTGCAAAATATATGCCACTTTGTCGGTGTGAATACATTAATTCGCCAAACTTTAAAATAAAAGCTGGTCCTTTCCACCGTGCAAACGCCGATTTGCTTATAGCCTGATGCGATTGAAATGCCGCCAGTCATCAGATTCCGCCTGTTCTATTTTAGAGCGAATAAGACCGATGATCCTGAACCTATCGCCCATCTATTTATCCGATGATCGTCGAAACTATGGGAATCCACTGAGCTACTTCGGGGGCCCAAAGCTGCAGCCGGGGAACAGGAACTCCATAGAATCAGTCCTGTCCTTAGACTGATCGACGGTCGACTCAGACTCGACGCCTTTGTGTCACGTGACTTTTCCTTTTTGTGGAAAATAATGATTATTTAAAGCCGAACTAACATGAACGATCAGGGTCCCAAAGAATGATCGAATACGCACAAGAAAAAACGTCTACATAAGTCGCTTAGGAAGCACGCTATTATCCTGTTACTGCTATAAATCCTCGGGAAGTGTCACTCCGATCGGTGATACAGCTTTCCGAAAACGCATGATCATATACGATGTTCGTAACACGGTTTGACATGCGAAACTTCCAGTGTCGGAGAGAAATAAAAAACGAATGTATCAGAAACACACCGTTCGTGTCTTTCACCTTCCCTTTGTTACTTCTGCCAGCTATCCCCTTCGCTTTCCAAAAGCTTTTTAGAAATTTGTAGAGTGTTAAGAAAAGAATTTAACAAATTCGAAGATTTTATCGTGGAAATTAATAATAAATGACTCGATTCCTCGTAGTAAAAGTTTGTGTTAAAAAAAAGACAACCATTTTTCAATTAATTTAATAAACATTAAAGCAGCACGATACAAATTTTTTTTTACACACAAATAAAATTCTGCAAGCATACGAGTAGCACGTCGTTGTGTTGAAGGAGAATTACCTCACGTTTATTTCGACCGGTCTGCGAAACCAATACCTCCATGTCAATGTCAATGGACGTATGTACAATTGGTTTTGGTGTAAAAAAAAAGTAAAAGAAAACGTCTCAAAGCAAAGAATTCACGCCATCGCTGCTGTAAGTTGATAGTTCGGTGACGATAAATCCGGACAAAAGTTCAAGTTCAAAATGCAACCGGTGAATGGGTTTACTCCTAGTCATTTTCACTCAACCCAAAGATATGTGGACTTTGCAACTGATGCTGTATTGGTATACGTACTGGCCAAGTATGTATAACGTGTAAGGATTAAGTTCCAAGGTTGTTTAAAAGAACGTTTCCGCGGATACTTTCAAATGTGGTCCATTTTATGGAGGTCAAGAAGTATAAGGTAAAAGAATCGTTGTACACGTACGATTCCTTTGAGCATAGCGCGTTATACGGGGCGTCGTGAGACTCCGACGATTACACGATACACGTCAAATTCGCTTATTTTGCACAATCAGTCGATAAAAATAAACATCTGGCAACCGAACGATCGGCCGTTTTACTCGTTCTTATTTTTGCTTATTTTGTCGACGATCATATGCGCATGATTTGGTACAATAGTTCGAGATTCAAATTTCGTGGAAAAGATTACGAATGAAACTATTTTCATAATTGATATCAGAGGCAGACGGCACAAAGGTATAGATCGATAAATATATGGTATAATTCACAGTGAAATATTAATTATACGTAATAAGGAAGTAGCCTATGATTATTTTAAATATTTCTAATATAATTAGAGGCAGGTCAAAGTCATTTTGATAGAACCTACAAGGTATTTAATTGACTGTCCTGCAACAAACAAAATCAATATAAAACAATATTTCACTTGCCTGTTTTGGTTATGAAAATAAATAAAAGTGCTTTTGTATATAAAATAACCGTGCTTCGAGTCATTGGTGCGTTAAAGTGTATTTTTGAGTTTCCCGTAAGTTGAGAACCTCGGTAGCGTCGTAAACAACGAAGATGGCTGGTCACAAGCAATCCGCGATGCGTTGCTGATATTGTTCATGCTGCCTTGTAAAAAAAGCTGGACGTCCAAACTTATCCAATGAAGATCTGACGTGCATCGAAAAATCGTTATGGCTCAAGGAAATCTTAACTTGCAAGAGAAAACAGGTGGCACGCTTAAGGAAAAGGAAAAAGACAGCGAGGAGAAGGAAGGTACGAAATTTCGATGCTTCTGAGATATTTAATGACTTGGGATGCAGTTGCTTAATGGCATTGTTACCGATTCTTATATAGTGTATTTATAATAGTCACGTACAGGTCCTACGATTCAAACACCAAAATAATCTCCAAAAGCTGCTTCAGTTGCGCGATCCAATGGAATCTAGTGGTTTTTGTGTAGCTAAATACTTGTTCAGCAGGACCCACAGCAGTACCAGAATGTGCAGTTTGCCTTCAACCTTGTGTACATCCAGCAAGGTTACCCTGCAATCACATATATTGTTATCTTTGCATCAAAGGTGTTGCTAATCAGAGCAAAAGATGTCCCATGTGTCGTCAAGAGATACCGCCAGATTTCCTCGACAAGCCACAGCTTGTTGAGTTGGATGAGGCGCATAAGGAATTGGAGTATTCTGCCGAACAGTATCAATGGTTTTACGAAGGCCGAAACGGTAATGCTCTTTTATGTTATGCAACTTATTACTTTTTTGATAAAGCTACAAATCAAAAATATTTTGTAGTAAACATCTGCCGCATGAAGAATCCTATAGTTTTGCTCTTTTGTGTGTGGGAGAGCAATAGTGTTTAAAATCGGTGAAACATACAGTTTTATAATCATAGAATATTTCTTTACAAGCTTTAGTCAAAGTATATATAAGTTGATGTCCTACCCCTCCATAGGTTGGTGGAAATATGATTCAAGGACCAGCAGGGATCTGGAGACAATTTACGATTTAGGTGGCAGCCAATGCGAAATTTTAATCTGTGGCATGCTTTACGTAATTGACTTTGAAAAGAAATGTCAATATAGAAAATATCAACCACGCTACAAACGTAATATCAAGCGTGATAAAAAAGATGCTCCGTGTAAAGGCGTCTCGGGAATACATTAACTTATTACATATTTTGTTTAATGGAAAGTACATCAGCTATCAATCCAAATATAAGGAGCATACAGTATTCGTTACTGTATCGTTTGTACCTCATGTAATTACATAGTTATGTAGTTATGTATCATACAAAAAGGATAAAGATGAATTGGGTTACAAAAAAAGTTATATAACAAGGCTTTACTATCTGAAGTGTCTCATCGCCAATGACATGTATATTAAGGCCTAACGTGTTAGTCTTAATGTATTTCTTTAATAAAACTCCTGTATTGCAGAATGCAAGTGATTTTTTTCTTGTATGATTCCCAAATGTAATCAATTCATTATCTGCTTTTGCATAAAATTATCATTATATCTCGCACAATGTGCACTGGAATTAGGATAACTTTGGATTATCTTGTTTCAGGTTGGTGGCAATATGATCAACGTACGAGTCATGAATTAGAAACTGCTTACAAGCAAGGAAAGAGGAACTGCGAACTACTAATCGCAGGATTTCTTTATATCGCCGATTTTGTCTCAATGCTTCAATTACGCAGGAACGATCCTTCTAGACGTAGAAGAATAAAACGTGACCTGTATAATGTTCCAAAAAAGGGAGTAGCAGGCCTCAGACTAAATGCTCAAGAAGAAGAGCTTGTTAGAGAAATAAGAGGAGCAGAAAGACCGGCTAGTCCTGCCAGCGACAATATGGGTATGTAATATTAGCAATCCATTTATGCTTACATTCATTCATCTTTGTCTATTAACTGGATAATTGCTGTTGTTTTCTACATAATTCATTTAAAGTAAAGTCACAAAGAAAAGTTGAAGCAACAATAATTAATAATTTTTTATTGTGCTGCATTTATTGTACTTTGACGTCATGTGCTTTGCTGCATAATATCTACAAGTACTCAATGACTAAACTATTATAATGTAACGTTTGTTGTAGGTACAGATGGCACAAATACACCCGTACCACCGAGCAATACACCACAAACACCGGCAGGTGGAAACGCGAGTGGCGATGCTACGCCGTTAAACGACAGGCTGGAACAAAGATCAGATTCTTTGCACCAGGTTTTAGAGCAAATGCGTTCTTTAGTTTTAAGAGAACGATTATCATCGAATGCAGATAATGAGCTAGAAGAAACGGTGGAAGACGAGACTCTGTCTGACCATCCGACTGCTTCCTGGCTGCAAGCCTCTAATGCATCATACTCGTCGGATGAAGACCATTTCTAGAGAGCGTGGATCTTCCCAAGAGACAAATTCTTCTCTGGCAGTTAGATCCATCGGATGATAAACTAAAATCAGATTATGTGCACCAGCACCTGTATAAATATCGAACAGTGTGCGAACATACATAAACGTATGATAATGAGATAAATGTATTACTCTGTGATGCGTATTAAAAATGCAATTGGGTATAATTATAAGTCTTTCACAATCAAATTATAAATAGGTGAGTGCGTTGAGATATTATTTTTATGCCAGCGTACGTTACCTTCTAGGATCTAATAGAGAATTATGTATTACTTCCTCACGTGGCATTGACGGCTCTATACGCGCGGGTACAAAGATAATAAATGCAACCAATTAATAAAGAAATGTTTGAAGTGTCAGATAATCATGCATTTTTTTGAAGACAATTAAATCATTCAGCTTAATCTACGACAGCTCTGTTTTTTAATATAACATTATATATATATTTTATAAAGCCGTTGATTTAGATGCAGGTTGAATTTATATTATATTTGATAGCAAAGTAATATGAAACAAGTTAACTAAATTAGACTATTGATTTATATAAAAAAAAAATTGATTCGAAAAACGTTATTCCTGTTTATGTGCACATCAAATCTAAAGGAGAAAAAGTTTAAATGAACGCGCCATTAAATTATGTCACAAGCACAAGCCAATACATAGAATAAGCCAAACATAAAATGCATTATATCTCGTCACGGTGCCATGTGGCCCCGTTACCATTTTTGCGTCGCATACGACATTACCGATTCAAAAAAATAATAATGCAAAAAAGCTATTGTGAAGCCAATGCTGGCCTGTAGCGATCAATCATTCTGAAAATGACGGCACTACGGTATATATAGTACTGTATCTGAGGAGAGTGAGCCTGAGTATATTTAGATGTTCATAGCACCTAACTCTAAAACCATGGGACTTGTTTAAATACTATTAGTTAGCATCCGCGATCAAGCGGTATGTCCAAGTACCGAAACATCTAAGAAAAAAAAATTTAAATGTTCCAGAAGAAGGCCGTGATTGGTTGCAGGGTGGACACGTGACTACGTCACGAGAGGCGCGAAATGATGTCTAAGCATGTTTAAATTTTCTAAGGATGACATGGTATGTACAAATAAAACGTATTACACAGCTAAACAGATATTACTTTGTAAGAATGTTTTTGTGATATTCTTTTATAATCGAGTATAAATGTGGGTAAGATCGTACGGTACTGCAGGAACATCAAAAAGTTGCAGGGAACAGTATGTCAACACGAACGCTTATGAGTGACGATGGAAGGACAAGAATATATACTCACATTTTTTGCAAACCTGAGCTAACCACACCTTAATACATATCACTTTAAGAAGCCTGATGCGTGTTTCATATCTACACATCACTTTCTCATAATATCAACACTTTGATACTCGCAATTTTAAGAATTATTATCGAGCAGCAGATAATGGCGCGATACGCACCGAAGCACTTATGATAATGGATTTTAATTGTTCGAGATGTTAGCTACGATCATTCATAGGAAAATATCATTTTTTTACAATACACATATTGTGCTTTTAGTAACGAAAAACATTGTTTTAACGCAGCGACTATGCGATGTCTAATGACTATTTTCAATATGCATTACGAAGATATATGTTCCCGCGAAATCAATTCAAGATAACTCCCTGACCGACCTCGGTGTAATTTTTTAATTCACCGCTTTCAATTGTAGAGGACGTAGCAAAACGTCTGTTTTTTTTTACGTAATCGGTAGTGCAGAACATGAGACGCGAAGTCTCGTAAGATCTTAGATCTATTCTACATCTCATCTGCGTCAAAAGGTAGTGTAATGCTCGGTTGGACAGCAAGAAACCTGTCGAGCGCTAAATTCCGTTGCAATTTATGAAACGTACGGTGGGCATACGGAAAAATATTTATTGTTCCAATCAATATATATTCGGAAAAGAAACGGGAACATGAGGTTCGTATGGCATTTTATTGGAGTTCCTATCATTATTGCTTACTTCAGCATTGTTCCAATGAAAGTTCGGCTACACATATGCATTACTGGTAACGAATGTCAGTAAATGAATGTTTACAAAATGAAGGGTATAGTGAATAACGAGTGAGTGATTGAAAACACGTAAAAAAATCGTGTTACCTTTTCTCCGTTGCTGCTTATTTATATTTCAAAGTAAACACAGTGCTTTTTATGAAAGATCGTACGCGGGTTATGGTATTCGAGGACGTAACAATAGAAATGAAACTAGGTCCTGGTTATGAGGACGGATGGTGTAAATGCAATTGCTGTTTGAAATGCGCACAGTAATATTGATTTTTCTCTGCATTTTTGTAGACTGTGCCTACTACCATTGTTTCCTTTTTTTTGTGCGCAATCTCTTGATCGCGTTTTTTTACGAGAATCAAATATCGCGGCCTACTTTCATCCAGATAACGAACAATGACAGATATAATAACAATATTGCATTCCACATAAAGAATGTGATACTGTTACAGATCTTACTGCGTTAACGGATTGTTAATAAATTGTTGATGCAGTTTTCCCTTTGCGAACATATTCGAAAGCCAATAAAAAAAGGGATAGGGAACAAAGTGACTGGAAGGCTATACTATGAGCAGCCAACAAAATCTGAAGTATATAATCTTCGTAACACATGTTGATGTCGAAGATTTGTATTTGAAAATATGGGGACAGCTGGACAAGAATGCAGCTGCATCCGTAGAGCGTATGGTTTTACCTTTGGTCGAGCAATTTGCAAGAGGCCTTGGTTGCCCAGGATCTCAGCCTAATGACTTACGCGTAAATGATCTGTGCTGTGCCAGATTTCAAAATGAAGGATATTATCGTGCTAGAGTGCTCAATGTATGTTCGGATGGAATGGTTGTTTTGCATTTTATAGATCATGGTAATATTGAGATATTACCACTGCAAGAGATTCACTTACTCCAGCACATACCTGGTTCAGAATCGTTGCAAACCTTCCCGCCGGTTGCATATGAATTCACTTTAGCACATTTGCTGCCCATAAATGGTATCTGGGAAAATAAGACGGTGGAATCAATTAAGAAAATATTATGCTATAATGAGTATAATATACAAGTGCAGACTGTAATTGATAAACATCGTCTCATTAAAATGTGGTATAATAATGAAGATTTTGCAGAATTATTAATCAATAAACAGATGGCAATCCCGGCAACATTGATGGAGATGTTTAGGTATTGAGCTACATAATTTTTCAAATAGTATATTAAATAATACGTTTTGCATATTACAATCCTACCTGCCATCCTGTTTTTTTTTTTTTTTTTTTTATTATAAAACAAGAACAGATATATATGCTGCTATTCCTGAAATTCTAAAGAAAGTATTTTTTATACAGAAAACAGCTGCAGCACCCTCATATACCTATGTACCAGCAGCCAAATAAAACGTTGACAACTAACAATTATACGCCTGTAGCACCAGCGCAAAATATTATTTTAAACTCAGTACAATGCAGTGGTAATAATATGCAAACACCTTGGCACAATATAAATCCTTCTTGCGCACCGCAACAAAAACAAGTCATGCAACAACCGGTAGTCCAAGAAGCACTCGAATTTAAATCTCGCGTATTAGATGTAGGATCAAAGCATGATGTATATGTCTCCTTTGTCGAAGATGGACCACAGAAATTCTCTGTGCAAGTGCAAAGCACATCCCAAACATTGAGCAAGCTTATGAGAGACATAAATAGTCACCCAACGGAACTATTGCAAGAGCCACCTTTACCTGGATCAGTGTGTTTAGGCCGTTACACACAGGATAAAGTATTATGTAGAGCAGTTATTATGTCTGTGATGGAAAATAAATGTAAACTTTACTATGTGGATTTTGGTCATACAGAAATATTGCCATATACAGACATTTTTCGGCTACCTCTGCAATATATCCGCCCTAGAGTACTTTCGATTAGATTTACACTAAGCGGTGTAAAAGACTTAAACGTTACCCCAGATATGAAAGAATACTTTAAAAAAGTAGTATCAAGAAAATCACTTGTTTTACATGTTCGTCCACCTGAAGGATCGCCTCTTGTGCAATATGGAGACTTGTATGATAATGGACAAAATGTGAAAGATATGCTCCTACAAGCTTTTCCAGCACCAACAGCAATCACTAATCCACCAACAAATATTGTCACTTATAAGAAATCGCCACAATTATCTAAGGGCATGGAGGAAATTGTTCATGTATCTTTTGTGGAGTCTTGTAGAAAGTTTTTTGTACAACTAGACAGTGGTACGCAGTCGCTTGAATCAATAATG
The DNA here is from genome assembly GCA_038496175.1 of Ampulex compressa. Classification (NCBI taxonomy): domain Eukaryota; kingdom Metazoa; phylum Arthropoda; class Insecta; order Hymenoptera; family Ampulicidae; genus Ampulex; species Ampulex compressa. Next base: position 330,744 of record JBCFXI010000068.1, on the reverse strand, counting down.
GCTTGTTTAGCTGAATTTTGCAGAAATGCACCTCCATTAAGTCCCTCAAAAATAATGATCGGATTACCTTGTGCTGCTCTGTATGAAAATCAATGGTGTGTATGTCTTAAATGCTCATTTAAATTCCTCTTCAAACTGTAAGATACTTTTGTATTATAATACTTTATGTTATAACTACATGTGTCGATCTATAAAATTGTTAATGCTGTGTGCTTTTATGTTATACTACAGGTACAGAGCTCAAATTCTTAATGTTATTGCGGAAAAAGTTAGAGTAGTATATGTTGATTATGGTAATGAAGAAACGATACCTGTAACATCTCTGCGCGTAATTCATAATGATTTGGTGGAGAAATTGCAGATTCAAGCCATAAAATGCATTTTAAATGGATATGAAACGTTACCACCTAGTGAAAAAATCTGCAATCAGTTTGAAGTATTAACTCTTGAAAAACGTTTACGTATGATGGTGGTTCAAGTGCAATGTGATACTGTATTTGTCGATTTGTACGATCCTGAAAGGATGGAAGATATAAAATCTCAATTGTTAAGTGCAGTGCCTGATGGAAGAAACTTGAATGCTTCATTACATTCCCAAGGTGATAAACCTCAGCATTCTGAAAAGTTCAACAACACCAAAGGTTTTCAAAGGTATTGCAAAGCATACAAAGTAATTAATGTGACTTTATTTTAATTTGTTTGACACAATATGTTATAAGATACACACTAATCTAATGTATTTAAATGCTTTTTATATTTTGATTAAATTTTTATTTTTTCTAAATGGCACCGTGTAATATTATTCCATTATAAAACACGTAAATATTATATATTGTGCTCTATTATATTTCTTATATTCTTTTTCCCTTTTTGTTTAAAATTAATTATATTTCAATAGAAAATTCGAACTTTTAGTAAAGAAAGCAACAAATGGCCCAAAAAGAATCATACCGATACATGGCATCAGCTTTATGAAGGAAATGTCCATCAAGGAAAAAATAAATCAAAACATTGGAAAGATGAGCCAAATGCAGAAAGATGGCGTGATGAAAAAAACGAAGAAAATAATTATTATGATTTTAATGATGTAAAAAATCAATCAGTGAATAGAGATGACTTTCAGAAATCTGTGAAGTATAAATCACATGATAAATATGAACAAAGTGAAACTGACACACCATTGAGAAATACAAGGAGTACTCGAGGTAGCAGGCATCGACCTTCAGGATCCGATACCAGATTAAGCTATGGGTCTGACAAAAGTTGCAGTGATAAAGATTCAGATACGTCCTTCAAAGGTAGTAACAAGCGAGGAAGAGGTGGTGCCAATCGCTCTTATCGTGGGAAGCGTGGAAGTATGTCAAGCAGGTTACAAAGTAACAGATGGAGTGAAAAAAATAATGACGCTGGTATCTATAGGAGCGGTAAACTCAATGGTAAGAATCAGTTTTACAAGTAAAGGTATTTAAAAGAAAACATTTTGACGCGCAATGTATACGACTGATATATTTTGATGCAATTAATTTAGTGTTACTAAATCAAAATACAGGTGATAATTCCCATGGAAATATTAGGCCTAAAGACAAAAAAAGTCCAACTCAGAAAACAAGTGGAAAGGTAAAATGGACATTTTATCCCTACTTATATTCCACCCTCCTTTCATAACTATTTCTACCTCTTATTTGTTTTTGTAGACGAATACCTATAATACTTCAAGTCTTCCTACATTTGATGCACCGTTAAATCGTAATAACATGCAATATCGTAAAGAACATCATATTCCACAACCTAATATCACTAATGGAGCCACAAGAAAGTGTGAAGTAGTTTTTGTAAATAGTCCAGTTGACTTCTTTGTTCAATTGAGTCAAAACTATGCAGAATTAGATACTCTCATGCTGAAAATCGCGAAGATATATGAAAATGGTGGGGAAATAATGATGGAATCTAAGATTCAAAAAGGCACATACTGCATTGCTCAATACATGGAAGATTGTAAATGGTATAGAGCAATAATCAAACACGTTGAAAGACCTAGAGCAACTGTACAGTTTTTAGATTATGGCAACATTGAAACGATTGAACTGACGAATATAAAGGTGATAAAAGCAGAATTTCTGCAGCTTCCAATACAAGCCATTCACTGCAAACTTCTTGGTATAGAAAGCACAACTTGCAACGAAAGTATTACGAAGCATTTTGAAGATGCAGTTCAGGGAAAAACTTTAGAAGCTGAATTTGTCAAAGAAGAAAATGGTCTAAATACTATTTTATTGAGAGAAATTATTGAAGATGTCCCAAAACCTACATTTATAAATGAAGAATTGGGCGAAAATATTGATCTGATAAAATTAAAAGAAGCTATTTTAAATAGTGGGAAGATTTATAACAATCAACAGCAAACTCCTTCATCTGAGTATACTTCCACAGATTCTAGATGGTTAACAAATACATATAAATTTGGATCTGAATTAAATGTTATTATCACATGGTTTACGAATCCAAACAATTTTTACTGTCAATCATTGGTTAAGGAAATTGAATTCAAAGCTATGATGAATGAAATTCAGAAACTCTATGTTGGTAAAAAACCCGTTATCAATGGATTACAGGTAATCCTCCATATTCAATAATAAATTAAATTTAATATATTTTTTTTAATTCTAACTAAAATTTTATCTTTGTAGATTGGTTCACCAGTAATAGCCATATTTACCGAAGATGGAGCGCTTTATCGTGGAGAAATTGTTGAATTAAATAAATTAAATGGTCACGTTGTCCAGTATATAGATTTTGGAAATTGTGCAATAGTGGAGAAATCTAAAATTTACCCAGTTGAAACGAAATTATTGATGCTACCAAAACAGGCATTCCACTGTACATTAAAAGACATTGTTCCCAAAAGTGGTTCACTCTGGTCTAAAGTAAACACACAAGACATTGACCATTGTTTTGGCGCAGACAAATACAGCTGCACCTTCCATGCTTTGAAAAATAATAAGTATATAATTTCATTGAATGATAATGGTACTGATATAGGTGATGTGTTGGTCAAAAAAAATCTAGCATCTTTTGCCACAAATGAATCAGTCGTCAAAAATAACGGTGAGAATTATGTGGAAATCAAGATTAGTTTACTATGCATTTCTTAGTCAATCACTTCTGTAACTGTACATCATAAGACTGAAGTTGGCTTACTTACAGATGGCCCTACCCAGATAGTGGCATCATGCAACAATGCAAATCGAATGGATATAAGTCTTCTAACAGGTCAAATAATCAGAGTTAAAGTCTCAAGTGTAGAAAGTGTAAATAAATTTTATATTCAACTTCCATCGGCTGCGGAATGTGAGAGCATTATTGACACATATATGGCTAATAAAGACCATAAGGTATATTTTAATACATGATGTTTAAAATGCCAAGTTTATATGCCAAGTTATTGTCTTGTCTTGATATCTGTAAATTATATTATGAACCAGTGATCGGAAGGAAAATGATGTTTATACAATTTGGCACTAAAAATACTAACAGCTTAAAAGTGTATCTCAATATCCAGTACAAATGATGAGCTTGTTTCTGATAATCTGATTGTAGTCACTGGTTACTTCTTAAGCCTAACACGTTTTTCTTTGAATCAGAAGATGCAGATAAATATAGTATTCTCTTCTGCATCTAATTTAAAATTACATAACTCATCTTCTAAGTATCATAAAAATTCGTCATTCAGTTCTATTCGTTATTTATACAATCCCGTTTACAGAAAAGTGTAACAAAATGTCAAGGTCTTACTACTAATCTGCATTATTTCTTAATATGGTAATGCCTTTCCCAATTTCCATCGCATGATGTATGGTATTAATATTAAACCTATTGTACTCATAGCCCTTTCGCTTATCATGTTCTTCAAAACAGATTATATTGATGCTTCTTAACATACCAGTTAAATTATATTAAATAACACTGTTTCCTGTTATTTTGGTATAACATTGGTAAGATATATTTTTCTATATATTTGTGTCCATCAAGGAGACAATTTGTGAAAAAAATTTTACTAATATAAGAATGAAGAAGTCTAAATTATTGTATTAATATAACGTGATTTAATAAGTATTAACAAAAAGTACTCTATAAATGACGAGTGCAGAATTACGGGGGAAATAGGACCTTACGTCTACTCCATTATATACAAAAATTAAAATGAATCATGTTGGTAAGAGCAACTGTACCAATATCAGGTGATGTCACATTTATCGGCACGTGAAATATGCCTGGGAACGGGTTGTCTGATTTATACAAATGGAGCATGGAAGAGGGCTGTTATTATTAATGACACAAAATCTACAAGCATAAAAGTGAAACTGATTGATACTGGTGCACACGATCTGATACATCAAGATTATGTGAGTTTCCAGTTTCAGTAAAGAAAATACCGAAATCAAAACACGTCTGCCAGTCTAATTTGCTTCATGGAAGTAACGATTAATACCATACATTCTGCTAAATGGACATTGATGGAATCAGTTTAACCAATTAAGTCTCATTATGTTATATTCAGGCTAAGTATACATTTATATACTCCCATATGTTAATCTATTTTAATAAAACTATGTTCTATCGACATAGATATTAGCCATACCAGGAGAACTATCAGTGATGCAAAATCAAGCAATAGAATGTTCCATTCGGGATAACAATCTATCGGAGGAAGTAAATAAGAACTTTAAAGAATGCGTCGAAGGAAAAGAAACAATATTATTCGTTGAAGAAGTAGAACACAACAGGTAGAAATTAAATATGTATAAATGTAAAATATATTTTTGATATTTTAAATATAGACATTACTGTTTTACAGGCTTATCGTAAAGCTATACGATTTAAATGGAAACAAGATTCTCGTGTCCGAGGGTGTAGATGAAAAAATCTGTCCCATATGCCCAATGCCAATTCTGTACTCCACTCACAAAGTACTAGTCTCGTATGCAGACAGTTACAGCAGCATATGGCTACAAAGATATTCTGATTACAATCTGGATACAAGCTTGCAGCAAGCCCTAGAAAGTTATTACTCCACCTCTGGTCAAACGATTAAACCAGAAATAGGCCAGGTGTGCGTAGCCAGGGGTTCGGATGGCCATTGGTATCGCGGAAAGATCGTCAATTGCAGTGACTCCCTGGTTTGCGTTCATTTCATTGATTATGGTAACACCGAGGAAGTAAATCCGGACGTTATAATGGCCCTAGATCAGCAGTTCCATTTACCGCATCAGCTGGCCGTTAACGTCTCGTTGCCGGTGAAGCTGCCGGGCACGATAGCCGAGCAAATAAGTGTTCTGCAGAATCATCTTGCAAACAGGGAGATTACCGCCGTTTTTTACAATGTTCACGGCAAGTGGGTGGTGGAGCTATTTTTCCAAGATGAGAAAATCAGCGACAAATTGCGATCTTTGGAAGTTTCGGTTCATCAGGAGCAATCTACCGCCGCAGCATCCCCCTCCGAGGTCTGCACCATGACGACGGGCTGCAAGTACGAGGTGTGCCTCTCTCACGCAGACACGCCGAATCAATTCTGGCTCCGGTGCGCGAATGAAAGCGCGAGCCTTACCGAAATGCAGGAGAGACTGCAAGTCGAGGCACCGAGTTTCGCGCCAATAGACGGTGTACCCGAGGAAGGTAGCTTGTGCGTCGCTGTGTACTCCATCAACAACAATTGGTACAGAGCCGAGGTTCTCGATGCGGACGAAGATATCACAACGATCAGATTCATCGATTACGGCAACACCGATGTGATCGACAACAAGTCGGGAAATATACGGCAAATCGCAGACTCGTGGAAGAGTATACCGCCGTACGCTGTTAAATGCAGATTAGACGTTATACCGATGATAGGGGAGGATTGGACCGAGGCGGTTTGCGAGAAATTCGAAAATCTGGTGAGTTCGAGCGATGATCTGCGGGCACTGATAATAGCCGAGAGCGTACCAAAGCGAGTGGATTTACTGAGCAACGACAAGAGCATCAGCGCTATATTGGTCAAAGAAAACTGTGCCGTGATGGTGCACACGGAAGAAGATCTGATCGACGAAATCGTCGATCTCGAGCTCGATCCACATTCGGCGTTCGTCAGTCATATCAATTCGCCGAGCGAATTTTGGGTACAGGAGGAGAAGTCGGTCGTTGATCTAGAAGTGATGTCCGATAGGTCTATAATGGCCGATATGTTTCCAAGGATCAAAAAAGTCGAGCCAGGTTCTCTATGCGTCGCCAAGTTTCCCGAGGATGGACAGTGGTACAGGGCGCGCATTGTGTCCCACGACGAGACTGGCACGCACGTGATATACATCGATTACGGGAATTCCGCTACCTCGACGGAGATTCGTGCCATACCGGAAGATTTGGCCAACGTGCCGCCCTTGTCGCGTAAGTGCAGCTTGGTTCTACCCGAAGGTGTAGTAGAGTGGTCCGAGAAAGCGTGTAACGAATTTGTTCGACTGGCGGCCGACGGTGCGACGATATTCCTGCTAGAGGTGATAAAAGAAGACGAGACGTCGCTGGTGAAGCTCGTATCGAGGCACAAGAACGTGGCCGATTTGCTGGGCGAATTGTGCGAACGACATCCACCGATCGACGAGGAGCGATTGCCACCTTTGGGCGCCGAAAACGCGCCGCGCGTCTTTATAAGTCATGTCAACGAAGTTTGGGAGTTTTGGATCCAGACCGAGAGCAGCATAGCTGATCTCGAGGCGATGCTGGACCGACTGCAGGCCGCGCCGAGTTTTTTGCCGTTGGAGCAATGCGAAGTGGGCACCGTTTGTGCGGCTGAATATCCGGAGGACGGCCAGTGGTACAGGGCCAAGATCCTCTCGCACTCTGAGAGTTCTACCAAGGTTTTGTACATAGACTATGGGAATTCAGCGGACACCACCGATCTGAGAATCTTACCCGAGGACGTAATAAATATACCGGCACTTTCGAAGCGTTGCACCCTGAAGTTGCCTGAAAACCTGGCGTCTTGGCCCGTGGATGCTTGCACGAAGTTTAAAGACTTAGCTGCAGACGGCGCGACGATGTTCCAATTTGAGTTCCTCGATAATGAGGATCCCACGTGCGTTCGATTGAATCTGAGCGGAGAAGACATCGTGGCCGCTATAACGTCTGTCAATGACAATCTTGTGGAAGATGCTCAGGAGGGTGTGGATAATATGGAAGAAAAAAGAGTGATCTCAAAATTAAACGGGCAAGGGACAGTTGAAATGCCGCTTGAGAATATGAATGAAACAGGATGCGATACTTATAACGAGAATAATAAGAATGTTCGATTAATGAGCGATGATACAGTTAAAGGCACGGAAGACAAAGAAGGTGAGGAAGAAAAAAATGTCTGCAGTAGCAAACAAACTGTGGATGGTTTGACACTGGAATGTCAACGATTGCAGGATACCGGTGAAGTTGAGCAGAATCAGGATACCATTATGAATGACGAAAAGCAATGCAAATTAAGCATAACTCAAATATTAACTAATTTAAGCATTGCTCCGTGTACATCGAACGACAATCCGAATAACGAGGCCGATGAAGTTGCCATTTCTAATTTGCCTGACACGTTGGGGGAAGAAAGATCAACGAGCAACATCATGACGGAACTCAGTATTGATGACATAGTTGAAACCATGACAAGAAATGCTATGGTAGACATAGAGAATGAGGAAACTCTACTGAGCGATGCAAATATTGAAAAAAATCCTGCAACCTTAGAACCATATGTAATAGATGTTCATGAACAAGCATCAGAGGCTGTTGAAAAAACCTCTATCGATCAAACTAGTGTGAAATCCTGCAACATCGATGAAACACAAGACATAGAAAAGCAGAGCATTAGTTCGAAGGACAGTTCAATCGTGGATCCTTCAAAAACGGTTCAAGTTAAGGAGAAATTATCCAGGGCAGCTACTCAGGACATCATCAACAAGGATTTAGATCGGAATAAATTTGATGAATCAGAACAAATTTCATCAAGCGACGAAATTGTTGCCGAAGATAGGAAACTCGACGATGCTATCGAATCTGATAGTGTTGCACGTGACGAAGATGTATTAATTAGGACAAAGGCCGATTCTTCTCTCGAGCTTGAAGTTGCAATGTCTACGGATGTCACGCAGGATTTTCACACAGTCAATACTTCGATGGAAGAATCCTCTGATCAAGGTCAGCTGGTGGAGAACTCCCTTTCAGAAGAGTGTGACACAGTGGATACGCAAAAATTAAAAAATGCCTTCTCCAAGAAAACATTGAAGAATGAGACTAGTGAAAATCAGGTGCCAAAAAAATTACCTGCAGAAAAGACTGACATCTTGGATGTACAGAAAACAGTAGATGTCATCTCTGAGAATACCTCAACAAAAGAATCGCCCGATCATAAGCAAATTGTAGACAAGGCTTTTCCAGAGAAGGCTAATATTGAAGAAACACAGAAATTGGCAAATGTCTCTGAGGAAGCCTCGACAAAAGACTTGCCTGATAACGAGCAAACAATGGACAAGACTCTTTCAGAAAAGGCTGATATTGCGGATATTCAGACATTTGTAGATACTGTTTCTGAGGAAGATTCAATGAAAGACACATCTGACGTCAACCAAGTGATGGAGACCCTTTCAGAAAAGACTGATATTGGGGATGCACAGAAATCGGTAGATCTTGTTTCTGAGAAAGCCTCAATGAAAGAATGGCCTGTTGACAAGACCCTTTTAGAAAGAACTGGGATTTCAGATACTCAAAAATCGGTAGATGTCTCTGATGGTGTCTGCATGAAAGGATTGCCTGACGACACGAAAATTATGGACATGACCCTTTCAGAAAGGGCTCATATTTCGGATACTCAAAAATTAATAGATGTATCAGAGAAAATTGAGAAAACGTCAGACGTTTCATCGCTGGATAACATTCCTAAGAATGAGGTGTAAATATTTAATCGAGGATTTTCAGTCGGGCTGCTAAATTGAGGAATGTACGAGCAGCTATACATAAATAACGTACAGTACTTTTTGATATAAAAAAAAGCTTTATTTTTTTTTTTGCATTTCCGCAGAGATTTGCAAATAAGAGTATCTCAACGTGTCACGCGTACGTTGATCGCGAGATTCCTTCGCTCGGGAACACTGAGAAAATATAATTTATGAAAATAGCGATAAACCGTGTCCAAGGAAGTTACCAAAGATTAATACGAACATACGATTAAACCGTTGTGACGTCTCATCATAGCAATATTGCGGCAATAATATCGGGTACAATTCTGACGTCGAAGGTTTTGCTCGACGAAATATTTCCTTCTCCCACTACGGACAGTATATATTTTAACATTAACATCGTGAAAAACATTTCTTTTTGATTTTTAAACGCTGAACGTGGATAATTTCTCTTTTAGTTTCTATTTGCCAACCCGTAGTGATATTTTATTATTAAATTTTCCTTTTCTTCTAATTACAAGTATTAATCGTCGAGAATGGGGGTCGGAGCAGATAACTTGGTTAATAAAGAGTGATACCAATTAAGTTTTATTTAAGGATACGTCGGTCTGATACCGGTTTTTCATATCAGATGGTTTAAAATTTTTTACGCTTTTTTCCTCACACAGCGACGAAAGCTGTGTATGATCGACGCTTTGTGACGGATAGATATTAAACTTTTTTCGTAATAAAGAATATCCGAGCATCTATGATTTTTCTTTTGCCAATGTATAATCCGTACGATAAGGTAGAAGTAATAGTGAGTATATCGATTTACTATTACTTTTATAACATTCGTCGAAAGTAAATAAAATTATTATGAAAGACAAAAGAAGTCTAACGTATCTGAGTTTGATTTTTAAAGGTTGAAAGGTTAAGAAAATAATTGGTAAGGAAGTTGTAATAATACCGTGCTCTTTTCTTCACTGATGCGTTTTATTAAAAAATTCACGGTATTATGCAGTTTTTAGTTTACAATTTCATATTCATGTATGTACCACATTTATGCGTACGTCAATTACATTCGACCCTTTATGTTGATTCTATTATTAGTATGTTTTTTGATACATTTTTAATTCTTACTAACTAGCTGCGTATTCCCGGTGTGTTTGGGTTTCTTAAGGATGGATTCCAATCATGTTTTTCTTCAGATCCTCAAACCTTTAAATTTCATTTTACAGATTCACTCCCCTTTTTTTCTCAACTATCTCTTAATATCAAATATAAAAATCGTTTAGATATGCATTTAAGTTATTGATAATAACCGAAAACATAAATGTCTAGATTTTGAAACAATGTAGCTTTTAAGAAATTGATTATCTTTTCGATTGATCCGGTAATTTTTTCAATGTGCAAAATAGAGATTTAAATGCTAACTGATCTTTATTAATAAATACGTACTGATTCTCCACGTCGGTAAATCCATCGTAACATAATAACGTTATCCTCGATACTTTTTCATTCTTCGTGCTGCATCCATGTATTCGTTCAGCTGTTTGCAAAATCACGACGCTTCCTGCGATTTTTTCGATTCCTCTCTGATCGAAAAGAATTCAAGTTTTTAATGAATAATCAACTTTATTCAGTGGCATATATCAAATACACTTATTGCGCAATCATACATTTCTATTCCTTAGCATCTGAATCTTTATTGTTCAAATTACGGTACAAACCATTTTTCCGGAATTTTTCACTAAAACTGCAGAAAAAAACGTGTAAATTACTCCGGTATTTTAGCTTTTGTTTTAAAAATGAATTATACCTAGAACGAAAATTAATGTTTCAAGTATACCATAATCGATAATCACGTACACAGATAAACGTAAATTAAATTTGCACAAATGGCCAAAAACTTGTAAGGCTAGAATTATACTGAAGCTATAACAAAGAAAGTTACGAGTAAAAGCATATTTAATAACAGCTGAAAACAAAACTATTTGTAAAATGTCAAAGTCTCGTATTAAGTTCTTCAAGAATATAAGGAGCTGAGGGGTCGTTCATCGAGTTCATTGCCGTTTCCTTCGCATTTATCCATATCCATCTTTTCCACAATATGATCCAGCAAGTTTAATTGCACTGACTGTAATTCCCCGCTATACCTATTATAGAAACATCTTTTTTTCGATTACCTTTGCGCTTGGCAATCCGAATGTTTGTTCGCGCCGCGTCGTTATATACCGCGCGCTTGTCATTGGCTAAGAGTTCGCGGGCGAATGCGATTTCATCCTCGAGGTAATGTAGCAAAGGACCGCGGCAACGTTTGCAATCCCCCAAAGAAGCGGCGGTCTTCGTTTTTAAGGTACCGATTCTTTGAGTAGGAAGTAATCGGCCACCCTCCTGCACACGCAACTTAATATTTGGACAATCTTCATTCGCGCTCGAGGTATAAGATGGTTCTCTCGTACGATAATGTGTATCAGGGTCTTGCCGCTTGACGCTGCAGCAAAATCCATAAGGTTTCGTGATTTTTCTCGTTGCAGTAGAACGGAGGCCGGCTCGAGAAATTGAAATTTTTTCCATGTTTCACGGAGAATTTCCGGGGATACCAAGCGTTCGAATTGGGGGAAAACACCGAATCGCAAATGCAGATGCGTTTATTGTGACATCTTCTTGATTTTGTATTTTTTAGTTTTCGCTTCCGTCGTAAAATTTCTTACCCTCGACTCTTCTTTGTTTTTGGATACCCTAGTCGTTTCACCCGCTTCTTACCATGAACTATATTTGAGAGGTTTGATCGTAAATGAATACCATTTCAAACGTTCGATCAAAAAGTGACTAGATAGTACTCTTAGGATGTACATAATTGCTTAGGTTTAGATTTCATCGGCAACATCGCAAGGCAATGTCGTAAACTAGAGCGAGACATCGAATGCGAATGAGCTCCTTGAAAGTGAGAAAGGCGTGAGAAGAGCGAGTGGAGGACTAGCGCGGACACTCGTTAGCTGTGCTACGGCACTATTCGTGAGTTGTGAAGTCAGTTCTCCGGAGCTTCTTAATTTCTCCACACGGAGCCCCCATAGTCAACTCGGAGTTTGCTTCTCACTCCTGCGGACCTTTAATATTTGAAGTCTCGAGGTACGACGATAATATTTACAGCAGAATAAACTTGTACCTCGTGGTAGCGATGAGAATTCACGGTAAAGCATGGATTCCAGGAAGGAGTTTAACGAGCATTCAAACTATACAGATTTTGCTAGTCTGAAAGGCACGTGAGACAAGACCAATAAAGGACAATAAGTGTAAAAGGAATAACTGACATGAAGTGTAAAGGTAGGTGCGATCGTGCAAGTGGATTTTAGACCGCGTTTAAAGCTATGAATGCCTCTACGTTATCGCCAAATACCTTGAGACACTCTCCCGGACAAAGAACGTCGGAATCCCAAGACTCGGAGTTAACCTCGAGCGCAACGCAAACGTCCAAAATACTAAACCAAATGAAATCGGAATTGCAGGAGCAACGACAGCAGAAACGACTTCTACGAGAATTGCACTTAAAGCGCGTACAGTCGTTACGCAAAGAATTGGATTATATTAAAGCGACAGAGTGGAGATATCAGCCGATTGATCGGTAGATCGTCCTAATATGTATTTATCATCGCTGTCGTAGTGTCTTTGCATATGAAACTGTGCGAGCGTCTATTTGTAACGTTCCACGGATATTTGTATGTATTTGGATAGATTTGCAAGAACTGACCATGTTTGCTTTAATATATGGCCTTGTAAAGTATGTTCTCGAATACAAAAACTCGGTAAAATGCGATATAGAAGACTTAAACGAAATCATAGATCGTATTGAAAATATTTATGACAAAGATACGACTAAAACTTTGGAAGAAATATCTTCAGAGAAAGAAGATATTCCATATAAAACAGGCACTATTACCTCAATTGCGTTAAATTACCTTTTGATAGACAACAGTTATGTATGCAATACATCGGATGTGCGTGTTGAGAATCTAAAGATAGGTGATCAAGTGCGTTATATCTCGATCAAAAATGAAATTGACGAGAAACAGGATGTATGGAAAATTCTTTCTACGATAGACCAACGATCGGATGATTCGATCGCGAGGACACAACCAGATGATGTAAGAAGATATACATTATCAAAACAGGTTATTGGCCAGATAAAGATAAATAAATGTCGTAAAATATTCATAGTACCTCAAAATATTTTTGTGGATCTTAATACAATAAAATTAGAGTTTGTCCCTATGGTCGGCGACTGGCTATTATTAGAGGCAATGATCAAAGTAAATGAAAACTTCACAGAGCTTAATGAAGAAATTCTAACTGTAAATTCTATACGACCATTAAGATCCAAGTTGGATATAGGACTGATATCAAGTTATGATCCTATTACAAAATCTGGAACAATCGGAGAAAACATTATATTCTATAAGCAAGTGTGTGATCCTGGTTATATTCCTTCCATTGGAGATAGAGTATTAAGTGACAATGTAGAAAGTGATCAGGGCCCATATACATGGCGATCAGTAACTGTTACTCCAGTCATGCAAGTAAGATTAATTGTTTTTGAACTGTTAATGGCATTATTTATAACAATCAGCATCATTCAGATGCTATCTTATATTGTGCATTATGCTCATAGGTTTCTGGAAGGTACATGAAATTACCAGTTTCATGTACTCCACAATTATCGAAAGATGAATTAGAAGAATTGATACAAAACAAATTTGATATTGTCATAACAGATAACCTGAGCTTTAATATGGATATTGAAGATGAGAAAGAAATGACGGTTTTTATAAGGAATACAGGCAACATTGAACACGTATTATGTAAAGGCTCATTTGCGACAAATAAAACTCAATCTCAGTTATCTTTGGTATGGCCAAAGACAACCGATACAACAATGGTATTGCAACCCTTAGAAACAATTTCTTATATTTTTAAGTGTAAACCTAAATCTGTCGGTTCAACTAAAGAACTCTTCACTTTTTACTTCCAAAACTTTCAAATTGGACGAATTTTTCTCATAACGGTTAATGCAAAAAATACACAACATAAAACACGCCACAAGTACAGAAACAATAAAAAGAAGAGAACCGGTTATATACCGAATGAATATGACTTGGATGAACGATTATATATTCCGGGAATTAGACCGTATAAACCACCTGCGTTTGTGAAAATGCGAAATGACATATTTAAAGTACCGAAACATTATTGGGAGATTGTACTTACTACTTTAGGCCAAAATATGTCTCAATATGAGTGTGAAATAATTATACAAAATGCAATACCCTGTCTTTCCAAAAAACTAAGTATTGAAACATACAAAGATCGTTTCCATGCATTGTTACATTTGGAAGAGATTGCACAGACAATGAGTATGCAACAGTATGATACACACAGTGTGATCCTGAGACGTAGTGGAGAATATCTTGCAATGGAGGTGCCTGGGCTTGTAGAAAAAAGACCATCACTTATAATAGGTGATAAAGCTATAGTGTCTTATATGTGGCCTGGTTCTGAAGGTACCTTTAATACCATTTACACATTTTCACAGTCAAAACTTAAGTAGAACTTAAATAATGTCCTGATGTTAGTTCTTTATTGTATTAATTGAATTCTAAAGTGTTAATAATTTTGAGTAATGATATGTATAAATTATTAAGAACATTATATGATGTTATTTAATGTTTTTTCAACTTTTGGCTTGAAATAGTAATCTTTAATTTATCTTTTTACCTGATGAAAATTACCTATAAGTAGCGCGATGTATTCTTTAAATTTATTACATTCATTTTCTATATATGTTGAACAGGCAAGATTAAATATGAAGGATATATACACAAGGTTACAAATACTGAAGTTTTCTTAAAGTTTAACGAGAAATTTCATCAAGATTATAAACAAACCATCTTGGAAGTAACATTCAAGACTTCATACTCTTCTCTTCAACGTTGTCATAATACAATTAATATGGTTGTTACACGTTTAGGATCTAATTTTCTCTTTCCCTCAAAAGTAATCCAAAAGGAAGCACAATTGTATATCAATGAAAATGAAAACACGGAGTTAGTTTGTGGGCAAATTGCAGACAAAAAGATGTCACTTTCTCCAGTGTGTTCACTTACGAACAGCACACATATAATTTCTGACTCTCAAAATCACAAAGTGAAATCTACCCCAAGAATGTCAGTTGCAGAAAGATTATTTAAAGTCAAGCCAATAGTAAAACATGCAAAAGCCATAGAAAACCACAGATTACGCAATGGAATACATGTACTAAATAATAGTGATTTAGAAAATAATACAACATGCCATGATTACATACAGGATAGTCTAAGCTTAAAAAAATCAAATTCAATAAATGATCATGAAAGGTCTGAACTCGAACCACTATTTTACAAGTTGAAGAAACGAAAATTGATCTGGTTTAATCGAGATTTAAATTATTATCAGAAAGAAGCAGTACGTAATATTCTGAAGGGGTTGGCAAGGCCTCTACCCTATGTAATATTTGGTCCACCAGGTACTGGAAAAACTGTCACTCTCTGTGAAGCAGTATTGCAAATATTATTATTGCTACCTGACAGTCGTCTGTTAATTGCAACACCTTCAAATAGTTCTGCAAATCTAATATCGGAGAGACTTTTGGACAGTAAAATGCTTAAGCCTGGTGATTTGGTACATATTCATATTTTATATATCCGATTTATTATAGTTGCTAGATCATGTTGAAAAGATAAATCAATGACAATGATAATAATACTCTTCTCGTGATAAAATTACTCAACATCTTATATCTTCCATAGGTAAGGCTTATAGCCCATCATTGCCTTGGCAGTGACTCCATACCAGATAAATTATTGCCCTACTGTGCAACTGCTGAGTTAGCAACTCAGGGCACGACTCAAAAGAGAGAGTATAGTGGAAAAGGACCTAGAACCAACTGTACATTTAGCGTACTTGGCCGGCACAGAATCACAGTTGGTACATGTACAGCGGTTGGAATTCTACACAACATGAATTTTCCATATGGTCATTTTTCACATGTGTTGATCGACGAAGCAGGGCAAGCGACAGAACCAGAAATAATGGTACCCTTGAGTCTGATACACCCAGACTATGGACAAGTGGTTCTAGCAGGTGACCCTTTGCAATTGGGACCCGTCATACAAAGCAGATTTACTAAATCATTTGGTCTCGATGAATCGTATTTAACAAGATTATTGCGTCAGTTTCCATATCAAAGAGATTCTGTAGGCTTTAAAACACAGTACGATCCTCGTCTTATAACCAAGCTGGTTATGAACTATAGAAGTTTACCAGAGATATTGGAGTTACCAAATTCAATGTTTTATGATAACGAATTGCAACCACAAGTAAGCAGTATATAGAGGATGGACGTGAAATACTTGAAATCTTGAGAAAAAGTAAAATAATGTAACTTTCAGATATCATCCAGCGATAGCAAAGAAGCAGAATTGTTATGTACTTTAGCTCCGGAATTATTCCACAAAGAGGGTGTGCCGTTTCCTATAATTTTTCATGGAATTAATGGAGAAAATTGTAAAGACATTGATAGCCCTAGTTGGTATAATGTTGAAGAAGCAACACAAGCATACTTGTATTTATCAAAACTTTACAAATATGGACTTTCTGCAAATGATATTGGAATCATAACACCTTATCAGAAACAGGTAAAATAATGGAAGGAAGCTAAAAGTTGTTTCCTGCACACTTTATTTTTTAATTTTCATGTATTTTTATTCGTGCAGGTTCATCAAATCCAAGATCTGCTTCTGGAAATGGACATGGAACTACCAAAGATCAGTAGTGTTGAGGGTTTTCAAGGGCAAGAAAGAAATATCATAATCTTGTCCACAGTACGATCTTCTAGTAACTTTGTAGATGAGGACAAAAAGCATTCACTTGGTTTTGTTGCTTCACCTCAAAGACTCAATGTGGCAATAACACGTGCTCGCGCTTTATTGATTATTATAGGAAACCCAATACTCTTGGCCCAAGACCCTTACTGGAAAAGTGTCTTAACCTACTGCACAGATCGTAGTGCTTATACAGGATGCACGTACTTTCCTTCATAAGGAAAGTTATAAATACATGTTTATATTTATAGTGTAACTCGACTCAAAGTGATAGGCAACATATTGCCAATGCCAGGGATTAGAGATCATTATACATTTGTGGAACCTTAAAAATCATTTCTTGGACGATTTTGATGGCTTTAACAACACTTCTTTTTTATATCACATGTAATGTATACTGTATCGATGATTCAAATTTAATGAAAAGTTTTGTGTTTCTAAAAGTTACATGTATCATCATTTGTATTCATGAAATATGACTATGAAAAGAAAAGACAGGAAATAAATGTGTACCTATTCTCACATGTTTCTAATATTTCAATAATACTTTCCACGTATAAAACTGAAAATGATTTAGTTACAATGGTTGAGGAAATTCAAATCCCCTTTTTTACAATGCTCTTGCAGTTTATTCCAGATTGTTGTCACAAATCCAAATTCCAAGATGCTTGGTACTGAAAGGAAATGCAGAAAAATAGCCGATTATTAAAAGATTCTGCAATCTTTTCACAATACCTTAAAGGGAAAAAAAAAAAAAAAACTGTGATCGCTGATATCATAGCATTTGTATATGGATTGCAGCACATGCAATGCATTGTGTAATTCAAAAAAGCATAATTCAAATACCTTATCAGACATAGTCGCTACATAGTATTCTCATGACATTATTATAACATAAAATTGCTATTATTATTACAATTACCTCTAATAATATTTTGATATCTATAATATTTATAGTAATCTGAAATATATAATACGACAAAAATATCTGATACTTAAAGCTAGTTTGTCACCTCCAATAAGTATTTCTATCGTGTTTCCATGGTATGTAGGAAAAACAGAAAAACTGAGGTGTGATAAATCAAAAAATGATTGCAGGTGATACTGACCTCACTTAGTTCCACACTATACTTACTGGATCTTGATTCTTTGCTTTTAGCTTCCGTTCAATTAGATTTTCTAAAGCCTCACTTCGTACACTCAACGTCTCGATTTTTTCAACTAGTTGCTGATATGGAGATGCTGGTTGTCCTCCCATTACTACATGACCCAGCTTACTATCTATTTTAGCATCTAATCTTGCATTGCGAATCAGATTGACAATCCAGCATTCAGCTACATCTGCTTTCATATTTAGCTTTTCCGCAAGCATGCTAAAATGACAGCATTCAATGTTTCATTTACTGGTAATATTGTAAAGCAACTTATATTTTCAATATGAAAAAAATTTTAGAGCAAATTTACCTTATGCTTATGCATTGATGAATTCTACAGAAAGTTTCAAAGATCATTAAACGAGCATTTTCAACAAAGTCGCTTAATAACGCAATGAGGAAGAAATCGTTGTACACAACTGTTTGGCATTCCTGAAGTTTTTGTCGAGCTCCATCAAAATCAAAGTTAACGTATAAATGTTCAAGAAATTCTGTGATCGGATCTCGATACGTATATGATTCCTGTTTATGAATATTATGATTGTAAGACAATTGTATTATATAAATATATGTATATAGCTATCCTACTCGAATCTAGATATTTTCACCTACCTGCTGAATTACCTTTACAAGATCCTTTAATATAGAACGCCTGGAACGGTTGACAATAACTGCAGCAGCTAAGTATCGCAGTATATGGGGACACATTGTTTGAATAGCATTCAAATAACTGCAAAAATAAATTACAGCTATTTGCAATAAATATATAAATTTAATCAATCTTTAATTTAATGAAGGTACAATGTAACAACAAATAATTACGCCTATTATGTACTTACTGTGGTCTGTATAAGAACATTTCAATTATGAGGTCTCTACCCTTTACATGATTGAAAAATACAAACAAGCTCCAATGTATAAGCCACGTACGTTGTTGCAGTACTTGAAGAGAGTTCCCAATAACGTTACTATCAATGTACTCTCTAAGCTTATTTACATCTTCCAATGCAGTATCCCAATTTTGCACAAGAATTTCAGATGCCAGTTTTCCCCATAAGACATTTAAATAATTCTGCAAATAATATAAACAATTTTATATATATAGTATACAAATGGATAAAGTGTCTTTTTAACTCACCTTATCAGATGGCGGCATTATGAGCATATAAAAGTATAAATAAGATGTGGAAACCGAATAATTACCACATTCATAACGGTATTTCGCCAATTTTACAAAACTGTCCATCATCTCCGCTCTGAACTATTTGCAAAAATGGAAACGTCTTTCATCAGTATTGATGCCAGATTTTTGACAAGACTCATATTCCAAATAAATGATCAATCTATCATTAAAGCATGAATTTCTACTTACATCCGATTCTTGAGTAAGATAATTGTTAAGAGCTTTAGAATCCCGCATATTTTCCATCTTTTTCATGATCTCTTCGTCGTTCATAAGTGCTACCACGACAGACACGTTATTTTGCAATATACTTAATTCCTGAAGTACATCCGCACGCCGAGCTTTTAATTCCTATGCCATACTTCAATTAATGCAAAATTCCATAAATACACATTACATTAATATTACTAACTATAACTCAAACCACACTGTCATGGGCTGCATTATCGTACGTCTAATAATGGTGCCACAGCAAAAACTTACCTCCGGCACTTCCAAATTTGGATAAAGTTGTCTTCTGATATCAATGGTATAATCTATCATGTTCGTTTTACTGAGAATGTCAAGTTTAGCTTGTAACAGCTCATCCTCGTCGTAAATCTAAAACATCAGTATGTAAGTTTATAATCATGTAACTATATGATTATTCTGTAGATCAAAATTTTCATGTCGTTGCACCTGCTTGGCGGACAGAAATTCCAGGAGGGGAAACACTAAGTGCCGATCCAAGTATTGACCTATTCGCGACGTTAAATCGAATTTCGCCATTTCGCTTAGTCGTATGTACTGAAAGTACTACCTAACCACAAATTCTATCGTGCAAAATGAACGTCTCCCGATGCGTTTCGCATTAACGTGGCGTGGGTCTGAGTAATGTCATTGATCATCCACGATACTAAGATCCATGATTGCACCTGTACCGAAGTTTTCGATGGAAACACAGCGTTACGATTGGTGATGCATGAACTATGAACCGCGAGGTCTCTTCAAATCATTCGTGTCATTTCTCTAGGAACACAGCACAATTTTGGACACCCAATATTCACCTTCATTTCCTTTGTAATAATTAAACATTTTTTATTCTTCTTCTTTCAAGATGTCTAATTTGGTTTGTTTTTTTCCTGTAGATATATCAATACGACTTTAATCATTGAACATCGCAATATTGCATGTACATATAGACATATTTAAAAGTAAAGGAAATCCAAAACTGCAATGATTGTAAATTCAACGAGTCTATATTTGCACATAACATAAGTTAGCAACAAATACAAAGGCTGCGAAGCATAACAATTTAAGATCGAGTGTTTTCACTTTAGACTTTTTGATTTTTATATATCTAGGAGATATGTAAATTTCACGGCAATGCGTCGAATTGTTCTGTGGAAATAGGTATGTAAATATAAGTGAATAATATAGATAAACTCAGTAGTTTGCATACTATTTTGTATTCTTTACAATATCTTCTCATATGGCGATTGTAACAAGGATATTGAATATTGATCCAGAGTTGACCGTTTCATTTAGAAATAAATGTTTCCTATGTTACAGGTAATCTAGGAACATTTGATTTTGTTCGTTTGAAAAGACCGACATTAGAAAAATGTGCAGCCATCCGCACGGTCTACATGGCATACGGTACTGGAGCTTCAAGTCAGGAGTTTCGGGCTCTCACCGAATTTTTGCGAATGTTCTTGATCTAACAAAAACAAGGATATTGTCGCAATGCCTCCGAAAAAGGCACCCGTGCCTAGCAAAAAGGCGGAGCAGAAAAAGAAGGAGAAAGTAATCGAGGTGAATTGATTGTGAGAGATGAATTTTCCAATGACTAACCAATAAATTGTTCTCCATCCGAGATCCTTCTTTCGATTTAGCATATTTTGCTTAACAATAACGTACTTCTTTCTTTTCCAGGATAAAACTTTTGGTATAAAAAATAAAAAAGGTGCAAAGCAACAGAAGTTTATTCAGCAAGTTGAAAAGCAAGTAAAATCCGGTGGCGTTAATCCCCGTAAAATTGAAGATCCCAATGTGAAGAAGCGTGAAAAGGAGAAAAAGTTGAAAGAACAGAAGGAGTTAGCTCTTATTTTTAAGCCAGTCCAAACGCAAAAAGTAGATAAAGGTATTGACAGCATTATGAAAGCTTAAACTTGCATTTTGTTGTAAATATTCTAAATGTGCTTCAGTCAATAATACACTGTGTACAATATCCGTAAAGTATCTAAAATTTTGACAGCTACAAACAGTAAGAATATTTTATTGCACTTTCAGGAACTGATCCTAAGTCTGTAGTATGTGCACTCTTTAAGCAAGGTCAATGTTCAAAGGGTGAGAAATGTAAATTTTCTCATGACTTAAGTATTGAGAGAAAAGCAGAGAAACGTTCTTTGTACTGTGATATGAGGGATGATGATGACAAGGAAACAGATACAATGGACAAGTGGGACGAAGATAAATTAAAGGAAGTAGTAGAAAAGAAACATGGTGGAGCTGGGAATCGTCCAACAACAGATATTGTAAGTATGCTTGTTTTACGTGTATTATAATGGCCATCTAATAAAAGAAAAAGAAGTCAAATGACATTGTCACTCTTGATTCTAGATTTGTAAACATTTTCTGGAAGCTGTAGAAAAGGCTAAGTATGGATGGTTCTGGGAATGTCCAATGCGGCAAAAATGTATTTATAGGCACGCACTACCACCTGGCTTTGTCCTTAAAAAAGATAAGAAGAAGGAGGACAAAAAGGATGAAATTTCATTGGAAGATTTAATAGAAAAGGAGAGAGCCAACTTAGGAGCCAACCAAGTACATTTATTTCCTGATATTATTTGAGGTGTAAATTATAATAAGACTAGTTACAATGTGAATCTCTCCTTTCATAACAGACTAAGATTACACTGGAAACTTTCTTGGCTTGGAAAAAGCGAAAGTTAAAAGAAAAGAAGGAACAAGCTATCAAGGATGAGGAAAAGAAGCGGAATGATTACAAAGCTGGTCGCCAAGTTGGCATATCCGGTCGAGAAATGTTCTACTTTAATCCAGAGTTGGCAACTGGAGATGGTATACCATTGATGTCTTTTCTCATTAGTTTGGAGTATTTGAACAATAAAGAGCGAACTTTTTTCTTTGCACGATTTTCTCAGGCATTGATGACGGAGACGAAGCCATATCTAGTTATGTTCGTGAAGAAGACGAAGACGAAGAAAGGATTGAGTATCGAGAACTCGACATGGATAGATTGGCTTTCGAAGCTAGCGAAATTGATACTGTCGGTATAACAGTAGCAGCCCAAGACCGATTAAAAAACAATACGATAGAAAACAACAAAGAATCTACAGGTAAACGGCAATACAAAAACTATTCTTTCAGTAAATGAAAAACTTTATGGACTTGGGAGTATAGTAATGCTAATGCAATATGCCTTCTTTGCAGTGACTATAGGTGAAGGTGCAACAGCATTAGCTATTAATGAAAATCTATTTACGGAGGAAGACTTGGAAGGCCTGGAAGAAGAACTTGGGGACCTGGACTTAGAGGAGTGATCCAGATGTCCCGTTCGTGTCTCTCCTCCCGATTTGCCCTTCGTTTGCTTATATTCTGACATTCTGAACATATGTGTGTTAACAACCTTCGTCGATACTGAGTGCGACGTATCATGGTTAATTATCCGCTACGTATTTCTGAATGGTGTAACTATATTCGCATACATACAAGGAGCTGGTCTCGCGCAATACGTTTGGACTGGCAAATATAACGTATTATCGTGACATCTTCACGGTTAAACTTTTATACGATTGACTTTCTCTCTCCTCGATATCTAAATCATTACTATCTGGTTGTTGTATGCGGTACATACATACATACATGCATATATATAAGTAAATGATTTTAAAGAGCTAATGGGCAAAGATTTGTTGTATGGATAGCAGTGAAAGAAAATACTAATTTTGCAAGCAAAAAATAAATTGGTCATGTCCATTTCAGTAACTGAAAGACTTTTTTAGGTATCGTAATATTTCCAACATGTTACATGTGTGGTGAATAGAAAAATTTCCTAACATTGTCTCATATGTGGAAGAAAAATATATAATTAAGTAGACAGTGTAGTTTTAATTAATTTTCTTTCACAAGGTACATTTACGAAATTATTCTTCTATCGTCTTATCCACGGACAGTTTCCTTATAATAAAAGAGAATAAAATAATTTAATAGATTGCACGATGATTAAATCATAAGTATCCTAAAGCTTTTTTTCTACACTTTCTTTCGTTTTCATACATTTGTTTAAATTTCGGAAGGACTACTGAGGTCATTTGACCCTGGCACATTACCAACTGTGCAATCTGTCGTATCTGGGTAAATTGTAATTTATCGACTGAAAGTAAAGTCAAAGACATTGGTTGGCTGTAGGATGAAAGTTAACCTGATGTAAACAAGGAATTGTACGTACTTTTCTAAATTAACAAAGACGCTTTTGGCACTTTCTTTTACGTGTTATCCGTTAATTAACATGTCCATTCATGTTTCCGAGTGCCAATAAGTGTTTCCTTGCAGCTGCATACATGCTTGATCGTCTCGACACCGAAACTATCCCTTGGATCTGATATAAGAAATATCATTATTTTTTCTTGCGCAAATAGTAGTGGAAACACCTAAGGCTATGGCAAGCTGTGAGTATTGCAAATTTTTTAAGTAGCTACGTCAAATATTTAAGACATACTTAATAAAATAAATGTACAGTACACTAATCGGCTCCTGCTTCATACATAACCTTAATAAAACAACACTTAATCGCTGTAAAATCATCTTTATTATAAGCACTTTATATTATTTGTGAAAAATACTTCTCTTTTGATATTATAATGTAGTGTTTTACTTTTTAACACAAATCAATATTTCGCTAAATCCAAGCATACTTTTTTGGCTTGGAGCTTGCAAAAACTATGACAGTATGTTTAACACTATAGATTCTGATGATAGCGAGTACGAGGAGGATGATCTGAAAAATTGTAATAAAGGATATAGTAATTTTGAAAGGAAGGATACAACGGAAGAACATTATCATGCTGGCCCTCATGGAAAAGAAGATGAGATTAATACAAATGATGCAACCACAAGCTATATCTTGGATAAAGATTCTGACTCGGATTCAAATGATAGTAACAAAAATTATTTTAAAAGTTTTAATGATGATAGAGAGATAACAGTTTGTTCTAATAAAATATTACAAAGTTTGCCATATAACTTGGGGGACACAAATTATGAGTACGATGATCAAGGTGGGCAATTTCATAACGTGGACCTGAGTAATGATAGGAAAAAAGAAATGAGCGGTATGTCTCAGGGGATTCATCATAATTTATCTGATGACAGTGATAAGGAAAGTGACGTTGATACATCAAGTAATAAGTATGAAAATATTTCTAATTTTGACACGGCCAAACTCTGTAGTAGCAGCCCAAAATATACAAAACGAAAATATGAGACATTGGATCACAATAGAGAAGAAAAAGTTACTAAGAAAAAGAAACTGAAAAAATCAGAAGATAGTACCAATGGTGGTAAAGATTATGGTGCTGCAAGTTCAACAGTTAAAAGAAAGGCTAACGATGCACTTAGTGGAGAAAGCAAGATTCAACGAATGATGAGAAAAATGGGACACAAAGATGGTCATGGTCTTGGGAAATATGGACAAGGTCGTGTAGAACCAGTTGAAGCTTCTAAACAACGTGGACGCAGAGGCTTTGGACATCATGTTCCTGGACTTGAAGATGCTAGCCTTAAATGGGATCCAAAGACAGAGATAATTAAAGTAG
This sequence comes from Ampulex compressa, assembly GCA_038496175.1. NCBI lineage: Eukaryota > Metazoa > Arthropoda > Insecta > Hymenoptera > Ampulicidae > Ampulex > Ampulex compressa. Next base: position 305,730 of record JBCFXI010000068.1, on the reverse strand, counting down.
AGGAAGACATAAATTGGGTGACAAATACCTATCCACATGGGCTTATGTCAAATGAGTTAAAGGATTGGATAAAATTAGGACCAAAACAGGACACGATACACAATGAAACGAATTACTGCAGGGAAGATATACTTATGAATGTCCTTAATTCGAAGTCGATCTTTGATAAATTGGATAAGGCAGAGATGCGTCGTGCAAGGACCCGATCAAATCCTTTCGAAACAATACGTGGTGCTTTCTTTTTAAATCGTGCCGCCGTTAAGATGGCAAACATGGATAAAGTGTGTAAATTCATGTTTACCAATCCACCCGGTCTGAAAGACAATGAACTGTTATATTTCGCAGATGTATGCGCTGGTCCCGGAGGTTTCAGCGAATACGTTTTATGGAGGAAAAAGTGGCATGCCAAGGGATTTGGATTTACTTTAAAAAATGAGAATGACTTTAAATTATCAGAGTTTTACGCAGGCCCTTGTGAGACATTCCATCCCTATTATGGTCCTAAAGAGGATGGGGATGTCTACGATCCAAGTAATCAGGAAGCATTTAGAGCACTGATTATGAAACATACTGGTGGTAAAGGTGTCCACTTTATGATGGCAGACGGAGGCTTTTCTGTAGAAGGCGAAGAAAATATACAAGAAATTCTGTCCAAACAGCTGTACCTCTGTCAATGTTTAGTAGCTTTAATGATTGTGAGGACAAACGGACATTTTGTCACAAAGTTGTTTGATCTTTTTACTCACTTTAGCGCAGGATTAATTTACTTGATGTATCGTTGCTTTGACGAGGTTTGTATATTCAAGCCTAATACCTCTAGGCCAGCAAATTCAGAACGTTATCTAATATGCAAAGGAAAGCGACCTGACACAAAAGATGTAATGGAATATTTAATTCGAATCAATAAGTTGCTTTTAGAGAGGGATGATTACACTGATGTAATGCAGATAGTACCGTTAGATGAATTAGAGAGAGACGGAAAATTAGTAGAATATTTACGAATTTCAAATGAAGATCTTGGTACAAAGCAAATCATAGGACTACTTAAAATTGCTGCATTTTGTCAGAATACTACGCTTATAGAAGCTAAACAGGCAGACATGCGCAAGCAATGCTTGGAATATTGGGAGTTAGAAGATCAAAGTCGAAAAGCTCCGGAGTACTTGAAACCACAGAATGCTTTAAGAGAGATTGTCAAAGATTCGACTGATTTTATATCGAATGAAGCACAAAAACTGACAAACAGTAATATAGAGGATACCATTTTAAATCAACCGTACGATTGGTACTGCCTGCCATGCAATTCTGGCCTACATACAGAAAAGAAACAGAACGCCACATTTTATATAGGCGCAGGAAGACGACTGGTATATAGGTATGATAAAAGTGGATGGACACCAATGACGGATGATAAAGTGGAATTACCACGCCACACACTTGTGTATGCCGAATTAACACGTGAATATACTAGACAGGCAAAAAATCAGTATAACATGTTCTCACTTCATATACTAGATGCCTTTATGATAGGTGGAGAAGACATTAGCAAAAAACATTTACAAGAAAGGTGAGCCTTTGATTTAGCATTTGAAACAGTTTGTTACTCAATATAAATTTTTTTTCATTTTTTTTACTTACAAAAATCTATTGTTTCTAAGATTTATGCTTATCTATATTATATATTTTTTTTACATAGAATAGTTGAATAGTTTAAGCATAAAATTAATTTTTTTAACAGACATGAACTTACGAAGAAACTTTGCGAAGCACTGTGGAAGCCAGTTCCAAACGATTGTGTTCATGTACGTGTCAAAGATTTGTATCCCTTAGTACCTAACATAGATGAGAGGTTACAAGTAAAACAGCGTACCATGAAAATGCATGGAGTGGCATTGACCTATGACCTTCCAAAATTACCCTATGATTACATTGCCGGAGATGAGGTATCATACATCACACCCAATAGTGTACTTTTTTTAAGAAGTACAGCCCCAAACTGGACACGGCACTATAGCAAAACACATTATGCGACTTATGTATTCAATTGCAAAACCGCAGAAACTAAATATGATAAGCACCGACCACCCGCTGCGGATGCAAGTTTTATACAATCTTTTCAGAGTCGCCTCTTTTGGTATTGGCCACATGATAAGGATCTTACAATGGAAAAAGTTGCACAACTGATTAGGAAAAAATGCCCTGAAACTGATTCAAAGGAGTGTGTAAATCATGCAAAACATTAAACGTAAAATATTAAATTTATTACCACTTTTTCAAATTGCAATACATATCCACAACTTCCTCGAATGTAAGAGGCTCACATTTATGTAGATGACAAAATATTTTTTTCTTTATTAAATGATAAACGTTTTATTAGATATACAAATATCTATTATTTGTAATATTTCTTGTCATGATTAGTGTTACAGAAAAAGCCTCAGAACAAGTACTGTTGCATACAAATTTGTAATAAATTAATATTATAATTTCGACAGTAGAGCGGTATTTCTTGTGTGGCCGAATGTACAATAATTAATAAATGCATTTCTGATTGTACTGCGAGGTCAATGAGATAATAGCATTCGCAGGATAGGAAATTGATAATGTATCAAAGTATTTATTGAAAGATGTAAAAATTAAAAAATCGTATATAAAATAACGTTACTTCGTGAAAGAACTTCATAATGCACTTCTGTATACAATGTTATGAAAACATAACAAAAGTACTGTTAATAACGCAGTTTTTATAATTATTAAATGTACATTATATAAGTATGCTCTGGTGATGCTGTATGTAATTTAAAGTAACGTGCAATTAAACTGAAACTTTGTAGGAGGTGTCATTTATTTTTGTCAACGCCGTCATTATGCTAGATCTGAGTAGTATACAACTAGCATATTAGCGATAAATTTGCAAACGGTACAATTTGTCCTTTGTAAGTATTATCAAATATTCATTAGTCGCCACCACACCCATAATAGGATGCATTTGATGACCTAGGTCAACTATCCATTGTTTACCTATTTTAGTATTAAGTTGTGGTTTCTCGTAAAGGAATATATGTCTTGTATGTTCCAGAATTGCGACATACGATCCATCTAAAATAGAAAAATATTTTAAAATATTGTGAATGGTGGGACATTGCACATAATTTCTTTTGTATTGTTCTTTTTCACATGACTACTCTTACCAGGTGGTGACACGCAAAACTTTTTATTGCTCTTACTCGCTTCAACATATCCAAAACCAGGGAAAGTACATATGTGTTTAATGCCCCACTGATCTTCAATTGTATCTACAGTTTCCCATACACAACCATCATGATCGTGTCTCAGACATATTGCTTGTCCTGACTTTTTTTTATATGTAAATAGCACGTGATTGTTGATACCAAGCATAGACAAATGTGTGGTTGCCTGTGTTGCTAGATTGACTCTTTGCAAGAGATTGTCTCGCGCTTCAAGATCACATTCTTCTAACTGTTCTGCATTGAAACCAATGCATGGTTGACCATCGCGTTGACTGTTTGGTTGATCTGTGCATAAATGTGCTAGTCTGAAATTGGGTACAATAGTAATTCTCAATATACAATTTTAAAACTAGAGACTACCATACTCATCTTAAAAGTCTACCTTGAATGTATTTCAGCAGCCAATGCCTGATTAGGTAAACATTCCCCGCCTGTATCACCTTTGATCAGTTCATTCCACATTAAGCCATTTTCAAATTTCATCAATTCAAGTTGCAGTGTGCCATGTTCGTATTTCCAAGTTGTCAAACTTTCGTCTAATCTGTGTTGGCACTTTCCTTGAATTAATGCATTACCATCTACCGTTATGATTATTTCAGTAGGGCTTACATTTATCCTAGCTTGCTTGTACTGTTGCTCTTCCACTTTTATCCAGACTGTGATTGAATCTTCATCTTGACTCCAACAATACTTAGGAATCTTTATTTCTTCTTTTTCTTCCAAATTTGGTAAATTGTGTTTCTCCACTTTTGCATTCAAGTCTTCAAAAAGCATGGAGTCTTGGCAAATCGAGTGCAGATGATTGCCATTTTCTTCTATGCAGGCATATTCCACTGTGCCTTTGACTTTTAAAATCTGTTTACGAACAAATCTAACACTTTCATCTATGCTCCCAGGATTAACCCAAGAATAATATAATAGTGTCAGTCTGGTGCATTTCTTCTCACCATTACTAATAATATCACACATTGTAATAATAATCTCAGATCGAGATTTTACATATCGTACATCGAAAATAATACTTGGCGTTACTTCATTTAAGAGAAATCTTTTCATATCTTGTGATGTATCCCCTAATAGTATCTCTAAATGCTTGTCTCCATTACAAATTGCAACAATGTTGTTTGAAGCAAAACCAATCGATGGGTTATATACATTATTGGATAAGCCATTGCTTGATACATGCAATGTATGCATTTTTTCCAGTAGGGCAACCTTGTTCAATCTCCAAACTACCCAATCTTTGTCTATAAACCAACATGATGTGTCGTAGGGATTTTTAAATAAATGATTATGAAATGCAAACAACCTTGCCTCAAGCCAAGACTCCTGATTCGAGTTTGGCTCCAATCTGAATACCTCTGAAAAGCAAGTGTTTTAGAATTAGATTATGTTTTGAGTTTCTTATTTTTGTGTTACCATGTTATCACTAATAAAAAAAAAATCATATTCTACCGTTACCTAAGAATCCTTCAGAAAAGTTATATTTACCTTTCTCCAAAACAATTTCGGAGGTTATAGAAATTCCATCAGTGCAAAATTGATACTTTTCGAACTGTGAGTTGATCAGTTCTTTATCAGGCCGTAACTCCACAATATTTGTCATTTCTTTTATCTACAGTAATTTAGAAGATTAGCACCAAGGAATATACATAAGAATAAACTAACGTTTCATATCTTTATTATCTAAGGCTGACAGATTTACTTCAAGCAGAATATGTACACAAGGAATCAATGATTTGTTCCACGATCCACCAAGGGAAACAACAAGAAACTTAGAATATAACCGTAACGGTGTCAGACGGCAGGGACCTAATTGGTCCAAATTTATTGACCATATCATGGACACACGCGCGATTTACAAACTGAACAGAAATGTATAGTTATGGTTATTACAATACACATTGACATATTCAGTTACATTATTCATAAAAACGTGGGAACATAACATTATAGACCTTGATATAATTTATTGCCCGTATAAGAAACTGGTAAAAGAATGGATTATCTTTTAAAACTGAAAATATTTAAGAAGAAACGTTTGCATCAGAGTTGTTAGGTATAGCGAATTCGTAACATTAATTGATTGAAAGAATCAAATCAGGCAATTACATGACACGAATAATGAACCAATTACTAATTCCTTCTTTTCAGAATCATAATGCTTTTTTGCAGGGCCATGAAATGGTTTCTTTCGGAGCTATAGCACGGCTTTTTTCAAAATCACAATTTATTTTACATTGGAACAAGCAGTCAAGGAATTAATGGCATAAAATTGTTATACGTAATAATTGTGATGCAAAAGTTTCTTCTGATGGTACATTTTTTCAATTTTAAACGATAATTTATTCCTTTTCTAGCGTTTTGGACTAGCAACAAGTTATATTATGTTTTATAATATTGAGTTTGCACATTTATATGAATAAAACAATTAAATATGCCAATGTCTATTGTGCACAACCGTAATTAAACGTTTCTGTGTAGTTTGTAAATAGCGCCAGGGTGGATTGCAGTCTATAAATCTGGACCAATTCGCCTGACACCGCCACGGTCCTATTCCAAGTTCTCCTTGCTTCCCTAGAGGAGTCAAGGAACAAATTATAGATTCTTTCTGTACATGACTTTCCTAGTAGTAAATGCAAGCCCGTATTCTTCGAATTATGAACTCCTTTCAAATAGCGGGAAAGTTGAATATTTTTTGACAGAAAGTAAACTGCAGATCAATAAACACTTTTATAATGATAACAATGATTTTGGTGAACAGTTCGGTACACTTCAGAAATAAAATGCGATCAGTATATTGCTGAAGTGGTAATAATACGTTCGAGACAGCGTCGTTGGATATTATAAATTTTAAGAACTCACGTAAATCGTAACATGTCAATTTATTACAAACAATCTCAATACACTAATATGTACAACTATTCTGGTATATCTCACGTATATTTACATTATTTATAAATATCCGCTCGCTCGTGTTCACGGCTTACAATCATACCCATCCACGGTCGTACATCGGCATTACAGTAGCGATCATTCTACGTGAGTTTTCTTTCGACAAATTCTCAATGACAGACTAATAATACGAGATTAGATGTTTTCCTAAGAGTGCATGCACAGCCTAAAAGAAGAAGCATATGTATTTTGATTTCCTCAGTCACGGTAAAAAGTATTATACTTATTAAATATCCTTATAAATTGTATCGCGCCGAAGACTCGAAGATTACACTTTGTAACAACGTTGTATATTTGCAAATCGGGTGTTTTGTAGACTCGTTTCTAAAACAGAATGGCTTAGATATAATGATCGTTGGTGTTTAGAAATTTAGTTGTACGATTTCATATTGAACTATACCATGTACTCATACGCTCTTCTAGTATGATGCATTACAATAGTGAAAAATAAATATAATAGCATATGCATAAGTGATTTGTGTTTTGTAGATCGCATGGCAGTTTTTCTGATGTCCTTAAATTTTACGCGAACTCATTAAAGGACAAATATCAATAAGAAAACGCATACAAAAATGGAACTTAGAGAATAAAATATTTAAATATCAAATATTTCATGGAATATGCATAATGCAACATTAGTCGCTATTGTAATTCGATGGACATATTCGTTCCAATACATCTTGTGGTAACGATGGCGCTTTGGATCATAAAAAATTTCTAGCGCAATGGGTACAACCATTTGGCATACGTCAAAAACACCTTACCAGTGGATAAGGTGCCATGTACGTCTGATATTTTGAAAGTATGAAAGAAGAAAAAATATCAGGTTAAATATCAGTATAAGACAAAATGTATCATCTATGATACGAAAATATATTAGTAGCCCATAGGATCCTTTGCCATATCCAGCGTGGAACTCTACACGGACCAAGACTAGCCATAGCTCCTGCTAAATGACGAAGCCAATCCCATACACTCCATGGTGCATGTCCTCCATTGACATAAAGAACATACGTAAAGCCATCCTTACACTTTCCACGAATAGTATAATAATAGGGTAAAAAACTGTGCAACCGAAAATGGCATCTTTGATAGAATAATATAGCTGGTGCGTTACTGGAGAGTACATGCAGGAAGACTGCCTTGACGGAAGAACGCTCAGGGGCTGTAACATGTGCCAATAGCTGTTCTAACAGCAGGGAAGCAATTCCATTTCTTCTATAAGCGCGCCGTACACCTAGGCTTAAAATGTAGCCCACTAAGCAATCCTTTCCTAAATTTGAACATAAGATCCCACGATCTTCTTCGTTTAATGTAGCATAGGGCTTTATTTCTGCGACTATAAGCCCTATTATCACTCCACTGTATACAGCCGCAAGTGCGTAGAACCTCGACGAGCTTGTTATATCTTTGTACCAAGTATATGGGTAATCTGTGAAACATAAGTAATTTCCATAAATATCCTGAACAAATGATTCTTGTTATTAGAGGCCCCTAGCATGACATTCCCTTATAGACACAAAGACATATGAAAAACTATCAGGACAAGAAAGTATGACAGTAGCTTACCAATGGGGAACCAATCTTGGCAAAGTGCTCGCACCTCCTCCAAGTCGTCCGGGCATAGAAAACGCAATTGGACGTCGCTGAGTACACAGAGGGGAACGGTCGCGGGCGTCACGGGGGCTGTCTTCTCACTAGAAGAATTCCACGTAGAATTTTCATCCGTGTATACACGCTTGCCCTGGGCGTCGACTTTGAGCTCACTCTTTTCGATTTCCGGTAAGATAAGATACCGGTTAAAGGACACGGCCATCACGCCACAGCTTCTCTATCATCTTACGAATCATTTGTTGGACAATGTCAAATACGTCATGTGATGTACAAACATTTGCTAGTAAACATGCACCGATTTGCAGACATTTTGTTTTTCGAGAGGGGGTCCTTCTAAATACCTACGATGCATCGTATGGACCGAACACTCGCGGCGGTAAATCAGCTGCGTCGAAGTGCCAGGCTGGCCACTTCGTTGACCAAATCTTATTTACTACTAAACTAGTTTTATCGTTATGCTGGTCAATGGAGAGAGGGAGAAAATGATAAGATTGAAAAGTGATGAAAGATAATTACTCGATTACTTTCCGGTTTTTATTTCATGCATGTCTCTAATGTTATTATACTATTATGCGACGAATAATCCTTCTCCAGAAGTGCCGTGCTTTGATATAGGAAGTATACCTGTCGTAGTATCTAAACACATGTCAAGTGCACAATACGAAAGAAGTCCATAAAGTTTAAAAAAATTGGAGTTTCTAAGCCTAACATATATTGTTTATTATATCATGCGGTTGCCTCACTACGAGACGACGTGAAAGTCGGACGTCGATGTATTATACAGTAATATAGTTTAAAAGTATATTTAAATACGTATGCACGAAAAAGTATTCTTTAATAGCATTACATTAAACACACAATCGTTATTTTTTTCTCAATGTTCAAAATGGATTTAAATAGAACTGTATATCGTTATAGCATAATGTTTATCCATTTTATACAGTTGCTAATAAATATGTTATATGATCGATTGAAGTATTTAGTATATGGAGACTGGAATAATCGTGTACATGTTTTGCATCAGAGTGCAAATTTTTTGGTAGTACACAAACCTTATGACATGTTCATAAATAGTGACAATCCTGACAGAAAGGTATGAAATGGGAACTTCGTTTTTGATCCATTTCGGATGTTTTTACACCGTACTTTAATGCTTTCAGCATACGCTTCAATTTGAATTAAGAAAAATGTTACCAGGTTTAGTCAATCCAAGATTATGTCATGATTTTCACTTTGTGCACAGATTAGACTATGTAACGAGTGGTGTAATCTGTATAGCGTTAAATAAGCAAGCTGCAAGGGCCGCGTCTATAGCCTTTGAAACACGTACAGCAAAAAAATTTTATTTAGCACTGGTACATGGTTGTATCAACGAACCCTATATCATTATCGACAAGGCAATTGGTTAGTAACTATCATTAATCATAATGCAAATAATTAACGTATCTTAGCACAAGGTTCGAACGAGAACTCGTAAAAATGAAATTTATAGCTTTACCTTATTAGGTCACGATGTACGTGAAAAAGAAGGCAATCATAAGATGTGCACAAGCGATAATGTCTATTGCGAAAAGCCACGAAGATCGATTACCGTATTAGTGGCGTTAGAGCATGGTTTTAGAAAAGATACACCAGCTACTAAAGTGCTTTTATGTCCTGGTACCGGTCGACGGCATCAGTTAAGAGTACATTGCCGCTGCATTGGGCATACGATAATAGGTGATTATACGTATAGCGAAGGTCAAGACGTTCAACCTCATAGAACATTTTTGCATTCCTTTAGGTATTGATTTAAAATGGCTATAGATATACAGCTATAAGCTACTAAACTAATAATACATTATTTTCCAAGGTTAATATTGAACAATGCGATTGAAAATTTAGATGTGAAATGCGCAGACCCATTCAGTGCCTCAGATCCAAAAAATCAATGGATCCCTACAAATGTTATTCGTAGTTTAGATGAAAATATATTTTCTGAAATTTACAAACTGATGAAATAAAAGTTTTCCAATACTTAATAAGGTTTGTTTGTTTACATTCATCGTTTAACCTACTCCCTTTACTCCAGACTCGTGTATTGCGTATGGTATTACCGTGCAACATAAACGTGGTGATCTAACATTAGCATAACGTAAGGGGCCATGTCTATATAAGTACATAGAATTAGTCTTCATACGCTCCCATGTTCTTCCTAAAGTAGGTTGTTCTTGTACATTTTCATAAAATCGTGACTTCTTATCAATAACCGCCGCCACCTAAATGAAAATTGTTATAAAAACATATGCCTTTAGTAATGCCACAAAATATCATAATTTTTACCTGATTAATACAAATTATGCATATGTCATCATTTATACATAATTTATGTAAACTTCGACCAATGATATGTAGACTTCTCAACCTCTTATAATTATTTTCTTTCCAATCTACTGTCCTATAGGGAGCAGCAATGGAATCGATTACTACTAAACCTATCCTTTCTGCTTTAAGCAATATTGGAATCCTACGTGTTATACATAATTCTAATTCCTCCTACAAATAAAAAATATATATTATGATTATTAGAGGTACATCATAAATTTATATTATTAATAATAAACTTGTATTATTAGCTATGATAACGTTATAATTACAATGGTGCAAATATGCTGTACAAATATCTTGTCTCCATTTATTTGATGTCCCTGTATCACTTCAAGTCTTTCTATCAGCTGCTGCAGCCGCTTTGATGGAAAAGCAGACTGAGTACAAATATATACAGCACCTAAATTATTATTCCAATTTCAGACTATGCCTCAACAAAGAATAATGTTTCTAGCTATTTCGATACAATCACTATAAATCTTTTACCAGGTACAACTAATCTAACAAGTATAAGCCAAATATATAATGCCATTACTTTGTAGAATAAGCATGCAATGTTTTTTCTGCTTTAATAAATTTGTATATTTGTTATGTAACTTTTATGAGCAAACAATGCTTTATTATGAATTCCCCTGTTGTTACTAAATATTTAGAATACTAAAAATATGTTAAATGCCACAAGAAAACTGATTTTGCTATACATAGCTGCTTGAACAAATTGATTCTCTTATATATTATGCATGACAAAAGGTTAAATCATGTGCATTGCTTTCATATTTTCAATTGGCAATCAAAGTTTAATGTTTTATAAGTTTTACCAGCAGCAAGGCCACCCTTATCCATGGGTAGTTGCACCGTCAGAGCCAATTGTAGAGCTAATTGCGTTTTACCTGTACCTGCGGCGCCATAAATTTCTGTGATTCCACGACAAAACATACCGCCTTTAAGAAATGTGTCTATCTTCTGACACCCGGTTGTGAGATATTTTTCACGCCTTTTTAGTGTTTCTGCCGTCGCTAATGTGACAATATTTGCATGATGTTATATATTGCTAAATAAACTACTTCAATTAACAGCAGTAATTAAAGTAGATAAGTTAAAGTGCAATACCGCAATTATCGTTTTTTGACATTTATGATATTTTTGTCTATATCAAAATATGAATTTGTTCGGATGCTACACTGTATGGATTCTTCTCACGCTCACATGTTCATCCACAATGTACTCTTAGTATATCATGTCGAAATTTTTCAACAGGCAACATTTAACATGATATTCGAAGATGCATAGTACAATGTAGTGTCAGGTTAGGTTAGTCAGTAAATAGTGCGTTTGCCGGTTAATATATTATATATATACTTTCGGCAAACATTGGTCTGTCTTTGTTTCCTGTTCATACAAGTAATGGTAATATGATAGGTATTGTGAAAATTAAAAATGAAAAGAAAACGCCAAATAAGATTAGTAATAGAAAATTTCTATTATCAATAACAGAGTGTGTATGCTTAGTATTTTAATGTTGGATGCATTAACCAACAATCTGTTGATAATGCTACATATAATTTACTTCTTTTTTGCGAGCCTTTCTTTTCTCTTTTTCACATGTTTCTTAATCTTAGATTTTCTTTTCTCTGCCTGCTGTTCCTTCACTGCCTTCTTGCGGGCCTGGTCAAAATGTGTAGATAAACAAACAATGTTATACCATAAAGTTATGATGTACATTTAACTTGATGACGCTTTATATCTCATTATGGATAAAACTACCTTTCTACTTTCTGGACTTTCATTGCGAGGTCGGGCAGCATTCATGAATTTTGATTCATTTTCCTCTCCGCTTTCTACATCACTATTATCATCAGAATCATCACCTTCCTCTGTTGAATTGTCTGCTTCTTTTTTCTTGTTCTCATCTAAATGATGTTTTGTAAGAATTTCTGGTGTGTCAATGGGTTTGGACAAGTCTGCTTTTAACCCAATAAGAGTTTTATATATCAAATCCTCCGTTCCAGATTTTGCAAGCTTTATATCTCGCTCAACATCAATAACCTAAATGTTCTTATATTAAAAATTGTACATACTTACATTCTTTTATATTTATTTATTAAAGACACACATGCACACACAAATTTTTGTGCAATATATTTTGCACTATGAAATTACCTGAGTTAATCGTTGAGGTATGTATGCCTGTTTAAAAACTTGTTCTTCCAACTGTTGTTTGGGATCAGCTTGTTCCTCCATTTGTTGGAGCATTTGTTCAGATACTGTATCAAGATATTCATCCATATTCTTCTCTGTTATAGTTGGATCCGTTATGAAGTCAAATAATTTTTTCACAGACATCACAGCCACATCATTTTTCTTAAAGAATTCTACAAAATGCAATAATAATTACAATGTTGCTATATAACACATATATATTTTACAAAGAATTACGTACCACTAATATTTGTACAATCTTTCCTGAGAAATTCAAGTGCAAAGGGATGGTCATGCTCAACTGATTGGGACACATCAATGATTATAATTGATCCATCGTAGTACAGCATATTGTATTCACTTAAATCTGCATGAACTAGCTTGCACTTATTGTACATTTTCCACATGGCTTCAATACATTCTCTGTACAATGTTCTAGGTTTTGATGAAGTTAGTACAACATCTTTCAGTTTAGGAGATGGCCAGCCATTTGTACCAATAAAGTCCATAAGCAAAACATGACTACGCAACAAAATAGGTTTTGGAGCATTTACTCCTCCTTGCTGAAGACGTATTAAATTACGAAATTCTTTCTCTGCCCAAGTCCGCACCATCTTCCGTGGATTGTGCTTACAATATCCATGCCGAAATCTGAATTCGCCGGTAACATATTTATCTCGATCCTTAAATTGCAAAATAGAGGTTTTATATATTTTTATTGCAAATTCAACTCCAGTCTTTGATGTTGCATGATAAACATTGGCTTCTTTCCCAGTGGAGATGCAACCATTGATTTCTGCGATTATACCTTGATTTAATAATTTAAATAATATCATCCTGGTCCGCGGATCCAATACTTGCTCAACTGTAGCACGGTCATGTTTATCTTTAGTTCTAATACGATCTTTCTCTATACGCTTATCATTTTCTATCAGAAGATTAGTAGCGTGTCCTGGTAAAGCAGGCCCTTCGTATTTCTCAATGTTAATTTTATTCGAATACCGTCTAAATAGCTTATCACTAGGCTGATAATTAGAAACTTTATTGGACATGCGTTGAGCATTGACATTTTGAGCATTAGCATTCTTAAGAATGTTCCTTCCACGAACATCATCTTCATCTAAATCCCAGTCGTAGTTATCATCATCTACATGTTCATCGCCATCACTTTCAACGATATTTAATTGTTTGATATCTCTAATAAGTACAGATTGAACATACGGTTTCCCTTTGCTTACATTGAACCTAAAATAGGAAATAATTCTTATGAAATATGCAACCCTAATAACTGGGTATAGATCATAATAGAAAAAAGAGTTGTACTGCCATTGTCTGTTCAGAATAAAAGCACTTCTTTAGTCTGAACGTGTAAAAATATAGAGTGTGTCAAAGGGACATTATGACTTTCATTGTAATTACGTTTATAAGATTAATTAGTATCTTTGAGTCACCTAATATTGCAGATGTAGACACATACCTGTCAATTTGTATTTCATCTTCATCTGCATCGCTGAACTGGCCTTCCGCTTGCACGGATATAACAGCAGGAGTAGACATGGCAGTGGGTTTCGTAATGATGCGGGCTCGTAGAACAAGATTTATGTATTATATAAAATATACGCAATCAGCTGCAATTCCGATTTACTTGCAGCACGTTTTTTTTCGACAAGTATACAAGGAATCGATAATCTTCAGCGACTCCTCAAGGGAGATAAGGAGAACTTGAAATATGACTGTGGCGGTCTCAGGCGGCAGCGACCGATCGATTGATCAATCATACGGTCGATACAGACGGACCCATTAATTTCTTCATCGACCCTTGAAGAGGGGCAAGGAGAAACTGGAATGCGACCATGGCGGTGTCAGGCGGCTGAGGCCAATTGGTCCAGATTTATAGACTCTGTGATCGACGTACGCGCGATTTACAAACTCCGCAGAAATGTATAATTATCGTTGTTACAATACACGTTAGCATATTTAATTGTATTATTCATAGAAACGTGCAAATACAATATTATAGAGCCTAATATAACTAAGCTAAATTTATAAAGGATTATTGTCTCTTTGCTTCAGAAAAACATTGAAGGCTGGTTTGTCCGTATCTTCAGTGTCTGTCCCACACAGTTTTGTTGAATCGATTCGTCTCATTTTCTCCGAGATTTTTCAATTTCTTCGCAAGAAACCACCAAAATTAGCGGGACGAATCAGAGATACCAATATACTCTTCGCTGCGGACCCTTAAGGCGTATTTTAAACATTCATGGAATAATATTACTACGAACAATCCTGATCATCAATGTAATTGGTAGATCATAGGGTAATTGAAATCATTTTCAGTCAGATGATAAATGTATTATTATGTTCCTTAAAAAAATATGGAATTAGTAATGAATAATCATTTTATTGTAAGTTATAAATAATTTATTCATGTTGTTTCTCACTATTGCAACTTTAGGTAATTGATTGTTGAGTGAAAGAATAGTACATCATTGACCAATTGCATACAATTTACTAGATCATAACGGCGTGTATTCCTTTGTAAGAGTTTTATGATTAATGGTTCATTTAGCGTCATTTTGTTTACATGCATCTTCATTTAAATTATATAATTATGCTTAGATGACAGAAAGTAAGACTTTTATTATTATTTTATGTGACTCATTTCTTTCTCGAAAAATTTTGTTTTTACAATAATAAACAAAAAGATGATATGTTATATTAAAATATTAGAGTACATCGAAAATTCGTATTAAGCGAGTATTAAAACTGATTAAACGTTATTATAATTGAATTTGTATCAGAAAATTTTTCCTGAATATAATTTAAGTTTTACCTTGTACTTTATTTTAGGCACATTGATGTTCTTTAATATTGTTATTTAAATATTGTGTTGCTTATAGATTATTATACAAGAATGGGGCATTCAACCATGCAAAATATTATGCAAGCCATACAAGCATGCAATGCTATACGCTACACATCTTATAGAACCGCTGCAAAAATGCAGATTCTACATAAAGAGCTTAAAAGTATGTAAAGCTCTTTGTTGTATTATATATATTCTAATCTAAAAATGTTTTCAAAAAATTATTTGAAAAATGTTTATATTTTCAGTGCAACATGTACATTTACCATTAATAGCTGGTGTATTTGAACGTCATAGATTATCAATTACCGAAAATTGTGTTAATCTTGATCCAAGTGAGGTCGAAGATGTTCTTTCAGATATATATTTTGCAGCACGTAAAGAAGCAAGTTCAGATTTTAATGTGGAACTGACAACCAAGCTTGCTATGCATTATATATTAAATACATTTGATAAGTATGTATACATGTAGAAGTGTGTGTATTTTTTTTTTTTTAACTAAACTAACATTAAAAATATCACTAAACCAAAAAAAAAAATTTCAAGTAATGTATTAAACAAATTTTGTACATTGCAGACAATGTACTGGGAATGTATTGGTGTTTTCCATGAAAGTAGCATTAATATTAATAAGCTCCAGTAGATTGCAGGAGAAATATGGTTACTTTTATCAACAATTAGCTGATCATAATGCATGCTTGTCTAGAGCTGGTCTGCATACATTATTAACAAATATTTGTAAAATTACGGAGATGCTTGGAGAGAACACTGTATACGGATATCAACATATTCAATCTCATATTGATAGCTGCTTTGCACAGGTATAAAAAATATGATATTTGAGGTATTGGTTCTCCCTATAATTTTTATGTTATAACAATATCGAACGTATTAAATAAGATACTACCTATTAATCAATATTCATAGTCACAAGGTTGCCTTGGAGTTACTGAATCAGAATTTGCTGCATGGGTTATGCAAGACCCACCTTTGCTTGTCTGGATAACAACTTTTAATCGAATGAAGACTGCAGAATGCGGTGAGCATAAATGCTAGGTACATAAAAGATTATACATTACTGTATAAATGACCTTAAATTTTGTTTCAGTCATACATAACATAAGGTGCTCTTCTTGCAAAGCAACGCCAGTTCGTGGTCCACGATATTCTTGTTTAAAATGCACTGGATATCATCAATGCCAGGACTGTTTTTTGTATGGGAGAACATCTAACAAACACAAGGTGAAACATCCAGTTAGAGAGTACTGTGTAAAGGTAAGTTTTCTGTCGTGATATTATTGATCACCTATAACTGATTTGTTACAACATTTTTAGACTTCGAATCGGGAAGTTACGAAGCTAATCATAGAGTTAATCAGAAACAAGTTGCGAATATGTCCAACCAGAACAGTTATGATTGGAACTGAAGATCCAGTGCTGGAAACAAATTGGTTTGTTTCTTTAAAAAAATATTAAACAGATTATCTGAAATCAATAGCAGTAATATCTTTCGTATCAAAATTTTCATGTATTAGTAATGAGACAAAGCACTTAGATTGCGGTTCATTAAGGAGTACGGTGAGAAGAAGAGTCTGCAATGATCCACAAAAGGAACTGCAAAGTATTATTACACACTTAGAAGAAGAAAATAGACAACTCCAAATTGAATTACGAGACATACATGGTACAAAAGCTGAAAGGCTCAATCGGCATAGGACTACCATTGAATCGCAATTGCAACGTCTTAAAGTATTAAAGGTGCATTATCTTTTTCTTTAATGCAGTGTTAAACTTTGGTGATAATATTACTGATCTCTTTATGGTATTGCATGTAAAATATTAACTATTTTAGAAATGCTTGTTCACTGATGGTATTCAGTCAGCGCAAGTTATTAATCGCATACAAAGCACGCCTATGCTCCAACCCTTGTCATCTAGACTAACAGCATTACCATTAGAATTTGAACTAAGTCCGATCATCCGCCAAGATAACTCGGATCAGCAAATATCAAACCTGAACAATGGGAAGGATGCATTAACGTCAAATGACTTTAACTCAATATTATCCACCGAGCATGTTATACAAGATCGCCTAAATTCTCTCGAATGCACCGGTGAAGCATCTACTAGTTCTGGATTTGGTAACGCATTAGAGCCGACCCGCATAGAGTTGAGTACATGGATTGGAGGTAATTAATAAAAACCTACATGTGATATGTATATAGGTATATCTCACAAATATGTAAATATACAAAGATGTTATACATGTATTTGTTAGTAAACCATTCGCTTCATAGGTACTCCGAGGTTAGAACTAAATCCACCGGATAGTGGTTTTTCGCAATGGTTGGGTACCATCGACACAAGCAAGAACGATGATAAATACGAAACTAAGCCGAATGCACCTAGTAATACTGAAAATGATACTGCCTTAATAGTTCCTGAATCCCCTATTTGTATTCAAAGAGATAACACTCCATCCTCTCTACAGCGACCCGATAAGCACTCGCAACATAGCAGTCTGCAAAATATTCAAGGGGATCTCAATGATATATTAGACAGATTACAAAACATGGTCGCAGATGATTGTCTACTGCAAGGTATGATTGATTAATTAAAATCAGATATATGCAAAGTAAATAGCAAGTTAAATAAAGCAAGAAATAAATAATTCGCCTGGGATTACGAGTTATATACATATTAATTACAGAATCGTACACCGCCAATGATAATTGCAAACTAAAACGTGCTACCACAGAAATGGAAGATTTATTAACTGGTCTTATTGAAGGTATGGAATCTCGTAAAAGCAAACTGACTACAATTGTTTGAAGATTGGTTGTGTCTACGTGTTAAACACACTATGTGTAATAATTTGAGTAATAATGAGCGATATCTAACTGCAAAATAAATGTTTCTGAATGAATGCAGAAAAATCATTATAAGATATGCACTTTTTTGTTGCAAATTTTTTTGCAATTTGTAATATATCTGCAGGATGTAATAGAACTCTATGATAAAACTTCAGGAATGTATTGCTCACACAAAGAGAAGAAAAAAGGTCTAGTACAACATAAATCCGGAAATGCTTAATTACAGAGTCTTCAGATTTATTTACTAGTTGGAATACACTTGGTTCACTTATCGCATAAAATGTTCAAAGTTTCCTCCATTTGCCTAAATACAGGCCTATGCATGTCTTCACATTAAGTTTTCAACGTGATCAAAAATGCCTGGTGTAGTGTTGTCTAACAGGCTACCACAATGGATGCATAAAGAGTTTCTTCATCATGCTAAGTAGTGAAGTACACCAAAGACTTTAAATGTTTCTAAAAGTAAAAGTCCAGGGGGTTTATATAAGGAAAACATGGTGAACAAGTAATTGATCCGCCTCTACTAATTCAATGCCCAGGGTAATGTGCAATAAGATGCATGCTGGGAGAAAGACATACATTACATTAATAAAAGTTCCCATAACTCTGCAATTACGCTTATGCGGACCCGTGTTGCAATAGATTTCATTTCTTATTGCTATATAAAAAATACCCTCTTGAAGTTTTGCCATTGAGTTTTGTTACACCCTGTATATAGTAGCAGCAGAATTACTCGTTTCTATAGAATTACTAATTATAATATAAAGTTAGCATAGATGATATATATCGTTTGTTCAATTTAAGGTAACATAGGATTGTTCATGCCAGAATGTTAAATAGTTCATATTCTACTTCTTTCTTTTGTAGATTTAATATTTTAGTACATGTGCAATTGTTGCAGATAATAAGGAATCTTTTAAGATTTTCCAAATCTTTTTTAAAATAATGGAAAATCAATGAAAAACTTCGTAGTATTATCATAGCGAATTAAATAAATCGGCAATACTTAGAGAATTTAGCACATATAAAACTACAGATAGTATGTAAGAGTAATACTTTATTTTTAGCAGTATAAGCATTTATTATGGTATACCTAATGACCTTGCTATAATTGTTACAATATAAAAATTTGGTTTCCTCTTGTAAGTTGAAGACAACTTACTTATAGAAAAAAGTATACAAGTAGGCTTCATCATACTGACGAATAGACTAGATTATAGAAATTAATGCCGTTTGTGCCAAAGGTAGACGATTGTATGAATAAGATATTCACATACAATCCACTTCGGTTTACTATTGCATAATCAAAGGTAGATATTATAGAACTTTTTCAGCTAACAGTGTATCTGTTAAATAAGTCACCTTAAGGAGTCTAGAGAAGTGTAATTTTTCGGATGGCAAATTAACAGGCCATGCCATTACACGTACATTGCGATCACCCCATTGTTGTATTACGCACCTAGAATATAATAGAATTATAGTTTTCTCATATTTTTCAAATTTTTAAGAAACATAGTATTGACACTTCGTATACATATTAGACATAATTCCTATTGTAAGTGGCAAAATGTTGCATAAATAATTACGTACTGTCCAACAAGGTCCTTGTGAAGTAGAATAGCTGAAATTCCCACTACATAATAAATAAAACGTGGTAATGCCCATTCATATGCGCTGTCCATAATGCAAGCTACCAAATGTTTAAACGGATTACTGAATCGAGGAGGTCCACAGCCATCCAAGGGCGAATGTGATTGCTCTCTTGAAAAATAATGTGGCCTCCATGCAAGACTGGACACGATACGAGGGTCTTTTCTTCTGATCTGTTGAAAAAGTAAATGCTTTTATATTTTACAAATGTTTGAATATTTTATATACATACCATATATACAATGATTGGATTAAAGCTGGAAACGATTGCCCTCTTGAACAGTTTTGGATATTTCTTATATACATCCAAAACTACTTGTATTATATCCGTTCCTGTTTCCTTAATATCTATTATTATTCGCTGCTCATTCTGGAGACATTCTTTGATAGCATCATGAAATAATGCAATTTTTTCTCCATTCGCAAATTTATCTCTGAAAAGGATATAATGATTTTATACCACACAACTTAAAGAAAGCCTGTGAATGTAATACAATTTTGATTTATATTATAGCTGATATACCTAAGCGGATGATTGTATGTTATATCCAACTCCTTTAATTGATCCCATGTCATTTCTCTTACCATTCCTGTTCGACCTGTAAGTCTCTCTATCGTATCATCGTGGAATATTATGGGAACCTTATCTTTTGTAAGAGTTAAGTCAAGTTCTACTGCAGTGCAGCCCTTCTCTTTGCTCTGTAAAATAGAACACATAGAAAATAATGTTTTTATAACACTATAAAGCAATACATAAACTTTCATACTATATTGCTTTTACATAACTGCGTTTCTAATGTAAACTTCCACTTTGAAATTTGATATCTTTTTAAGCATTAATGTTATTAATTATTAGTAACTACTTTATTAGTGAATAATTCATTGCGGAAAATACCAAGCACTCTTGTACATGATTGAAAGTACTGTGACACAAATATACACAGCAATCTTGTTTTCATCTTAATTTGTTACTATTATTAAACTTATACTACAGCAATTTTTCGAAAATTGTATATATACAATAATGTATAATTTAAATTGGCTTGGTATCTAGTTACTGTCTTTGCTACATAGAAACACTTTAATAGGAAAGAATATTAAATCACAAATTGAGATAATCAATGACCTAATTAAATCAAATATATAATTTAATGTCTAGCCTTTATATATAGTGTTTTACATTTTGAAAAGCTGACAAACTGTTCTCAGGGTAATCATATCCTCCACCACGGTGAGCTACCACTCGCATGCAATATTGTTCTCCGTTACTATGGTCCTCGCAAGTGGGATTGTCCTTTTGGAATGTGAATGGATCTATACCAAGCACTTCCTGCACAGCATTTGATTGTGCAGGTGGTATTCTGGCCAGTTTTAAGCCGATCATTATAGTTATACAGCCCCAAACAATCCAGGGCACACAGAAATAATACAAAACGCTAACCAATATGGCCCACATTGTTTGCAAGAATATCCACAATAAAGCACTGTTCAATATTAGTTCAATAATTCCATGCATTTTTGTAAACAAAATTTTTAGTCTTGTTATCGCCAAAGTGTTATCCAAATCGAAAGATTTTTATTTGTATAAAAAGTACTATTATTGATTTATATCACACTCTGTGTTACTTAACAAAAATTATAACGTGTCTCGTTGAAATTCATTGAAAATATTGATACAAATCTCCGCCCAATAATAATTGCTTGTACTTTGACATATGTAAATTCTACTATTCAAATCCATTTTGTAGATTGCTCCTGCAATTATAAAAAAAAGATTGTTAAATTACATAATATTAAAATTTACATTTCCGATTTTTACAATATCATCCTGTTGTGATATAGATAACGATGTACGTATTTTGTAGTATGCATTTATGTCATGTTATCATATAAGACATATTAATTTAAATCACAACACATCTCTTAATTGTAATGAATCATCTTCTGATAAATTGTACAATGATCTATGTTCATTAAGAATAAATCAACTTACAATTTCAGCGGATAATGGATGTCGCACTAAATTTTCTCACACATGAAAAATGTCAAAATTTTTATTCGTAAGAAGCGTTTGTATAGAGTGATGCCTATTATGCAAGTCGCACTTTCTTGCATGAATGTTTATGTGTGTGTGCATATGCTTATCGAATGAAACTTCTACATACTACTACTGTGAAAAGCTCTTCTCAATAAAATCTATATTTGAGATCACAAAAGTATAAGCTGATATTTGTTTTCAAACAATTTTGAATATTGTCCTCAGTAATTTTGGTTTCATTCTCGCTAAATTCGGTATTTCTGTCAAAATAATTATCACAATCGATATAATCAGATGTTGCTCTTACGAATAGCGATTAATTCAGGTTAATGTTCATGAAAGCTTGCCTTTAAATTTACAGTGCTTTCACTCGTGTGTGAACTTACAATATGAATATCTATTGCTGATGTAGTCAGGATGTAATCAAATACATTTTTTGACACAATTATTATTACAAGAGTAAATGTTCTAAAACATCTTATTCTTGATTTTTTCGACGTTCACATATTTATGAAATTAATATTACGAATAAGGATTAATAAACATGTCTCATATGAATCAGGGACAAAGAATAGGAGAACCAGTAGACTTTCTGACTAAATATCATACTATATCAAATAAACTTAAAAAGTAAGTTCTGATATGTTACTTTGATGTTCATTTATGATTATTCCTTTGAAGTTAAAGTTTTTGTAAATCTTATGATATTATATTTATTTACTTTTATTTCAGGCGGTTTTTAAGAAAGCCAAACGTTACGGAAGCAAGTGATCAGTTTGGTATGTTATTTGTTGTATAAATTCTTTAGTGCTTATATCAATTTGCATCGCAAAAGTTTACTTCTTGCTTTTAGCTGCCTTAGCCATAGAATGTGAACAAAAGGGATTATGGCAATATGCAGGTTTATGCTCATTTTCTGCAGCTAGATGTCAAGGAACTTTAGAAAATTCCGCTGCTGAATTAAATTATTTAATAAAAGCAGGGAGACAATTTCTTATTGCACAGAAAAAGGACAGTGATATAGGCTGTCCCTCAATTGGACAAGAAAATGTTCAGGTCCGTTAAAACATATTGTGTAATATACATAGAAGTTCTTAAATATCTGCAATTATATATGCAAACTTAATGTTTCAGGCTGCCATAAGCTGTTTTGGCCACTCTTTGGCACGTTGCAGTAACCAGCCAGGATTCAACACTATGTCTGCCGGATTAATATTGGAATTAGCGTTAGCCTTGGGTCCATGCTCAGCAGGAATTCAACAATTACGCAAAGCGATCGACGTCTTTCCAACATCGAAAGCAATTAATACATTAGTATCTTATCACATTAAACAAGGAGATTATGTATCTGCTCTACAGATTTTAACAGAGTTTGTAGAGTATGTTGAGGCTTACGTAGCTGCTAGTGCAAGAGGAAACTATAACGCCATTCTGCATAGGTACCATTAATGGGAAAATATTTTTATGTCATGACTTTTAAATATACCTCAGAATAAAATTTAGATGTGGTATAATTACTGTGAAGTAAATTTGTTTTCAGAGGTGAGGTGACTAGAGTTTTATTATTATTAATACTTCAGCCATCACCACAACGACTAGCACCTTCTCTCGTGCAAGTTCTAGAAAAATATACATGGATTGAGGAGAGTACAAATAATGGTAGGGTACTAAGAAAATAACATAAATACTGTTTTTAAATATTTTATAATACAATGTATACTACATCATATTTATTCTGTTATTAGGCTTTAACATGAGCGAAGATGAGCTTTTGTTATTACAGTCCCTGGTACTAGCGTGTCAATCTCATGACTATCAAGCATTGTTAGAACTGGAAGGAGAATTGTGGCCATACTTTGATGCTGAGCAGAAAGAACTTTTCCATAAATTGATTCAAGTATTTGTAATGCAATGAGTGTACATGTAGCGGATTGTTTGTAAATAGTATAATTAAACTTCTCTATTCTACATATACCTATAAAGACCATGCAATTTATCAGAAAGTTTATAAGGAATCTTGTAAGGACATTATACCTTCTGCATACATGTTCTTCGAAAAGTTTTATAAGAAATTACAACGCAGTCATCTTTATCGAGTTTCGTAGTTTCAGTGTTAATTTCGAGTAATTACACTGTTAAATCGTTATTTCAGAAATTTAAAAGGGGTTTTTTTTAAATATAAAAAGACTAATCGTAGTCTCTACCAATCAATCTCACAATGACGGAATAATGTTGAAATTCCTGAACGTACCATTTGTCGGGGCTCATCGCGGGTAGAAGATGTGTTGGTGTGAAAGGACAAACCAGTTGCGACAGAGACCGAGGATCGTCGGGCGAGAGACGGAAAATATAGTGTGCGTGCTTGTACAATGATGTGTACGGCACCATAGCGTAGAAGAAGGGGACGTTTCGCATC
Organism: Ampulex compressa; assembly: GCA_038496175.1. Classification (NCBI taxonomy): domain Eukaryota; kingdom Metazoa; phylum Arthropoda; class Insecta; order Hymenoptera; family Ampulicidae; genus Ampulex; species Ampulex compressa. The sequence goes on along the minus strand of JBCFXI010000068.1, from coordinate 281,501 downwards.
TAAGGTATACTCAGGTCCACTTTCCTATACCAGCCAACGTAACCATTCGAAGTAGAGTCAGTGATTACGCGGCCGCGTCCTCGAATCCTTCTCGGTTTAATTTGAAGCGTTTGTCCACGTACTATTCACGCTTCGAAGGTAATTCTTTCACTTTATTTTTTATCTTTATACCTGCTTTTCATTATCACGTTATCCATTCGTACTACCCGTTTCGCAGGAACTAGTAGTTCAAGGAATGTAAATGTTAAATTAAAAGCGGACAATTTCTGCAAGGACGTAGAATTGACTATCCTTATTCGAAAGCTTGTTTTTCTGCCGGACATCGTTATTCATGGATCCTTACAATTTCCGTTAAAAATAATCGGTGGATCGGTTTTATTGGCAATCGTACTATTTAGGTAAATATATGTATTTAAAATGTAATTATTTCATATTTCTTTCTCGTAATTTTTATTGCTTACAAATAATACGTTACTTGTTGCTTGATTTTCCATAAGTGTCCTTGAGACAATGTACCTTAAGATCGTAAGTAGATAACTTTTAGTGTTATAGATTCTTTTTTTGTATCTACGCGTTAAAGTATAAATAAATCGCGTAAGTATTGAAGCGAATATTTTGCATTGAGTACCGTTAAGTTTAACGACCAAAGAATTACGCTCCAAGCATCGTTTCTTGGAACGTTAGTTCTGACGATACTGCCTGGTTGCGGTATACGCGGGTCATTAACCAGGATTAGTTAGCATCTCTTACTTCGTCGATGAATATTCTTCGAATTCACGTTTTTTAGCTCATCGACATTTATCATCGTTGCAATAAATGCAACGATTTACTACGTGTCCTAACGACCTTGAACTCTACCGTCTTCAAGGCAGGTGAATGCCCTAGGCACCTGTGTACCTCACCTTGCACCAAAAACTGTACTGACTTCTTTCTTCGCAGAGGTGCGTTTTGTCTTCAAAAACTCGGACCTCCGATCGAATTTTATCATCGATCGTTTTGATTATTAGCATATTTTTCCGTAGGCTCCCTTTGATCAAACAATCAATGTTCGAACAAATATCGTCGATTCGTTCATTATATAATTTTCGAAAGAGAATGAAGTTTTTGAAAACGATTAACGATGCTTTCCATTAACAGAAATATGATGGAAGATTGGCGGACGATTTTTGTTACCGGAGGTGCCGGTTACATTGGCAGTCATTGCATTGTCGAACTTTTGGAAAGCGGTTACGATGTGGTCGCAATCGATAATTTTGCTAATAGCGTTACCACAGATACCGGCGAGGAGTCCGCGGCCCTAAAGAGAGTCGAACAAATTACGGGGAAGAAAGTTACATTCTACAATTGCGATCTTATTGACAAGGAACGACTGGATGAGGTTTTTAACAAGGTGAAGTAATGAAGGGTGTCGAATATATATTTTGTAACAGTGACGTGGAAATAAAGTTATGTTCTATAATTATAATGTTATCGATAAAGAGAAGTCTTTAACGATGTAAAATATGAAGAGAATTTGAAAGCATTTCACAATTATTTACCGCGGAGGACAGTTACCTTTAGTTTAATTACTAAGTTTAAGATTACGAATAAGAAACAGCTCGCGATCTTTAACAAGGTAAAATAATAAGGATGGTTGTATATATGTAATGTTTTGTAATTATTTGACGCAATATGGGTTGAAAAAATAACGGAAGTTTTAAAATTACGGATACGGTTGATCTCTCATTTCTTCGAAATAATTCGCGTTGAATTAAAACCAAAATGTTAAAAAAAAAATTAGAATAAGAAATTTAGAAAATAGGCATACAGTATTCTCGTAACATATACTAATGTGTTTTACTTTTTTTTTTAGCACAAAATAGATTGTGTTATTCATTTTGCGGCTATAAAGGCCGTCGGCGAATCGATGCAAGTTCCTTTACATTATTACCGAAATAATATTATTGGGGCCATCAATTTGCTGGAGGTGATATACATTTTACGCAGATTTAAAGTTGTTTTATTTTTATTTCTTTCTCAAACGGGATAATTGTTACGCAACCAGGTAATGAAAGCTGCAGGCTGCTTCCAGTTAGTCTTCAGCAGTTCCTGTACAGTGTATGGAGAACCTAGTAATCTTCCAATTACAGAGGAACATCCGACCGGAAATATAACAAATGTTTATGGTCGTACAAAATATTTTATTGAAGAGATGCTCAAAGATATATCCAGAGCTGAGAAAGTATGTTGCACATCAAACATCTTAAAACTTATTTGGTTTTAATTAAAGAACTACTTAATAAATGGATATCTTCATCTATATATAAGATCGATGGGATACACATTGATTTTTGTTTGACAGAATTGGAACATAATTTCTCTACGATACTTCAACCCAGTAGGTGCCCATCGTAGTGGATTGATAGGAGAGGATCCAACAAAGCCATATGCAAATTTAATGCCTTACATTGCACAAGTGGCTTTAAGACATAAACCCGAACTTGTTATTTTTGGTGGAGATTACCCTACAAATGATGGAACGGGTAATTAAAGTTTGGAAAGTATAATCAGACTTTTTATTAGAGTCAAATGCATTAATAATTTCTACGTTTTTTTTTTTTTTTTTTTAAGGTATACGTGATTACATCCACGTTATGGATTTGGCAGCTGGTCATGTAGCAGCACTAAATGCTTTATGTAAACAACACTCAAGGTTAAAAATTTATAATCTGGGCACTGGCAAAGGTGTATCCGTTCTTGAGTTAATTAAAACATTTGAAAAAGTAACAGGAAAGAGTGTGCCATACATAATAAAAAATAGGAGAGAAGGGGATATAGTGTCAATGTATGCTAATACTGATTTGGCTGAAAAAGAGCTAGGCTGGAAAACAAAATATAGTGTTGAGCAAATGTGTAAGGAAGATATATTATGTTTTTGCACAAAGTATGATATTAACTTATTGTTAATAACAATTTATTACACAGGTGAAGATTTTTGGAGGTGGCAAAGCATGAACCCAAATGGTTATCGTACACTTATAAAGAATGGTGTTAATGAGCATATCAATGGTACTCCTTAACATGATTTCAATGCATTTATGTAATTAGAGTTCGATTAATTTATAAGAAAAAAAATTCGGAATATCGCAATGGGATTTTACTCTTAAATTCATTTGACTTTATTATGAAAAATAATTAGGTTAAAAAGAAATTTCTATGAAGTTGCGGGGAAGAAATAAAATAATTCTACAAAATCTCAAACTATTTAAATGCTTGTATGTATTGTACTGATATATTTTTCGTACTATTTTATAATTAGCGATTCTAACAGTTTATGCATATTTTTCAATTTAACGTTAATCTGAACAAGATTTTTCATCTATAATCGTGTATAGCGATAAATGTTGAAATTTTAAAACCTCAAGTCCCCAACTTGTCCAACCAGGTAGTAAGTATCTTGCAAAGATTTCTAGACATTTAGGTTCCTTTGGCAAGTAGTCCCTAATAATTTCTGAAATTTATAATAATTTCTCCGATGTAAATATATGCATTTCAATGCATTGATTATATAGGTTTCCCTTTAAACATTGCGAAATATTATTTTCCTTACCTGTAAGAGGAGGTTTATGAGAATGCACTGCACTTGGTATGCTAACGAGCAACTTGCCATCGGGAATGTTAACTTCACAATCCTTTAATGCAGATCCCAAAACTAGTAATTCATAAGGCTGCTTTCCAGGTGTTGAATTAAAATTACATATTGTATCTCCAGTTTGCGTGACCTGAATGACAAATTATAATCTTAATGCTTTATTTGCATTATTAATTAGATAATACCATGTGCCTTGCAAAGATTTTATTTGTTCACCTTAATCCAATACCATTTTGCTCTGTACGTAATTCCCCAAGATGGAAACATTTGGTTAAAAATACTATTCAAGTGACTTGGGGCATTGGTACACCATATTGCTACAATCCCATTTGAACGTAATAATTTTCCAACTGGTATCTTAACTAATTCTTCATTATACATCATTTTGTAGCTATTTCATGTAAAAAAAAAAAATTTAACACAATTACTTGAACTTATAGCACATGATAGAGTCATATTAAACATATTAAGTGGTTAAAAATTAAACATATACAATATGTAAAATGACCTTTTGATGTGATATATGTTTAATGGGTAATTTATAATGTTAATTATTTAATGATTAGCATAACAGCAAATTTGTACATTGAATACTTGGCATCCAGAATTTTGTTTGCCTATATGTTGATGCAATTGAGACAAAAAGAAATGCTTAACTAGTATTACAATGTTTATTCTTTTAAACGTGTTCTTAGATTTTGTTTTGTTATTGATTTATACTGAACCATACAAGATCACCTAGCTTCTACATATCTGCTCTTTTTTCTTCTTATGGACTTATTCCACCAAGGAGGATCCAAAAGCACAAAATCATATTGATTACTAAGTTCCATTTTCTTCTCTATGTCTTGCACATCGTAACAGTAGAAACTAGATCGTTGCGGAAATACATATTTCCTATAATGTGCTTCGGATATAATAGCTAAATCAGTGTCATTACATCCATAGAAATTTTCATCTTTATCGAGAAAAGTCTCCTGGTAAAATTTCTGAGAAGCGAGGCGTGCTGCCTCGTTATTGTCATATGAAATATCTTCACTAAATAATCCGTTTGATTTTGCTAAGGTAATTATGTTTTTAAGTGCTTCTTTAATATAATTTATCTGTAAAGTTAATATTTGCGTATTAATGTATTTCAGTACATGCAATATATAGAAAAAAAAATTCATAGCCGACAAGCGTGTGCAAAATTTTGTATAAGAATTTCTGTATATACTTCTGTTAGATCTTCGTCTGGTAACAGTTTAGCACGTTTTCTCTTCTTAGTTTTAGTCTGCAACGAATCTGTCTTTTCTGGTGTAGGATGCGTTATTTGATTTTGACGTAAATATTGGGAATTTATAGAGAATAACATTTTGTTGAACAGTAAAGTACACAATACATGATCACTTTTAACACTTTTATACATATCATTAAGGTATTGCAAATGCGACACAATCCAACCTTCCTTGGATGAAAAAATCAAGCTCATAATTGTCAAAGTATTACTTATCTCAAAATACAGCTACTTAACTATTTTTGTTCTGATAGACTCCGCTTTTTACAATGCACATATTTAACGTTAATTCCTCGTATTTTAACGAGCTTCCCGAAAAGTGTGTTACCATGACAACGTTGCGCAATGCAGTTTATATATATATAGTACAATCAATGTAACGCAAGGAGCGACAATTTTCATGCATATAATGCCTTTAATAAACTAATGCGTAGTTCATAACATTTCGTTATATTCAGTGTAGTTATCTTATGAACGAGACATAAGGGGCCAGTGCGGGTGCATTTGTAAAAATTTGTATTTATGTTGTGCAAAACGAATTTCGTTTTGAAGTATACATCATGTTATTTAATATGCAATAGAGGGATGGTCAGGTTTGAACATTGATCAGACGTTGTATTATATCATTATCATTATAACATTTGAAGGGAATAATTCGAAAAATGAGGATTGCTGTTGAAGGTTGTGCCCATGGCGAGTTAGAAATTATTTACGAAACTATTCAGGAAATGGAAAAGGCTGACGGCAAGAAGGTGGATTTGCTTATTTGCTGTGGAGACTTTCAATCTACAAGAAATTTGAGTGATCTAAATTGTATGGCTGTACCTGATAAATATAAGGATATGTGTACTTTTTATAAGTGAGTTACAAACATAGCGAAGCATAATATTCAAAAGAGTGTAATAGATATATAAAATAATATAAGAGATAATATCTGATATTAAGTGATATTTTAGTATTATATATTTGTATTTTATTATTTTAGATCATCGTTTTATATCTTTGTATCGTGAAGTGTACTGTACAATATGTTTTGTATATATATATATATAGCAAAGTATACACATAATATTGCAGATATTATTCTGGTGAAAAGGTTGCTCCTATATTGACTATTTTTATTGGTGGAAATCATGAAGCATCAAATTACCTTCAAGAATTACCATACGGTGGATGGGTAGCACCTAATATTTATTATCTTGGATATGCCAGTGTAATCACCATAGCTGGTATTAGAATAGCAGGAATTTCAGGTATTTATAAAAGTCAACATTGGATGGAAGGACGTTATGAGAAACCACCGTATAATGAGAATACTATTCGGAGCGTCTATCATATTAGAAACATAGAAATATTTAGGTTGAAGCAGGTAATGCTTTATAAATGTTATTCCACAATCGTTTTATCTGTAATTTATTACTTTATTACTAATGACACATGCTGATTGTATTGGCTACCTCTTATATTACAGACATATTATTCTTGCTTACTTACAAGACATATTATTTCTAGCTTACCGGTAACATTGATATTTTTTTATCGCACGATTGGCCAATGGGTATTACGAAATACGGTGATGAGAATGTTTTATTAAAGGACAAACCATTCTTTAGGTATTTAATTTGGTATTGTAATACATGTTAGAATGTGTAATGGGTAATGCATATACATACTCAATCTATACTCTGAGTTTAAGTTTTTTCTACTCAATATTTCAGAAGTGATATTGAGGGCAATACCCTTGGTAGTCCAGCAAATATGGAACTATTAGAACATCACCACCCATTGTATTGGTTTTCTGCACATTTGCATTGCAAGTTCGCTGCTCTTGTTCCTGAAAAAGGGGGTACAAAAGTTACTAAATTTTTAGCACTTGATAAGTGTCTCCCGAGAAGAAAATTTTTGCAAATATTGGAATTGCAACACGATCCAAATTTGCCCCTGAGTCTCCATTATGACTTGGAATGGTTAACAATATTATATTTGACTAACCATTTATTGAGTGTAAAAAGTGGCATTCATTATATGCCTGGACAGGGTAGCAATGGTAGGTGGATATACACACCAACTGGAGATGAAAAGAAACAAGTCTTGAAGAAATTCAACTGCGATCTGCAAATACCATTTAATTTTGCCCAAACTGTTAAACCATATAGTCCTGATGCAACTGACATCATAATTGAGCCAGCTCAGTTGCAAATAAATAGTCAAACTACTCAGTTCTGTAATACCTTGGGTATTGATGATCCATCGGTTTTATTACATCTAATGATGAATACCACAGCATATAAACGGGATGCTAAAATGGAAAGCTTATCTTCTATGCAGACATGCAGAACTAGCATAGTCTCTACTGATTCTGATAGGAGGGTCTTGAATTCCACGTTTCACGGTGGTTTGCCTGATTCATTTAATCAATCATCTTCTCTAAATACGTCCTTTAAAAGTAATGACGATGAACAAGAATTGGAAATTGTAAATTACGATGAAGCAACAGTTAATGATGTTGATGATGCAACATCAATTATTGACACTACTTCCACGGGAGATGGTAAATGATATGTGAATTTATTCACATACCTAAGAATTCGTTAATATAATTGATTAGCTTTATCTTTATATTTTGACAATGACTGTTTGACCAAGAACAATGAACTTTTTGTGTCTTTCAGGGAGCAATCTTCCGATGCAATCAGAACCAAACTGTAAGAAGTTTAAAAGGCGAAACTACTCAATTTATTCTAATACACTATAACTGTAATAAAGATTTTTATTTTGTTACAATACAAAACTTTAATACAACCTCTAGTCATTGATACAAAGTACTTTTGTTAAAGTATATATACATGTTTGATAAAGTGTTGCTCTAATAATAAATTGTAAATATCTGAAACATCTATAGTAATAGTTAGAACGACAAAAATTTATTTTAAATTTTTATCATATTGTTTATGAATATTCATAATGTTCTCTTACGTCGGTACAGTTGTAGAGCGTTATTGCCGACTAGACGTTTTACCAAGTTTCAGAAGTTAACGGATAGAAACGCAATGGTCGAGATGCTATACACTGATATGTAATTGCAATTTTGATCACAATTTGTAATATCGAATATGTACCGTTACTTACTTGTGCATTTATGACACCTTCATACTTTCTGCCCTTCGTAAATTTTGGATATAAAAAATGGTTTCATCGATATTAATATGAATCATGCACCGAGAAGGGAAATTAGTTTCCAGTTCAAGGTGTTTTGGGTTAACAGTAGCAGCTGATTAAGTGTGACAGTTTAAGATCGGATATTAAGCGTTAAAAAAGGGGGCATTTTACAACAATGAAAGTATGGATTATTATGTTGAAATGGAATTAAGTTGAAGCTACGTTCTACGGTATTTGTAAAGAAAAAAATGGATAAACTAACGATAATTTCCGGTACGTTATTCCTCGCTGCTGATGTGTTTGCGATTGTCAGTCTTGCTATGCCCGATTGGATTATTACTGATGTTGGCGGTAAGTAACTGAAAAGAAATTTATACGGTCAATGTGTAAGACAAAGCGTAGATACATATCAATTTTTGCGTGTACGCGTGTGACGAATTTGCGCGGAATGTATATCTCAGTTAATTATGTTGACAAATGTTTCGAGAAATGAAAATGATTACAGTTCTTTTATTTTGTTTGCAGGAGATACAAGATTGGGTCTCATGTGGTCGTGCATGACGCTATATAATAGACCACAAGTCTGTTATACTCCAAACTTACAACCAGAGTGGCTAATGGCTTTGGCATGCATTTTTGTCGGTTGCATTTTCATAACAGCAACTATAATATTGCTTGCCAGTTCTCACTGGGACCGTAATGTAATACCGTACGCACGATGGGTAGGATTCACTGCCAGTAAGTAATTTTAAATAAAATTGTTATTAAAGAATGTGCACAAGTAAGTAAATCGAAGATCATAAGTTAAGAAAAGTGAAGATAATATATCTCACTATAAATATCAGAAAAAGAGTTTATAGTAAATAAGTTTTTAATTTAACTAATGTCATTCAATTTTAGTGGTGCTATTTTGCTTAGCAGCAGTTATATTTCCAATGGGTTTTCATGTGGACGAAATTGGCGGACAACCTTATCAGTTACCCAATTCCCATCAGGTGGGAATCTCTTATATTCTTTTCGTATTAGCATTATGGATTACGGTAATATCAGAATTATTTGCTGGCAAAGTCTGCCTTCCACATTTTTAGTGTTTTTTCGTAACATATATTGAATTGTATATTTAAGATACCAGTTTTAATACAAGGCAATAATTATTTGACTAGAAATTAATTTATGAAGCTTTATATAGTTTTAGAATCTTGAGCCCTGATGTTAGGTATTATCGTTATATGCATAGAGTGTGAATTGATTATAATTGATGTACATACTTCTTATGAATGGCCATCAATGTTTATCAGTGTATTATGTACCATCTGCATATTGGATGATTCAGAAAAGTTATTGGACTATAAATAAGGATATAAAATTTTCAAGGTATAATGAATGTTTTTGTATTAGTTTTTTAATGATTATCATGATTGTTAACAATGGTGAATAAACATTTTGTAATATGTGGCCATTAAATTTTTTTTTTTTTATAACGTATGTACATGCTTTTATTTTCTATAAATTTTAGATATTTATTTACAAGTAAATAGGAAGCAAGTGAAAAGTATTTTTTTATATTCTATGGCTTAAATTATGCTACATGTAAAATTCTGTCCTACAATATCCTTTAGTCTTTATCTACATTATAAACATTATATCACGGGTAAATAAATGTAAATTATGTATGCAAGGAAGGCTTGCAAAATAGGATTTTATAACTTTGCCATGTAAGTAAGTCGTTGTATATAAAATTTCAAAAAACAAGATTAATAGGAAGAAAGCAGTAAAGTTATAAGATCATATATGCAATGACTTACAGCAGGGATCATGTACTATACTACATTCATATCTGTAAAAAATACTACTTAAATAAACGCTAGCATTGTTATTTTGGTATATATTTCTATAAGAAATATAGTCTAAATTAATCAAACCATTCTGTAAACACAATAATAGTAAAATAAATTACACGTAAATTTAAATAACATATAAGGTGCTAGAGAAAAATCATTTGCGCGTCTATTAGATTTGTTACAGAAATATATAAATGTTATATTTGAATGTGTATTAAAGGGCACAGCAACATAATGTTTAAATATAACAAGCGTTCTATCAAATCCAAAGATATATATATATATATATATATAAAAGAGTATATACATATATATATACTCTTTTTACAACACACAGTACCAATAACTAAACAAATAATTCTGACGTATATGATATTTTTTCCGAACATTATAATTTGCTCACCATCTTGCCGATAATTGTTCGAATTTTTAAGGCAAAAATATTATGACACATTAAGTTAATCAGCATCTGGATAATGAGTTCAATAATGGAAATATAACGTTTTTCAATAACTAATAAAATTCTCAATTCAAAAGTTACAAAATGATCTACATTGCAAGATTGATTCAAGCTATAATGTACCGGAAGATTATATAAAAATAACTTAATGTAAAAGATTCTTTTATAGGGTATGTATACAAAATATTAACACACTTATTCGGTATGAAAATTTTCACAAAGTAATGAAAAACATTCTACATGCTTCCCATTAATTTTTAGATGTAATAATATATTGTTATTTTCCGTATATGCGAATATGGTCAAGTTCAGATAAAAGGGATATGTACAAGAGATTTAGTATTCAATATCTCATTAACCATTATGTATTAGCATCTAATTCATAACTTTAATAGAATTACCACAAGTGCCAAAATCAGAACTCCTGTGCAACTTTAACCTTAGCTATGTTCATTTCATGTATCCAGAAAAACTATGCGTAAAGCTTGTAACAATGTTTTTCATACAAATATTTGTTGGAAGTCAAGGTAAAAGGAAATAGTTATCTATTTGTATAATATTAGGTAATAAAATTCTCTGCATTTAGATATAAATATCAACAAGAACTGTGAAACTATAAAAACTCCTCTTTAGTTTTTTTGTTTTTTTTTTGTTTTTTTTTATATTTTTTTTTTTGTATAGAATTGTATCATTGTAATATAGGTACTGCTCATGTGTTTGATAAGAATTTAACGTGTCTTACCGCCATTTGATTGATTATTTCCAATGGTGTCGCATCTTCGATAGTATAATAAATATGGAACTCTAGGGGGGATAGGCTTTAATACATTACTTTCAGAAACACCTTTTAGAGAACTGTCGTCATATCTCACCCAACCACCATAGCCAACATGAAAGGCATCTGTGACATAATGGCCTTTTGTTGCTTCCTTTCCATCATGATAAGTGACTGCGAATAGTTTGTAGTTTTTTTGTTTTGGGTTCAGCTTCTTCACCGCATTTGGTGATAAGAATCCTGTAGATGCAGGTTTTTGAATTATTGTATTCCTGTTAAGCCTTTCCCATATCATCATGCATAGCCAGGCATACTTACTGGCATCCAGTTTTAGGTCAATGGGAAACTCCACACTTTTCAATATTTTTGAACATTCATCAAGTTTGTAGTCGAACCACTTCAGATGTAAAACAAGTATGACTGGTAGTTCTTCTAATGTGACTTGTTTCCAAGCTTCTATTTGCTGTTTAGTTTTACTACATGTCATTCCCTCCAGTTGATCCTTTCCAACAAGAATTTCGAGAGCATTCTTTACAGATTCTGCCTTCTGCAATCAAGTACAAATTTCTCTGTTACATAGCTGTATTGTAGATTAAAAAATCGTTCTTTTAAATTATAATCAAACCTCAATGTCTAACTGCAATGTAAAGAAAGGCTGAACATTATCTGTTGACTGTTCGCCCGCTCGTGAAACCCTCGACCTAAGCTGTCCACGAAATATATCTGATAGCGGTGTTCGACCAAATTCTGTACATCGCGTGATCGAGCCTTTATTTTTTGGACCCATGACCTGCAATAATAGAATCATCAACATAAATGCAATTAATTTAATACTCTACACCCTTTCATATTTTCGTTTTCAATGTTGTACACTTACTTTCCATTCCTCTTCTCCTTGATTATAGTTTGTATTGGTCTCGTCATTAACAGCATTATTTTGATCGTTACTTACTAATTTGATAAGCTGCAACAAATGGTTACACATAATTTTATTATGTACAGCAGTTTATAATGTTCATATAAAAAATTGTAAAGTATCTTACTTCTAGCATTTCGTCGTTAATACCATTTAGAAGGCACGAAAGGAACTCTTCAGCATCTTCTTGTCGTCCTTCTACAGAGAACACACCTGCTGCAGAGGTGTTTTTCAACATTGTATATACATAAGAAGGTTCGAAGGCTACACCACATTGTATGTCAACTACTGAGTCTTCGCCTCTTTTGTGAACTCTGTCTTTTCTGGCTAGCCGTGCACCATCTGACAAAGGTGTGAATTCACGTACAAATTTAACCCTGCACCAGAAAAGACATTATTTTTTAGAACCATTGGAATTAGCTAAAAGTACATCACTGAGATGCGCTATCCTCATGAAGATTTGTTTTATTACTCACATATTGTCAATAAGTGGTGTAGAAGAATTTTTACAAGAAGTTTTTGCATATGGTAGAGCCATAAGAAGATTATAAAATGGTGGACAAGCAAGCAAAGCTTGCAATATGCTATTGATATAACAGTAATTACTACGATTTGTCAATCCCCTGGGTAGAAGACTTACAGTTTGCTTATCCATCTGATAGCTCAATAAAAATTCTATAAGAATTTACATGATTAATTGTAGTGTGTTGTAAATAATATTAAATATTTGTAAATGTACCCTTGTGAGAAACTAACACTTACCGCCCATTCTGAAGGCAGTGGGATTATCATAACGATTTTGCAGTACATCTGCCTGCAAGATTTTAAAGTTGTTTACTGTATTTTGTGTATTTGACGATTGATTTTCATTATCCAATACCGGTGTTCCTTGTGGTTGATCTTTTTGTACACCTTGTAATTGAATTTTTGCACTTGCGGTATCTTCCGTTAAAGGAGTGCTAGGTAATGGATTAATCCGTGCCATAGGTTTATAATTTGGCGAAGGTAACTGTGATTCTGCACTACTTTTCTTTAAAATGCTTGCCCAAGACATGTTACATGTAGCTGGTGGTGGTGTAGATTCAGGTATAATATTGTTTGAGATAACTTGTGTGGTATTAGGTGAATTAACAATAATTTCATCTTGTATGCTTTTTGTAGGGAGAGCATTTTCATCTTGTACTTCTGTATCGTTTTCTTTTGAAAGCGGTTTAGATAAAGTTTTAACAACAGTTGTTTTAATACTAGAAACAGTTTCATTCTTGTACTTTTTATCTGCTTCCCCATTTTGCTTCACTTCAATGCTACTGTTAATATTCACACATGGTACATCATTTTTCTCTGTGCCATTGCAATTTTCATTTACCGTTGATACAATATTGTGCTCTATTTTTACATTAACTGGTGGTACTTTTCCATTGGTATTGGAATTTTTTCTATTGGCAGTAGTTTCATCAACATTGTTGGTTGCTGGCTCTATTTTGCTGTTATTTACAGTTATTACTGTTGTAATATTGGTCTGCGAAGATGCATTGTCTTCTTCAGTTATTTGTTGAAACGGCTGTTTGACAGGTGTATATGTGTTTTGTACACGCTTCTCGTGTGATTTTGTAGTGGGTACTTTTGTACATTCTTGGCTCGGCTGAGGTAGCACAGGCTGCGATTGCCGAACACATCGCATATTCGCGGTTGGATGATGATAGGTAGAATAGGCATACGGTTGGGCGTGTGGATGTGTATTTGTGTGCAGATTTGGCGTATACATAGGAGAGGAAAAATAAAAGTGTCTAGGCATCTGCTGCTGCTGTTGTGTTACGGAGTGATCTGAGCATAAAAGTACAAAAGGTGGTGGGTGAAATTGTCCCAGATCTCCGATATACCCTTGTTGCATTTCTGCAGTGGGATTTATTCCACGATTCATATAATCTCTCCTTATTCCTCTTCCACGGCTATTTCTCCTTCCATTTTCTCTACCGCATGGTACCTCATGAATCTCACCACCAAGATTATATCCAGAATGTGCATACGGCATTCCAGGCACAAAAGGTGGAATATGGGCATCTGTAGGGACAGTGTACATGGCTGTTTGCCAATCACCACACATTACTTGTTGTGGATAGGAAGGCGTTGGCGGCATTCCTGACATGTAAATAGAAGACGAGGCATTTGCAGGGTTACCATATTTTAAGAAGCCTTCTTCTGTCTCTGTTATATAATATGTTAAGTTTAGTGAAACAAGGAAATACCATGTGCATTTGTTTTCATGCCCGCAAATAATAATGCAAACTGTTCTCACATTTTATTGATATTAAAAATGATGGCGTAAAATGAACACATTTTTTAATTAATTTATTAACTAATACTTACCATTATGATACCAATGATTTTGTAACTCAGGTATCTCCACTGCCATGGAATTTATTTCATTACTACTATCGATTGTATTCCATGGTAATACATCAATAGCTGCACTAGATTTCAAGATTCCTATCAAATAATTTTTGTCGCTGTCGTTTAAATCTCGTAGATCTAGGAATTGAAAGTTGAGCTGAAATATATAATATACTTTAAGAATATTTGTTTATAAAATCTCAATGTTTACCAAACAAATATTATTATTATTAATATTAGAATCATTACTGCTTTAGTGATATATGGGTAATAATTTATATTTAGAGAATATATATTTACTTTCTAGTGGATCATTCAGTATTTAATATAGAAGGTAAGAGTGTAAATTATGTGTACTGTATATATCAATAATTTTAGGTCAATCAATACGTGCTAAGATTTCATTATTTTATGTTCAATTTTACTTTGGATGCAAAAGCCTATATCCAAGTAACGTCGTTTTACGATCTATGTCGTTTTGTAATATAGTTATTACATATGTATGTAGATTTAAAAAAAAAGGTATTCAAGAAAATATCAGACATATCTGCTCGATAAACATTTCACACTTCCGTGCGTGTTAAAGCGTTTAAATTTTAATTACTAGTGTATAGAATTTCTTTCATTACTTATGTTTAAGCAATGTGTAGCATAACATTCACTGGTCTCCCATTAAATTCGATAACAATTCCAAATTCATCAGATAACCTAAGACCTAACCTTAAATATAGTTTTATTCGATTGCAAAAGTATACCGCCTGTTTGTAATAGGAACGTATTTTATAATGGCTTATTATACGTAGCATACCTCATTTCGAATGTCCATGTTTAATTCCATGTTCGGTATAAAACATTAAAAATAATACGAGCACAGAGACATGAGGCTTTGGTGATTTGTGTCGGCAATTAAAAGATCGAGTGTCGATGTTATCACAATTTTATTTTATATCGGCGCAGATATAGTATAAAACTTGATTTCCCTTTATAAAAATACAGTATTCACAATGCGTGCCTAACGTTAAAACAGACGATTTCTAATTACACAATGTGAACAATCATATTTCGGCAGTTGTGCGGTTAAAATGAGCCAAGCACATTGCTTTACTGATTTCAATCTGCTCGTAGAATTGGCGTCGCCACTGACTCCTAGTTTCTTTGCAGGGACAATAAAGCTGGTTTCCACTATAAATTTCTACGTAGGAATAAAGTTCTAACTTCTTAAATTTTTCTAATGTAAAATATTCAAAAAGCATAAACTAATATATATCATTATATGCATAAGGTAGTGTTATGATTCCATATTCAACATATTGCCATATTTCTTTTTTGTTCAAGTATGAAAAATCAGCTTTATAATTACTAACTAGACAGTAAAATATTGTATTGCACCTTCACGTTCTATGTTCATTTTTTAAGAACGTATTTCGTGGGTAGTCGGCTATGCTTGTTATTTTTTAAAAGCAGTTGGCTGTTCAAATATCGCGATGACAATCGAGTACAATACTCGGTGAAATAACTAGGTGGACCTTTCTATGGTCTTTAGGTATGCATTAATTTCGTAAGTATTAAAGATTCATGATGGAATCGTAACGTATACACCGAAATGAGTTAAATGATCAGATGAAAGTTTCCTTCAAAGAGAATCCAGGGGTTGGAGAGATATTCGACGGTTTTCTTCTAGGATCACGGATGTTATTCTACAGAATTAGGCTGGAAGACTTCGGAAGCATCATGTCCTCGTGGACACGTAACTATTCTTGCGCAGTTTCCTATTTCAAGATATGTACCACCACTCGTGATCATTTGGCGCATGTATTATGTATCGATCGGCTAATACGCACTCGATCTGACCGAGTTTTTATGTTAAAGCTGTTCCTTGATTTTGATTTTAAAAATGCAATAAGGCGACAACAGTCATTAGGAATATTAATGTTTTATACTTAAATTTTTTTGACATGTATAAATGTCAGCATGGGTTTTTAAAGTTTTGCAACAACAATGCAAATCTGCATAATGCACCAAGATCATGGCACACATCGGCGATAGATGTGCATGTCTCAAGATCTATAGATGAAGGAGAATTTTTAACAAATAATCATTAAAATAACAGGTGCCATCGGTGTATCTTGGTTTACAATATAGAGGCATTTGAATAAAATTTGTATGGTCTGGAAATTAGGAAGGTTAGTGCTATTTTTTTCAGAAGATAAGATGGAATGTGTGATGATATATAAGATTCCTATTAATTAAACAGGAAAATGATTTTTTTTTCAACAGCTTTATCACTAGTGGAGAGAAACAGGTTGTTGTCGATAATCTTAGAAAAAGAAATCGATGTGCATTATTGACGAAGCTTATGAAACTTGCTTGAAAATCTAATGGTAATACAAAATGTGTTTCTATATGTATGGTGGATCATTTACTGTGTGATGGATTTTGAGCTTTTAAAGTGTAGAAAAATGATTAATACGAGCTTCTATCATAATTAGCAAAATCATTCAAATAAAGTGATTGTTGAAAAATATCTCATACTAGCAGATAAGAAAGGTGTTATTTTACAGTAAGACAGCACCAACCCATGTATCGTTAAAGTCATATTGGAAAAGTTAAGAGAACTTAGTTGGGACATGATTGCACATCTACATAATCATCAGATTTAATATTACCTGATCACCGTCATTCGAAACCTATCATGATTTAAAAATAGGGTTGTCAGAGTGTTTTAATAGTAAATCGATACATTTTTATAAAGAAGGAATAGAAAATTTAATTTTTAAATGGAAAGAGGGTAACATTTACAATTTTTACAATAAAGTTTGATATAACATTGATTATTAAGATAAGCTTATTCTGTCTAGACTATTAAGACAGCCTAAGACTTACTTCTTTGAATACCAAAGCTATCAACAGTAGAAGGGGAGATTGTACATACGTCCATTTAAGTATCCACACTGCAGTAAAACAATAAAAATTCTTTGAAAACGTACCATTATAAATTTAGAACTATTTAAAAAAATGTACAGAGCTGTTTAGTAGTTTTAATGTTTAGGAGGTATTTGAAGCATTGAGTCGCTGAAGCTTCTATCTTTCGTAGCTCCACTCTGATGGAATTTTATCGACGGACACTGCACGAAGGAATAAAACTGCGCCTGCCGGCCGACAACCCGTTTTACGTCAGTTGCCGCATGGTGGCCAACGATAAGGAACCTCGAGGGCAGCGCGTGCATGACTCGTTACACGCTGTTTTCCCTGTGTGGCCCACATGCGAAACGCTTTTATGCGTCATTTATGATATTTATACCATGCGCCACTGACGACGTACGAGTTTATATTCACTTTATGTCCTCCGTAGGGGTTCGGGTAAAGGACGACTAATTTTTTTTTTCATTGCGTGATTATATCGGTCACCAAGCCTAGTACGCATTAAAAATTGCCTCGCGGAATACCTTACGCGAACTTTCTCCAAGCTTTTTCTTTCGCAATCGCTGCGCGCTCCTGAGTAATGTACCCTCGGATATGCACCACCGCGAGTAAATCAGGGTGTTAAGAGAGAATGTATATAATTAGCGGTGATATCGTTTTTCCCAGGAAATTTCTTCTTGTTTTAATGTTAAAAGTACGCCATCGGAGTTGCTAATTGCAGCAAGCAGAAAATATAATGCTCTTTGTAATTCATCCTTGGGTACCTATATAATTCAGCGAGTAAATCAGGAGCTTATAAGCGTACTGGTATGATTATGGGCACGGACATTTGTCTCGTGGAAAAGCTTTCTCATTGGGGATGAACAAGTTTCCCGAAAAGAGAGTCTAACTATGCGAAGTATGAAATCTAGGGCTTGATGGAAGTTCTGTTTAATCCTTTGCCCATGCGGAGTTTAGAGAAAGAGCTGCTACCTAGTACGGTGATACGGCTCGTTAACTGTTGTCACAATAATGCTACAGGATTTCTTTTTTTATCGCATTGTTTGATTTTTCATACCCTTTAATTTTCATCGAAACTACTTTAAATCTTATAGAGTTCTGAATTTTTCTGTATAATATACATACATCAGACTAGTCATCGAAAAATCTATTGGGAGTGGTGAAAGTTACATTTTCTTTCTATCCTGAATTAAACAGATAACGGATATTACTATGTACGTAATACCTTTAATCTCATCATAAGTTACATTCACAGTTAAATGATTATTGCTTTCTCTTACTACAAAATTTATTACTCTAAAATTATCTTAACATAGGATTTTTCTCATTTAGAGTTTACTGTGTACTTTTTGAAAATTGCCAAAGACTATGGATACCAATTTTGAAACGTTTTATACCAGCCAGACGATTAATGTTGTAACCTGTAGAAATAATTGTATTGTTGAAATCACTCTTCGTATCCAGTCAAGATTCCACAATGCGCAACCATTGAGATTCTTAACAGCGCAATGAATATTCTACATGTAGGTGAAAGTATGACTTAAACTACTTTGGGATTGGAGACCCTTTTTTAAAATAGCGCAACATTTTCTCAGGCAATGCTGAGCGGGCAGAAATTGCATCGTAGTACGATGCGAGCTTTCAGAGTTCGCAGACCGGCCAGTACTTTTACGGGTGAAACGTCTTTAAGGTTGCGTTGAATGACAAATAAATATGCTAATGGCCATTCGGCGAACTTCAAATGCCGCGCATCGTAGCTTTTGCACCGCATCGAAAGAAGAAAGTTGGTCTAACTTCCCCGCCTTATGCCCCGGCCGAAGTGGCGCGTTAAGGCGCCTAAGAAAGGAGGAGGAAAGACAGCGGGGCTGCGAAAGGGACGGACAGAGAGTTCCCTTAAATAATATAAAATTCAGAGGAAGTTGATAAGCCGGGGCGCGTTCAAACTTTTCACTCGGCGCCTTCCATTTCTTATTATAATGAATGCATATCGGCTTAGCCGAAGCCGGCGAGCTACGGCCGTAAGAAGAACCCTTTTTCGATCTTTGCTGCCCATAAGCGTTGGGATTTAAAGAAAGAAAGAATCTTGGCGTTGTTGCAGGCCATATCTTTTCCAATATTTTATTCCATCGTCGTAGCTCTGGACGTATTAACGTTAATGCAGTCCTGGCCCTCGAGTGTTAATGCGCGTTTATTTGAAATGCGGGTATTACGTATTATATGTACATAAAGGACATAGAAGTTCTTTTCGAAGAAAAATATGACAAAGTCTTTTGCCCACCTGGATTCTTAACGTTCAAATTATCCACTTTATTCGTCCATGGCGGTTGCCCGCGGTATCTCTTGATCTTATCCGAGAGTACGACAATTAATGTGGGCTTTTAATTGTCACGAAGGTAGATGGCTGAAAAAGACATCCAACAAAAGAAGGTCTCGTTTGATGATTATGAAGGTTCTGTAAAACTAAGTATATGCAGGACGTAATTTAGTACGACATTAAATCCTAAAAACAGTAGTACTCTTTTTATGTATGCAATGTGTACGATGCTCATCGAGCGATATTCGTTATTGTAGGGAAAAAAAATCTCTATTTTTCCCTTCCCTTTCTCGCTTTGCTCGGATTCACAATTCGGATATTTTAATCAAAAAGACTCTCTTGCTAGTAGTGTATTATTTGTTAACCACTATCACTATTCAGTTATAAAACCAAGCTTACTCTGCACTTTATAACTTTATAACTTACTCTGCACTCTCTCACTACATCGCCTGGGTATTCTCTGATACTCTAAATTCTCTTTACTTTGACACGTCTCGATTCTAACCGTTTAATTTCATATGCTCTTAAACCAACGGTTTCTATATACACACACGTACACGCCAGCGCGTAACCGGCCTTCTTGACTTGCTTTTGGTAATCATTTGCCACCGCCAGAGTACACATTGTTTCCTCTAATTTTACGTTACCCTACATTACCATGTGCGCTAACTTTTTTGCTGTCGGTTATATCGCTCGTCTTCCGTTTCCCGCCCAGCGGTATTTTGATGCACGCACAATCAGTTTTCATTTCCCCGTTTGCATTTGACCATATTCGAGAGTTGTATACTTGGTATCTTTTGTGAAAGTTACGTAGGGCAGTCGTCGACAGGTTTAATTCGAAATGTCAGTGCCAGATTGCGTTCGTCGAACCACATGTTGCCACTGACTTCTCCTGAAATCACTCTCGCAGCCGCGTACACGGGGAGCAGGCCGCAGAATATTTCGGTTGTCCTTGTCGTTTCAGCTAATCTCCTCCATCTAACTGGGATTGATTACTTCCGTTGAAAAATTCGGAGAAGTATAAGAACCAACATTGTCTTCTGCGTATATTTTGCTAGCACCTTTGACACTCGCTTGCGTTTAATGCAATATTGTGTAAAGAATCACCGTACAACTTGTAAGAAAATAACGATATTCATGTCGATTCTCGATAATATCTAACAAAGGGTTTTGTAAATTCGTTTAACGAAAGCTCCAGGTGGAGAATTATTGCTGAAAGTTTTCGAGCGGCCGCAAAGCCTAACCGTGGCGCTTTATTAACAGGAAGGGTGGAAATAAAAGCCAAGGAGACAAATGGCCTTGGTACCACTAAATCATCGCGAAAAACTTAGTAATTTAATAGGCAATTTCATGTAAATTTCGAGGTCGTTACCGTAACGACTCGTTGCCCGAGATTTTCGCGTGTTTTCATACGAGCGGACGGTGGTCTACGATGTACACTGTACATGCTTGGCGAGATGTAAATTAGACTTGTAGCGTGTCCATTCGCTTTAATTTTAATTTTAGTTTAGCGCGAAATATTGCATATCATTACATGCGGTTAAAAATTTGGTATCTTTTTTTTATACTATACAGCATTAATTCTCTAACGCTTACAAGATGTCATCAAAAACATATACGTTAATATGAAATATGACAAGAGCATATGTTTGTAATTCCAATAGTCAGGAAAAAGGTGCAATTCATTAAAAAGTTTTGATTTCCAACATAATTATCTTCTGTACTTTTCTCCATATTTTTCAAGCTGCTGCATTCCTTTGGAGAAAAATTCTTTCTTCCTGAGGCTCTTTACCCCTATGATCCTTTTTTAGATTTTAAAAAGAACGTGCTTTATTTTAATAAAGAGTACATCAAATTTTAAAACATACTCAAATATGATTAAATTTCGCAAAAAAGCTCTATAAACGTTACGTCAATATGAGGGGAAAACAATTATTTTTCAAGGTGTCTGTTTTATAACTAGGTAGATCGCATTAAAATATTTACCATTACATCAATAAGCAATACACAATTCGTCCCCAAATCGCTAGGGCTATTGCCAGATCTCTGGCATTCATAAGATGCCGATAGATGAGATACTTTCATATCGTTCGGAAAGAGGGCAAAATAACCAGGATGACAGAGGTGGTCCCTAAGCGGCAGGGTATACGTTTCCGAGAGGTGAGCTGCTCGCTGATCCTTGGCTGATTCCACGTTTTATCCCCAGGAATCGATCATCCGTCATGTTCCTTGCTTCCCTGAGATAATGTCTCGCTTCGTGTGTATACTAGGTACATGATGGAGCGCGCTTGTGTCGCTTTAGACGAGGGTGGAATACTATAAGACGTTTTCTACGAAACATGGATTACCTCCGTCGATGTCGTAAAATAGGATCCCTTAATGCTTTCGGATTCCTTTGGATAGCGAAAATTTCATAGTCCAATCGTGATGTTCTCGGGATTCTTTTTTCTCAAATCGAACGAATTCGATCCATTATTCGGTTGGTATCCTCCAACTATCTGGCACCCATACTAAACAATTGGTGGTGAGCGTGATACTACTACCAAAGTCAGGTGTGGTGAACAAGATTTGTATCTACAGATGGAACGGTGTTATAAAGTGATGTGGGATGGAAAATCATAAAGAGGTAATTATAAGAGGTATGTCGCATTCTGCCCTTCTATCCTTGAAGTATCGTCGTATGCACTCTTTAATAATCCAATGGGATTTTTTGCAAGATCTATCCGAATGTAAATAGAGTAGCAATGAGATAAGTAATAAATTCCAGTTAAAATAACGTAAAGATACAATTTTATTCTATTTCATTAATTTAATTTCAATTAGCCAATCTATCAACGTACGTCACAGTAGTTAGCTCTCATACCATTTTTGCCGCCATGTTTGCACAAACAATAAATCAAAAAAGTTAATTTAAAAAAAAAACTGTACCTTTGCATAAAATAACTCGACAGTCTTAGGGAATGCCATACCAAGTCTACTGGCGGTAAAAGGATTAATAACGATGCCAATGGTTTCGAGGTACTCTCATATAATTCTGGTATACATCACCAGAATTCGTTATTGTTTTGAACGTATCGTACGCCATTTTAAATTACGGTAGCGGTGTATCGAAGCCGGGTTAAAATTCCTCGATACCGGTGGTCCATATTTGGAAATATTTATTCGCACCGCGACACGTTCTTCGCGTGCGGTTTTCAAAAGCTCGGAAAGCATTGTAAGTATGTATTATATGCCAGCCTGCGTGCACGTACACGTACCTATTCCTGAGGAGGGCTGAAAGTGGAAAAGAGGAGGACGTATACGCGGCGGTGTGCTGGTATGCGGAGGACAGGGTGCCTCTTTGCGCAACCCCGAAAGCAATATATTGATGTTTAGCAACCAATAAACGGATCCCTCAAAGAGGGCTTTTACCGTAAAGCGCCGGTGCTTCGACGTTCTCCCGTTTCTTCCATATATAGGCGTCTACACATTTAGACATGCATATATACGTACATATACACATATATAGACAGACATATGTGTGCACACGCCAGGATGTATGTGCGTATGCATTAACGGCGCCAACTGAAGCACGGCGCTTTTATGGCTCAAAGTAAACGCATTTATAGAGCCATTTTCCGCATCGGCGTAATCTCGCGGCCGACCATTTAACGCTGTTCTTATCATAATGTTATCAATAGCTCGATACTGTTTCCGCTTATTTACAACTACGGTTTATTGTTCATCTGCTTTGACACTTGCCTTACGTATACAGCGAGGTATATGCTTTCGGGTCACCTTTTATGCCTCCTGCCGACCCAAAAACCTCTAGAATTTTCCATAGGACGTATCGATCGACTTCTGGTCATTTGTTAATATATTGCATAATTTGAATGGTAGTATCGATTCCAAACGATAATACTACTTTAATTTAATTTGATAAATAAACCGAAGGACGGATAAAATGTAATACAGGAGGAATAGATGGAATAGAAAAGAGGATTAGTAGACATTACCATTTTCATAAGGAACTCGTGCATGATCGTTGATTATGAGCGAGATGAGTTTCACGATCAGACAAAAAGGTGAAGAACGCGGTACTCCCTCGCGATGCACAGCGGAAATTTGTTCGTAAATATTAGGTAACGAGCACCCGTGAAACGTAAGAGCCGGAGAATCTTTCGTGTAGAAACAAAATAAAGAAGAGGACTTTCGGTTTGGACGTCTGTGCAGGACGTCCTGCTCAAGGGTCTTTGTCTTTTTACGTCGGCATAATAAAATTCTCTATACTCTTTCCGTCATCCGCCGATAGGTGTGTAGGACCGCGGTTTAGGTGAGTGGGGGAAGGAAATCAAGTAGCAGTAGGTTACGGGAAGCGGCGATCTTAAAGGCGCTCTTATATCGCTCCAGCACGGCAGTGTCACTCGCAGGCCCTTCATAATTTTCCCTTGGAGTGGAGAAATAGTCGCGGCGGCTGGAGGAAAGTGTTTTGGAAGTGGAAACTCCAGCCTTCTTCACCTCGCGTCGTTTGTATCTCATGGTACATACCTTGTGCGGGCAGCCAGCGTCGGATAATTCTTTTTATCGCGTGGAGAACTTCGAGGGCCTCTTTATGTTGGATAAAGGATCGTGAAATAGGAAGAAGTCCAAGGAAAAGACGACGAAGGATAAACGAAATCCACGTATTACTCTTAATGGCGGTTCAATGAAAAGGAGTAAAACGAAACAAGTTCCAAACATTCATTTTTTATGCGTTTCCTTTAACATATCTTTCACTAGCGAACAAGAATGTCTGTACCTTAGGTAACGAAATTGCACGGCGATTTTCCAAGGTGTAACTTTTTGAAAATTCAAGGCTCCAGCTAAATCAGATATATTTTTTTTTTCTTTGAAATATACATCGATCTATTTTTCTCTTTATAGAACCATCTTTAAACAGTTGCACGAACGAAGGAAATATCGTCACGTATTTTACCATTGACTCGTGCAGTGGAAAATGGAAGGAGTCATTTATTAGTAGGGCGTTTGTACGGTTGACAAATACGATCCGATGAAGAATAAGCAGTTTTTTTTTTCCACGATCGTACCGGTTAATGCGTTTTTGATACGCAACCGAGGATATATTTGCGAAAAAAGCAGAGTCTGCAGAAGTCCCTTGCCTTACAACCCGATCGTTCCAATATAACGGATTATTGGCAACATGGCAGCCTTAGTGAGCTCATTCCTTCTCCATTATGCCGACTGCCACGTGTGCGCCACACGTACGTACTTAGGGGGCCGGGGAAAAAGACCGGGCATTGTACGAATCAGCTTCCTGGAGGGAGGTGGGCAAGAAATAAGAAAGACGATCCGGATGGAAGACGCGAGAAGCCGGTGCTCGTGGGTGGCCCGAATGGGAGGCGGACGGGCGAAAAGGGGGTGGAATAGAGGAAAATGTCGGAGGACAGCAGTGTTGGTGAACTCTGCTGACCAGTGGGCAGTGGTCTTGATGTATGTACTTCGAGGGAAAAGGCAGCGTGTACCGTGTGATCCCGCGCCACGAACGTTCGCCCACACCCAGGATTTCGGGGGAGAATCCTTGAAAACCTGAGACCAGAGCGCCATTGGCCGTTGGCAGACCCCCCTCTGAACTCGGCCAATCCGGGTGCGAGCTGATAACGGCGGCGGTTCTTCTCTACGTTCCGCCTCCTCAAGACGCTACGTCGGAGCGCTTTGGCACACTATATCAAGGAGCCATATATCGACGACTATATTGGCCACTTCTACCGTGCCTATGGATCGACCATCTTCCTTTTCTCCGTCGGTGAAAAATCCTGGACCTCCCCTTTCCCCTTTGAATTGACCCTCAGCGATATCTTTCGGTGCAGCAACGCTCTCGACTGCTAATGGAAAACCTTATTTGATATTGCCCACGACTTCTACTCGAATTACTTTTTGCTTTGACACGGACTCTCGCTGAGAATCTCGATGATGTCCGATCAATCGGTAAACGCAATATTACCTCATGGAATTTTCGTTTGTGAAGGGGTTCGTTGATATAAATCGTTGGTATCTTATACAATATCTTAACTGTTATCATGTTTTAACACGTTCTTTAAGACATTGCTGCAATTAATCCTCTAAGAACATTTAAGCTTCAAACTAACGTATCGTTTACCTTACGTACTTTATCCTAAGTCAACTAGCTATTGTCTTCTTCTTAATTCGCGGATGTTTATAGATCAAATTTTCGAGCGATCCATAATTGATCTGTGATAAGAATGGAGAGAATTGTAACGAGCGATCGTCTTTCGAGCGGCTGATTATATGCGATATCGTTTAGCGGCATTTATGTATTTTTTCGAGGCGCGAGGAAAGTCAAAGTGCGACGTAGCTATCCGGGCACATGTTTTTGTCATTAGATGTGCGTTCTTAGCCCGCACGACGGTTGACCGAACGAGACATATCTTCTTCTTAATCGCGATAATTTTAAACGTTCACCTCTATGTAATCAGCATACTAAATACTTAGTTTATAAAACATATAAAGGCTATCTTTACCTATTTCCTTTTAAGAGTACGAGCGTACATTGCGCGAGTGATTGAGGTATGATGAGAATGCAGAAACGCAAACTAACCGTTATAGGCGGTTAATATGATAATTAGCACCCCTATGTTGAACAAACTTTGTCTCGGCAAATGGGCATTGTACCCACAATGCTGCAATATAAACGCGATAATTTTTCTAAATAATAATGAAGCATCTGTTATAATTACATTTTTGTAGGCATCTAAATGGCAGATGCTGCAGTTATCGATAACATTCTAACTCAGGCATGCGGGTCGTGGAAAATTTGAGGCTAATTAACTGGACATCCTTTTATATTTCGAAGCGTGTGCGATTCTGTACTTTATAAGCAGCATAATGGGGCCGCATTCGTCTGACAAGATAAAGGGTGACGATAAGGGCCTTTCTTAGGAGAAGGACTTCGAGGAGGGAGGGTGCGTGACCGTACAGCGCCGCGTGACGCGTGTAATAACCGTAGCGCCGCTTCTTGCACGCACCCCGAGGAGAGCTAAGTGTACACGCTTTCCTATACTTATTCCTCTACTTACGAGTAAGCACGGGGTGTGCACCTTGGTTACACGGCAGGTGCCAGCCCTTAAGGATTCTTAAAGAATCGTGACGGTGATGAGGGAGAACTCGGGCAACTTTCTTTGATGTCGAGTACGTTCCCGAGCTCCTTTGCGGTTACTTCGTCTGTTGATTAAAGAAAGCTCGACCCTCGAGAGTCGCAGGCCAGCTGATAAGATTTGAAATAGCGAGGATCTCTATGAGTGCTCGTATTCTATATCCAAGTACGATCAGCAAGGGACTCCTTGACAAAGGCAAATAAAAGTTGAAATCTTACTTATCGATTAAATTTATTTTACACGTTCATCAAAGAGTGCTCGGAAACAATTAGCTTGAGGTATCAGCAACGCCCGCTTCTTCCAGATAGCGTGCGCGTAAGAATCTCAGCTTCAAAATTTCGTTTCATCCATGGATCGTAGGGCGGATTCTTCATGGAGGCACCACTCTGAAACAAAAAAAAAAAGAAGGATCAATTCGAGCTGGTCGCAAGTCCATTTGGCAACCTGTTTTTCCTATGCACGCTACTCCTGCATTACGGACGCAGGACATCGCGTATAGCAGGAAGTACCGACACAGGAAACGGGGGTAAACCATAACGGACTGTTCCCATCGACTCCGTATCCAGCAGCGACGTAAATCGTATGGTTATTTTACGGCATCACGGGCAGATTACAGGGCCAATTAGCATGAGACTACATAATTAATAACTTGATTAATGCGTCGAAGCGGAATGTCTGTCCACCGGTGCTCGTCAGATCGACTCGTCCGTCCGGGTCACGAGTCGTGATCCTCGCGTTTGCGCCGGTCCACGTTAGGCCATAATCGATTGCACCGGAATAATAACGTCGTCGATCGGTTATGCTTATCGGCCACGATGCGCCCCACGGATCGCTTACGTTCATGCTCGTTTAGGGCCGCCGCGAGGCAAAACTCATTAGCGCGTCGTTTCGTATTCCGGAAGGGAAGTCGGCCCGGTGCGATTGGCTCGTACACTGTCATCCATTAATTCCGGTCAATTGTCAGGAACCGTGCCGAAAATCTGACAATACTGCACCCCCGTTCCGACGTTGAGCCGGCTGTCTGCACCGAACGACGGCGATATTCGACCTCCATACGGATGCGAAAGTTTACGAGCAAAGAAATCGTAAAGATGCAAATTCCTAACGCTAATCAATAGTATTTTCATCGTTGTGCTTTCACAAGTGTACTCCTTTCCCCACGGTACGATTCTTGGTGTTCGAAGAAATGGTAGAGCGTGACTCTACTTTAGTCCTCCCTTATCCCTACTCGTGCCTCGAGTGTGACTCGACATTTTTTACAGTTGCCGGGGCATACATCCACTCACGGCACACGTAACGGTGTCACGCGATTTTTATTTTCGTACAGATTTTTAATGATCGATACGCTTTGCACTAAGAATACCAAAAATCGTATTCACTCCAGGGAGATACCGTGAAACAAATGGACAGATCGAGGCATAACGGAGAACTGCGTTTCCCCTCCGCACGGTACAACGTATAGCTCCGACATTTTGTATTTCGATACTATGGGCCTCTGCATCGCATATTCCTGCCGAATCCGATGCTCCAATGCCCGCTGCGATATACCACGCGGAGATAAATTTTACAAGAAGGTTTTTCCATGATGGTATTACCGTTTCCTTACATCGACAGCGGAGGGGTCGATCGGGAATTAGAAAGACGAGCCCTCGTATACAGGTAGTCGGTATCGGACATTTATCAGTGGCGAAGACGGGGAGGCTGATCTCGAAAGACAAGCGCGATTGAGTTACGTTGATTTTATTCCGCATTATTCCACCCAGCGCTATACCGG
Organism: Ampulex compressa; assembly: GCA_038496175.1. Classification (NCBI taxonomy): domain Eukaryota; kingdom Metazoa; phylum Arthropoda; class Insecta; order Hymenoptera; family Ampulicidae; genus Ampulex; species Ampulex compressa. Next base: position 252,891 of record JBCFXI010000068.1, on the reverse strand, counting down.
ATCGCTCCTTGGGCCCGATCAGTTTTATTTTCCGGATTGCCGTACGCGCGGCAAACGGTAGCCGGGATCCGCTCCGCTGCCGGCACATCGGGATTAACGTCATTGCGGTTTTTAAGCAGGCAATTTCCTAATTCGGCGCTCCGGGATCCCTGATTTATTGCGCTTTTGCCAGTTATTCCGTACTGCCGGTGATTTACGACGGGGTTCCGTTGCCCCTCCTCGCCGCCCTTTCTTTCCACGGCTCTTCTTCTGCTACCATCGCCGCTACCGTTGCCACCGGCGCTTCTTCCCCGGCTTCTTCTTCTTCCTCTTCATCCGCCTCTTCCCCCGGCGCCCCTGCTTTTTTGATCGAACCCCGCCCGGCGCTGCGCGAGAGGAAGTCGGTGACGAGCGTGTTTCGTGCTCCCTTTCCTCTCGTCGTCCTTCCCTCCAGCCACGCTTCTCGGACGTTCGTAAAAATGAGTCGGCACATTCGCGTAGCTGGCCCGATTCTCTCCACGTATTCTCCATTTCTGCGCGACTTTGCTTAGGCAGAAGCGATGCGAAGCGCCGATAAGTGGCGCCGTGTGATTTGGTATTTGTAATACGATTTTGTACCTGTTCGAAGTACAGGGATTAAGATAAAACGATGCAGTTGTGTTACATGTCAATGTGCGCGTAGGTTAGGGACGATTACGGTTGCTCAACGTCGTGTAGATAAGCGGGATAGGATTTAACAATATTCTCGTATATCGAAGGACAAATAGTTTTGTAAAACTGTATGGTACCGTGACACTTCGATCGTAGCCGATAGGAAATAGAGAACGTAAGGAACGTACGGAATGTATGAAAACGTGCGGCCGGTTTGTTTCGTTGCTCCTTCCTTCGCTTATAACTTCGCGCATCGGTAGCAGCCCCTTCGTGTACAATAATGTTTAATTGCAGCACCGACTTGAAAATGCTGGTATAACGCGAAAACATTTGGAACGCGTGCGGGTAGGTCAACCTTGACCATAATTGTAACTCGCCTTAAGATTCATTCTCGATTACGAGATAGCGGCGGCTTAATTCGAAGGTAATCGAAGCTCGAGTAAGCGGGGCCCCGTTCTATCTCAGAAATTGATCGAAGAATCCCGGAGCTTCTCATCGAGGTGCGTGCTACGCATCGGCGTGAGAAGTTAGTAGCAGAGTTATACGGGAATTCTCTCGAGGGAACCGCGAGTAACCTGTGTTTATCTCGATAATTAGTCACGATCATTCCGTAACCGGCCTCTGCTACGATAAACAGTTATAATCGAATGCGTTATCGTAATCCCTAATTGCCTCGCGTTTGCCGGCTAGATTTCAATTAAGACGGGCGAGAAAAACTGTAGCAGAAAATTCCAATGTTAACGAGCCTCGCCGCTGTGCAATTTTTCCTACGGGACTTTTTTTTTCCATTCCTCAATCCTCCTCCTGCGGGCTTTTTCGAAGCTGCCTCGCCCCTTTTCCCCGCCCCGATCGCGAGGAGTCATGCGTCTATCGTTCGGTTTAACGACCGATCGGTCAGCTCTGGACCCAATATTTTTACATGACTTCGCGAAGTAATGGCCCCGGTCGGCGTTTAGTTACCGCCGTGGGTACGGCCAAACTGTTGTTTCTCTACGTGCAAAAACAGAAGGTGCGGGATAGCGGCGATTCACGGTGGACCGATCATTGCGGGAAAACACGAGCGGTTTGTTTTTGCAAGAGGGAAACTCGATCCGGGTATACCGAGGAGGGGGTTACTGTGTTTCTATTTGTAAAAACATATCCAAGAGACGGTGGCCCTTTTCGAATGAAAACATTTTTCCGCGAATAAAGGGAAAAAGAATAAAATATTGAACAAATCATTTCTGCCTCGATGCGCGACGCCTGATTATTATACCCAAAAGCGTTCACGCGTATCTTCCTAAAAAAAAGAATGGGCTGCAACGAAACGTACAGCGATTAATGAGTTTAAAGAACAATGATCGCGCTCGCGTGTATCCGAGGAAAACACTCGTGGCTGTAGCGAGGAGAGAAAAAAGCTCTCCATATTTATCGATGGGAGGAGACCAAGGTGGAGCGTGGGGAAGAAACGAGTGTAGAGAGAAGGTTAGAGGGAGAAACCCTTGAAGCGATCGTTCGGAGGTTAACGAGGAGGGCCGTGATTCCGTGGGGGTCGCCAGGGGCTTGGCGAGGGTGGTAGTCGCAGCAGATAATGGCGGAGACGGCGAAGGCAACGGTAATGGCAGCCCCTGGGACAACGTTCGGATTCGAAGGATCGGTCTGTGCTAGGGAACGCTCGTTAGCACCTCCTAAGTGTCTTGGATCACGAGGCGCTTATGGATCCTGTCAGGACAATTCAGCCCCCGTCCTTGGGAGTTGCCTCGGTCCATCCTACAACCCTCACTCGTCCTTCTCGGCTAATTGTACCTATCTTTGCGTTAATCGACGCCTACTTGACGCTCCTTGCTGCTTTCATTTATTATCCTTTATCGCGTAACACCCGAAGTGGTTGGCGGTAAATTTAGAAATGATCGATATGAATCACGAATCGAGTTGCGGTAATTGGAAAATAATTGCTTTCGATCGTTCCGATGTTTATTTATGCAAAGGACGCTGGCCTTTGCCGTACCGATTAATGCCGAAAGCATTGTGCGAGATTAAACCAGGGGAGAATTTTCGGCCGTCTCTTGCTTTCTGATCACGATTGTACGATTCATCGATCCTCGCTATCGTCGCTATCGCCGTCATCGTTAGTCACTCCGGCTATTGTAACAATTTCATAGAGTCCCGTGCGGGTGAGTAAAACCCCGCAACGGCCTTGCGTGTCGGAAGACGATAGTCGTCACAGTGACTGTTATATCAAACGGGGTCGGGATTGCGATAACGACTGGAACATACGTAGGATACACGGTTTACGTAAGTACGCGCCTACCAAGTGGTCAGTGAGGGCGTACTTTGTACTACGCACGAAAGAGTGCAGCGTCGTAGGAACTTCTTTCGGCTTCGCACGCCCCACGAGATACTTCATTGCTCGTCGCTCCTCGACATTAGTTTCAATCTTGTCCCAGCACATATCAACATGCCTAATATTACTCTTGTCGAATCACGACTCGCTTTCTTACTCGTCGAAATTTTTACGACCATTACTTTAATCTCCATTTTATTTCTATCATAAACTTATCCTTCCCCATATATTCAGCACGAAGGGGAAATATGAAATGACGTACGGCAATATGCCAATATCCCTTTACGATCAGACGATAATAAAAAAAAATCGTAAACGTAATCACTGCGGAGTACGAATCGGTAAGTCTACGAGTTCAAGGGTTGATGCATCCGTTAAACCCAATCCAACATCCAATATACACTCTCCTCGCGGTGCCGAGAATGTTCATTCCGTGTTCGAGTCGATCTTTTCCTACTTCCACCCGTATCGATTCCTCCACCCGGCCTCACCTTTCCTCGCGCCCAGTCATCGAGCCTCGAAAGCCAGCTCCGCGTAGGAAGTATCCACGGAGACTTTAACTCCGTACACGCACAACGCCTGTTCCTACGCCAGTGGTGGGAAGGTGGTACGTATGTAAAGGAAGCCCCAGTTCCACGTAAGCCGTAACGGCGGTGTTCGTGGCCGGGGCCAATCTCAGTCGGCGTTGGCCATTTGGCGTTTCCTCGGTCGTGCCGGTCGTGCACACACGGCTTGGCCTTTTATTCCCTTTAACCACCCACTGGCCCCTCGCTGCCCTAGGCCAGCTTCCTAAATGATTAATTACCGATCTCCATCGCGCTGAGGGATCCTGTAGGAAGGTGGGTCGTTGGACGGCCTTAAAGTAAGCTCATTTCTAAAACGGATATTCCGTGTTCCGCGTGCCACGGAACGGCATTCGGTGCCCCAACGTCGCTGCCACTTTGCCGTTCGCCCCTATCGCGCCGTTGCGTAAGTGTAGCTATGAGGGATGAAAGGGATGGGGAGGGAGGGGGGCGGGGAGCGACGGGGGGACCACATCGCGTGGGTGGCGCGCCGGTTGTGCCGGAGCTCGTAGAGATCGCGGGCGCGATAACGGCGGTGGTCGGCGTAAATGAAATGTGGTACGTGCCAGAAAAAAAGTTTGTACTTTGTTCCGCTGATCGATGAGGCCGAAAGTTCTTCGTAGTAGCGACCGGTGGGTGCGTGGGCGAGGCCGATTGCTTTGCTGAGAATAATAGCGATTCTGATGTAACGAAGGATGGAAGAATATGGGGTTGTATCGCGATATAACTCCCCAATGCCATCGCTTCCTTCGTTCAACGTTCCTCACAATTCATCCTACAGGAGCACGGTAACGTTTGCTCTTAGCTTCTTCCACATGTTTCAATCTGCCGGCCGCGAGGATATTGCAGGTATCAAGAGTTACGGGATGATCCTTGCGATTAAGAGAAGAGAAGGACTTCTCCCTTTTGACCGAGTTATTGCTTAAATCGGGGTTCGGTCGTGCGAAGTACCGGAGTTCGTGACTGCCTTTCTGGTACGTAAACCGATATTCCCCGACCGATCCCCCGGCCGAGGAGCGGAATAATTACTTGAAATAACTTCATCGGAGGCCCACGGTCCGGTCTGATGCTCCAAAACGGTTAAGACTGCTCCGAAGGACGACGGAAAAAGGAAAGGAGGGAAGGATCGTCCGCACGGAATCTCGGCGGACGACGATTCTCTTTCACCGATTCTTCCGCGCTCTTTCCACTGTGCCTCCCCCTCCCCCTCCCGTACCTTCCACCCTTTTCCTCCTACCGTCCGCCTCTCCATATCTGTGTCTGTGTGCGGGTTTTCGTGCGATACGCTATGTTATCGTTTGCATTGCAAATGGAAACCTACCCCGCCCACATTCGGACACATCGAAGCCAAAGCGTGCACATTTTACGGTGAAATAGGGCGCGTGTGTGAGCCCGACGGTATATCGAGGCCTACGCGGATGAGTCACGGGGATTGGAACAACCCCAGCGCCGAATCCTTCACAGTCGCGACCTGTCGAATTTTTCGACCTTTGGGTGCTCCTTTAACTCCTTGGTCGGCGATAGTTTTGCGAGTGAAGCAATTTAATGTAAATAGAAAATTCCTACGATTTCTTTATCCCTCCGCGATACTGTATATAGTCCTATGGTATGTGCAAATGATGGAAATAAATTTTTGAAAATTTTGAAATGGTTCATTGTTGCATTGTTTGCTAAAGTAAAAAATTTATACGGTATTTTCGATCATTCGCTGTCCTCTGAGAAAGTTAAGGCTCTCTCTTTTTCGAGCATCGTGGTCCAACGAAATTTTTGATTATTATCTTCGTATCGAAAGAAGTAAGTAAAATAACATGTTTTTTTTGCATCCGCTGTTTAAACACTGTATCGTTCCGCGCCCTTTCTAAGACTATTCGGTAAATAACGTGAACATTTTTGCGGTGTTTCTGAATTTAAGAACGATAGCATGAACAGGTTAGGGCAATCGCAGAGCACTAACGGGGTTATTTATTATGCATCTGCGAGTTTTGCGGGGATGAGTCACGTAGAGATCAAAACAACCCTACCGTAGGCTCCCCCCGAGGGCGTAGGAATGGCTTCTCTCTGTCCGATGCAAAAGAGGCGGGAATTGGGCTCGTGCGCTGGTCACGCCAGTCAGTTGCAACAGCGTCTACGATCGATATGAGATCCGTGAAGAATCCGTGCGATCAATCATGCCGTGTCAGATCCTTCAGCGCGGTGCTCGATAACGAACAAAAAAAAGAATGTGGGGAAAAACTCGCCACTTGCGGCGTCATCGCATTTTTAGATACACCGATTTAAGCTTTACCGCACGGCCAAGTCATTTAAATAAGGAATTTGATCGTCTAGCCTGTCGTCCGTTGTCTGCTTCGTGTAACCGATACAACGATATGAATTTAAATATAGTAAAACACAGGGAAATACTACGAAATCATCCATAGAAGTGATGACACGTGTGTTTGCACGCAAACGATTCAACCTTCAGCAATCAGTCCGCCAATTTTCGAACTAATCGATAACCGGTCCATAAAGGACTAAGCCGACGAACGAAGCGAAAGACATACTCTATAATCGCGAGAGATGGGACATCGCAGAATGTTAAAGTCCCTTTCCGCAGGATCGTGCGTCTCCCTTAGCCAAACGCCCATCGAGCTGGCGGATCACAAAGGCGCGAGCAGAGATCGGTCGAACCTTCGTTAGAAATTCCGTGCAATCATATTCGAGCAAATAATTCGTTAGGCCCTCGTTCCGTGGGCTGTTCGTTAGTATAATTAAAATAAATTCAAATGACTTTCTTCTCTCCCCCCTTTCCCCCACCGTCTTTGGCTTGGCCGCCTTTGCCGCACTCCCCCCGCCTTCTTTACTCCTCTTGTCCGACCTTCTTAAATCCGTTGATTAGTGCAAAAATCCGCTTACAAATTAAGCGAAGCCGGCGCTGAGGCACCGAACTCCCGGGAGGATCCTCCCGGAGGACGGTGGATTCCTCAGGGTTGGTAGCAGGGGTGGAAGCGGGTAGGAGGGCGCAGCAGGATGAACGAAAGGGAAAGAAGGCAGGAAGGGTGAGTGCTTTAATATCTTAAGTAAACCTGGCTCGAGGAAAGGAAGAAAAAAATAAGTCGTGCCAGACGAGAGTCGCGGAAGGAACGGGGCGGTTGGGGGAGGGGGAGGGGTATGCGAAAACATGGGCGACGAATTAAAATGGGAAGCGAAGGGTGGGGGGGGGTGGCTTAACGACACTGGCTGCGGCTTGGAAAGTGTTTTGATCGTAAATTTTTCGAACGTCGGGAGAAAGCGCGTCGCTAACAAACCTTCCATCCCCGATATTTCAAACCACGATCTTCCCGGTTAGTTTCTCCGACTGACGATTCCTCGCGCCTTTTATTAACGCGATAAGATTTTCTTATCGGTGTAAATCGATCATGAATATGTACTACAGGAACAATAAACGACGCTGTCAGAAGATAATAAATATCAGAATATCGGATAATTATAAAAATTACACCAATCAGAACTTCAATAAATACTACAGACCAAACGGTAAATTACACCTTCAGAACAGTCTTAGTTCTTCAAGTTTCCATAACCGTGATCAAACCGTGATAACAACTCTCTCATACCAGGATTACGTGCCGGATTACGAAAAATACTTCATAGTCGATTGAGGGTACGTGGTCAGTATTAAGAATCGTTATTCATCCTCGTGCTTGGCCCGTGTCACGGTCGCTCTCCCGAGCGCGCCGATTAAGGCTCGAAATCCGCGCGAAAAAGAAGACGGGGAATGGGCTAAGATGAGAAGAAAGAAAGCATGGTTTCCTTAATGAGAAGTACAGAGTAAAGCTTTCTTTGCGCGTCCTTTTGCCTCTGGCCGGGGGCCCCCTAAGCCCTCCCGATCGGCGGCCTTTCCTCTTCCGCTCATCGCCGCGGCGAAGTCGAATCGGATTCGCGGCTTCGGGGGCCCTTGGCCGTGTAGACTTTTTTTCCAGGCGGCCAGCCGCGCTGAAATGCTTCTTGTGTAAGTAAAAATCTAAAGTGACTACCGAGATCTAAGTTTTAATTAGTTTATCTTGGCCGCGTGGCCATTGAATATTTATGAGCCATCGCGGCGGCCTCTCCGGAGTAAGGGGCGCAGTTGGTGCGAGTGAGAAAGAGGGAAAAGGAGAGGGGTACCCCTCTGCCGCCTCTCCTCCTTGCGAGAGGGGGATGATGCCACCGAGGGGGACGAAGAATGAGATTCCAGCGGGCATGGAAAGGAACCGCCTGTGGTTACCGTCCGACCCACGGGATTTCGCTTTCGATGCTTCCGCCCGAGTGCTATTTCGGGAGATATAATTGCACGGTAAAGGACCGGCTCGATGGAAGGATGGCGACAAGCACGAAGTGCTTACTGCACGCGCTGCGGAGATACCCCCGCATGCGCTGCAGCTTTGTCGAGGATGTCGCGATTAGAGGAATCCGCTGGATGAGATTTCGCTGCCAAGCTCGATAGTCGAGCGCGAGCGAGAACGGATGAGTATGAATATAAAAATGTCGTACGTTGCACGAGATACTTGACTGTCTGTAGGGGGAAGGATTATATGAGCGTGTTACCTTAGTTAAGGCTTTGATGTGATTCCATAAAGCAAGAGTTCAATAACGACTCACTCTTATATTTTTACAGGGTGCTTGCCTTGGTGCAGTATGAAGGGTTAAAAGCCTCTTGTCTGGCTTCTAGACTTTAGGATTAAAAGCGAAAGTAAAATGCATAAAGGAGTAAAATAGTGCCAAAACAATTTTGTCATATTATTTCTCGCGAATAACAAGAGAGATGGAAAAATAGAGCGCAACGAAGCTGGTTGATGGTCAGGGCGAAATTCCGCCTTCGCGGGATTCCCGGAGCCGGTAGGAAGAAGGAGAAAGAATCTATAAGTCCATAAATCTGCGTGCGGGGTGACGGAGTGAAAAAGAAGGAGCTTTTTCTCGTAAGCGAGAGTGGAAGGTAGAGAGCGGTGAGAAACGGTGGCATAAATTTATGGCGACGGCCATCGGGAAAAAAAAACAGAAGCAAAATGCCGAGGAATTTTTATTTCCAGCAGATTCGAAGAACATCCCCCTCTGCCCCGGCGAGGGCCGCCCTCGAGCCATGATTTCCGCGATCTACGATATTCCATGCCTCGATAGAAATGCAAATTAATCTGGGACATTGAATTATAGGTAGTTTTTAATCGATCGCGCTATACGCGATGAGACACACGGGCCACGGAATTTTCTTTGACGATGCGTAGCGACGTAACCGTATGCGAGTAATGGGAGCGGAATTGCCGTGAGGTAAATCGATTGTCCTCCTGGCGGAGTGTTACGCCAAAAATAAAAAGGCCGAGAGGAAGAAGGGTCCACCGTTATGCGTATTTGCGAACGTCATCGCACTTTTCACGAATATGCGAGACACGTTTATCCACACGGCGGCGCGCACCGTATTTAACGCGAGACCGTGGGTTACAGATTGTCGATTCATATTTACATTTTAATAACACTTCCACCTTGCCACGCTTGCCATACACGTACGATACGCCCATCCACGTGGATACCAGAAGCCGCCCACGAGCTCTCTCCTTCCTGGTCTACGCTCTTTCGTCCAAAATCTCGGCTGCGTTCGTGCACGCAAAATGTCGATACGTATATATCGCGAGACTCGGTGCATTTACCCTTTACTTGATATTTTTTGACATTCTCGGACTGTATTTCAAAATTGTAATTTTTATGGTGTACGCTTTTTTCGTGTATTCTAACGTCGGACATTTGGTGCAATATTTTGATTTGGCATTTCGTTATTTGAGTTTCTTTTAATATCACTTTTCGTCCGTGTCCTTTATATACAAACGTGTGCTATTCGCACGTTTTTACGCTTCGTACATGTAAAGATGTCACAGAAGCGCTTTCCATGCGTCTACGCTCGGTGCCAGATACAACATTTTAATAATTATTTTGCAAACATATCGCTTCTCGTTGATCGTTTGAAACGCGTCACGGGTGTGGATAATTCTTGATGCATTTACATTAACCCGTGCACTTTCCTCGTTTAGTAATCGTTATCATGCATTTACGGGTGCGTTTATTAGTACACAGGTGCGCGAAAATTGTATTAATTTTAATGTTTAACCGTTGCGCGATCCCGGGCTTTTACGGGTGCCGCGAAATTTTCAGGAAAATAATTATGCAAAGCACAATTAATGGTTGAGTCGTACATTCGGTTTAACAGCAGTTTAATGTTCATTCCTCGATTTCTCCACAGTCCTCCGACGTAAGCGTGCTATTTTTTATCCCCATCCGGCTCACCTCGCCGAGGAGGGTAAACGCATGGACGTACGAGCGAAGAAGGCATTTAAATTTAAAAGGACTTAAGTTCGAAGTTTTAAGCAGACCAAAGAAAAAGTTCGGCGTTCCCTCCTCGGGACCCGCATTGACTGTATTTGCATGAGAAAAGTGCTCTACGATTCTTTCGATTACACACTCGCCACGCCGTCCCGGGAGTTAACTCACATTCTAGGAAACTCTTTGAGAGGATCTTCGTAACGATGAACTTTTTAGATAGATGTGACACCGTACACGTGTTCCATTCACACTAGAATGGTTGCCGGGATCGTTCCTGCGACGTGCCTTTTATGGAGGACCATATTTGATTCCTCCTCTCCTTTTACCATAGATCTCTCCTTCTTCCTTTTCGAAGATCATTCGGTCGTTCCGTCTTCCCACCGACCATGTACATTTCGATGTAAATGTCTTTTGGAACGAACTAAAAATACATCGAAGATGTTCCTCTGTGGATTATGGTAGAACGATTATTCTCAAAGGGTGTTACATACAATATAATACGGATACCAAAGGATTGTCAATGCTCTCGTGCTATTCTCATTATGAGAATCTTAGTCCATTATCGTAGTCTTAGTGAATTTGGGAGATTTGCGGTCCGAGATTGCGCGCGCAGATGCGCGCTTCTCTTTGTATCTCGGAAAAATATTTTCTACGCGTCTCTTTGTAATCCTCTGTCCTCGTCGCGACCCACGGCTCCCAGTGGAGGATGATATTGGCGGTTGATTATCAATTTTCTACCAATTTGGTTCCACTTGTAGCGGCGCCAGCTTTTGTCCCGCTAATCACCCCTTGGCTCCCGCTTTCACCCCCTGCCGGGTACACTCGATCCGCTTTGCATATTATGCCACGATATATCTTCACAACTGTACGCTACTTGACGAGGCTCACCCCATGTCAGGTTCTTTTCCCGCGCTTCAAACATTTTTACGCGATCGTTAGTCCCCGGTTAGGTTATTCAAGTGTAATGCTGCATCTATTTATCTGTAATTTTTAAGAAAATTATAATATCTGTCCTTTTCCGCTCCACAGATTCGTTCCGCATTAGTTACATGTAGTCTATAGTTATATTTTTCTTCCTCGAGCTAGATATATTTTCAACGAGGAAAATATCATTTGCAAGTATATTTACTTCTTTGCATTACAAGTTTATCTTGCAGATAGCGAGGATACTTTACATTTAAAATGCTCTTTACTAAATTTAGATGCTGTTTTAAAAATATCTTGAAACGGATTAATTACGTTTCATGGCTGTCTTTTTTAATGCGTATTCAAGTTTTACATCGCAGAAATCGAACGACCGCTGTATTTTTCTTCCCTGGTTAAGCTATTGGCAGGAGTCCAGTCGCTCTCGTACATTATTTATGTACGAATCGAAGAACGCACCTATAGTTTTTCGCGAATTAACCGGGAGGCAGGCGAATGCGCTCGCAAAACAACAGGGGGATCAAACGCGGACGCTTATGGGATCAGCGATCTGAAAACGTTGTGTTGTTTCAGGTGAGCCAGCTCTCACGCGCCACACCCTGTTTTCCACATTGGATCCTCTTCCCTCGCCTCCCCAAAACCGCGTTCTCTCGTCTAAGCGATCGGTATTTCGAAATGGTTCTCTCTAGTGATGCACAACAAAAATTATACCCGAGTGGAATATCCGGACAATAGCACGGATGAGTGACTTTCCCGAAATTCGATGGATCTCTCGCCTAGAGATACAAATTTTCCGGATATTTTTCGTACGCCTCGTTGCTCTGCTTCTGATGCTTTCAGCTTGTTCATGAGTCGCGATATTTCGCGTTACTTTATGCACCCAATGAGTTTCCTTTTTGTTAATAATGCACAACAGAAATTATACCCGAGCGAATTATCCGCGCCATGGGCAGGAATCGGTGACTTTTAACCAAAATTCGGCTGAAATCCTGTCTGGAGATGCAAATTTTCCGAATTTTTTTGCATACCTCACCGTCAACGCTTTTGGCGCTTTCGATCTGTTTTTAAACGCGTGATCCTTTGCGCTTATTGGTGCATCTAATACAGATACCGGTAACATATTTTTGTCTAAACGTTGAGCATTTCAATGGGGTTCTCCTTAGCAATATAGAGAAAATTATGCTAAAGTAAAGTATTGGGATGGTACAGTGGATTGGCAACTTTTTTAAAAACCCATGAATTCTTTAAGTATAACGATTAAAAAAATTTGGTTTGCATCACTTGTCAGCTTGATTTCAGGGATTTCGACTTGTTTATAAGCGCGATATCCCACGCCTATCCGCGTACCTAATAAGGTTACCGGCGAGGCCGTACTGCGGGCAACCCTCAGGCCCTGCTCTAAATTCTGCGGTGCTGTCGGCAATAAACAGTGTATCACTGTTTCTGGGCACATTAAATGGCGCTTCGCCCGCGTTTCGCAGACTTAAGTGGAATGAATCGGTATCTAGGTGCCGTGACTGCCGCGAGAATTTCGTAAAGACCCTTCATAAAAAGGCGACTTTCAAGAATATACGATTCCCCTATCTGGTGAACGTGGTTATTTAATTCGCACTTTGCTTTGTTCTTAATTTATACGCCCCACCATCAGTTTTGTCTTTGCGATGGAAGTTGTGATTGTATAAGTTTCCTCTCCAATTTATACGTTGCCAGGTTTCAGGCCAATCGTTCATTGTTACGATTACAATGATTTCGATTTTTTTAATATAGATACATCTCGCTCGAGTGAAGTTTCTTACTTCTGATGTACAACTACAAGATCCGTGGAATACTTTATACACATTGAATATTTCTTCTGAATCGTACCCTTTTTATAGGAATCATCGAATTTCCTACTATTCACGTACAAAGATCATAATCCTTGATTATAGATAGACTCTCACAAACTCTTATCACACCTTCTGCGGTCAATTCCTTTTTTCTCGATAATTTACATTCATTCATCTATACGCGCAAGCAGACAATAGCGCAATAAAGTAAATAAAACTAAAACACGGCAAATTGATACGACTATTTAACCCATTCGTGTGCTCGTATTTCGAGCCTCACCCTACAGGGAGTATTTATTCTAAACCTTTTTATCGTTGCCATAAATCAGAATAAAATAAAACGAGAAAAAAGCGAAGTATTGGGTATAGATTTTTGAGAATCCCGATGCACCTCCCAATTTAACGTAGGGGCGTTGGACAAGACCGGGAATCGGGTTAAAATCGGTGCACCGAAAGGAAGCGGCAATAATATTTAGCAACGATATTACCGCGGGAGAGCAGCATGATCGTTTGTGACACCAATGACCAATCGGCACCGAGGGGAGGTGAGCGCGGTAATGGGAAAGCCATGCACGCCGGCCGGGCTTGCCACCCGCATAAAATTAACCAGTTCGTTCGGTCGTTTTAATTAACGAAACACCGAGGGTACCGCACGCTACGTCGATCTCCTCGGTTCTCTTGCAAATGCACTGCCCAGCTCTCTCATGCAGCATCCCCCCCCCCCCCGTGCGTCCAACGATTGCGTAAAATTCGTCATATCGTCGATCATTTCCGCTGTTGGCCGAGCTACATACGTCTGGCTGGTGTAATCGATCCGCGAGAAAATAATGTTTGTTTTTGCGGAAGTACGATAGGCAGAGAAAAATCGAGCGTATTACGAAAGGTCGAAATTCTTATTTAATCGTGCGTATGCCGCGTTTCTATGGATGATTTTGAAAATACTTCGTTGCGCAGAGTTTTAAAGAGATACGACTTTGCACCGAAATTTTCTTTTTTAGTTTATCCTCTGATTAAAGACTCATAATAAACGATTGGACTTGGATCGAGTCGTCGAAGGTTCCGAAGAACGGATAGGTTCTACATTCAATGCTGCTGGTCATGGAGGTCTTAGTAAAAGAAAATAAGAACGAGAGTATCTGCGTCGGGCTTCTAAAGAAGCAGTGTTATGGAAAATGTTTGTTTACCTATTGGTACTGATTTAACCATAGTCAGACGCTCCCTTGCATCGTAGCACTGCAAGGATTCTTTCGTCGGCCGCGGGACCACATAAGGTTAACGTGCAGAGCGGAGTCGGCGGTACGATGATGTCTCTATCCACGTTCGGCCAGCGGCTTGTTAAGTGTGGGAGATCTTGGGGCACGTATGCGCGTGTGCATGTACACATATATGTAGCGCAAGTGTACGTCGATGCACGTAAATAGACGCGTCCATGTGCGAACACACGGGCGCCATGGAAGCATGCAACGAGCACGCGGGTCAAGGGGGTCAGCCAGTCACGGAGTTAATTAGACGCCGTGCTTCGGGAGCTCACGTGGCACGAGGCTCAGATATCAATCGCTGCTACGCTCTCGGATGGACCCATACTCGGTTTCCTTAAAAGAATCACCTTCCTTTCTCTCCTCGTTCGTTATCAATTGCCACGAAGAGTAGCCCCCTGTTTCTCTCGCAGAAAGGAGGAAAGAGAATGCTCGTGAAAAATCGGCCGATGCTTCCTCGTTCTTAGCAAAGACGATTTTATGCAATTTGCAAGAAGCGAAAGTTATCATTGTTTATGGAAAAAGAGAAGTGGAGATAAAGTAAAGAAGAAAGGTGGTAAATAAATTAATTTATTAGCGATACATATATTTCTTTCTAATATTAAAGGTTTATTTATATAATATTTAAACACAAATGCAAGTAACTCTTTTGTGTTATGGTAAACGCGTATAGATAATTCTGTTTTATGTAGAGACTTTGGAATCTTCTAATCGCTTTTAATCGATTCTGCGTATTAAACGTGATAGGAAGGGTTATGATAATCTGTGCGCTTCGAACCTTACGATATTCCGTGATTTTGATCCTATTTTTGTATCTCAATTTCCGCAAAACACTTCTGGGCTGTATACCGTAGAAGAAATCGGCTTAATCCCTAGTAACTCCGGCTTTCTCCCTCTCTCCTTTTCCGACTCGATTATCCCGGCTAATTTGGCCTCCCCATTTGGTTTCCAGATAGGAAAGCAGGAAGGCCTCTTTCTCTTTGGGTTCGTCCATCAAGCGCCTTACCTTTCCACGGCTTTCTTAGCTTGTACGACCGTGTAACCGCCTATCTGCAATTAGCCAGCTACATTTATATGACCTGATTACGCCGCATCGCCAACCTCGTTTAATCCGGGGGGCTCCGTAACCGAAATGTGGAAACTCCATCGTGCTTTTCTCGTCGCCGCGCAAAAAGATTCCTTTCTCCCGGCCGTTCATTTCGACGAGGCACTTTTTCAGCATTAAAAGGACACATCCAAGCACTCTAAACCGGCTTATTTCACGAATTAAACCTTACATAAAAAAATATGTATGCTCTCTATAAACATAATTCCAGAAACTCATGCAGTATAACATTGAATTCTCGCATAAAGAATGAGTAAGGTATACTGCATTTAACGCTCGTCATTAATACAAGCGCATTCATACACACCCTCGCAGTTCACAGAAGCCTTGAGGATCGAAAACCCACGATAATAAATAGGGGGATTTCATGATTGACGGTTCATCACTGTACAAATCGGACGTTATTCGAATTTGCGCTATACTCAACATTAGTAAAATTAATTAACTTTAGACCTATCCACGCGTGAAATTTTTAGCTCTCCCTGAAATCTCGACCCTTTCTTTCTGCACGGAACTGTAGATTCATAGGAGGGTACAGAACGAAGAGTGTATGAGAGAGAGAGAGAGAGAGAGGGCAGTTCATTAAAGCGCGCGATAACGAGCAGTAGGATTCGAAGAACGTCGAACCTCTGCGCGGATTCGCTTTAGCGTTAAGGGTTTCGCTTACGGTTCCGGCAGAACGTGCAAAATCTACGCGGAGGAGCCCCTGGCGAGGGAATCGGATAGAGATAGAAACTCGTGGAATCGTGAAACGAGAGAGGAAGAGGAAGAGGGCCAGGCCGTGACGGAGGGTTCGGGTGTAGGTCTGCCGCCCCTGCTGGGTCGTTGGAGATGGAAGCAATAGGGATCAACTAGTATGCAAATCGCATGTAAATATCGTTCACTCTCCCGGTACCGAACCAGGCAAAGCCTCTTTCTCTCCCTCTATCTTTCTCTTTACGTCTATGTCTCTCTATCTCGCCCTGCCTCCCTTCCTCTCGCTCTCGTCCTCTGCTTTCTCCTTGCCCTCTCGGTGGCAGGGTACCAAAGAGAAGAAATCAAAGCAGGGGACAAAGCAAGCGCAGACGAGATCGTGACGGAATTCTTCCTCGTCCTTCCGCCTCTCAACCCTCCTTGGCGAGTCGGGCACCACCCCTTCGCCGATACTCGGTTTTTCTCGATTCAAATTGGTACCCCCGAATCCGCAGAGCGCATTAAGGGCGGCCCTAAGGAAGCCTCGGGGAATTTCACCGCTCTCGTTGATACAACAATATTCTCGGGGATGATATAAAAGACAATTCCTCGCGTTTCTAATCGACGGGCTTGAAAATCTAAACGTCATATAGTCTCGATGGAATTTTACCTCGTTGTGAGGGTTATGGACGCGTTTTACGGTCAAAGTAATCGTACAGATTAGCGTCGTTGTGCTGTGAAACGTCAAAGGTTCGAAAGAGTTAATAAAGACAAGCCAGAGGCTGTTAACAGCTATGCATCGAAAAGATCGATTCCGGTATCATTAGAAGGACCTAAAAGCTCGAGGGATACACCAGCAGGCGGGGCTTCATTAATTTATCTCACAAGCCGGAATATCATTTGTACAATGTTACTCGAGGAAGACCGAGGAAACATTTAAAGTTCCTGAATTTCACGATGGTACAAAATTTCTGACGTTCCGGAATAAGTTTCTACAGCCGGACGGGATAATCGGGCCATATCGCGGTGGTGTTCTTACCAATTGCCAATCGTAAACGTAAGAGCTGTTCTCGGCAACTGTTGCCCGTCAAACGTGCTCGAGCAATCGCGCCGCTCGTAATACCCGGAGAGCAAAGTTTTCCTTATTCCTTCGTAACGGGCCAAGTCCGTGAAAATGATTAAGCATCAAAATCGATCGAGCACCGCCAACGAGCCAATGGCCCTGCTCTAGCAACGACGCAACGTTTGTCGAGCATCTCGAATATCTGCGACTGCAGGAGGCTCCGCGTTGCTGAATAAAGTTAATCATAATCTTCGCCCTCGGGGCTCTTAATACGAGCGAGTATTAGTTCTGGAATTATACGATGATTTCTGTCTTATTTGGAACGACGGTCTCGCGGCACGGGAAAGGAGACTGGGATGGGCGAAGCTGTTGGTGGCAGGGGGATGGAGAAGAGGGTGGGGGGAGGGGGGACGGAGAGGGTGAGACAAGTAAGACCTCTCTAACTCCAGGTATTTTCATCCTATATTCCCCGACCTCCGTGCCGGCAGCAGGATTACTTCGAGAGACCCTGAGAACTTCTCCCTTTCTTACCTTCCGCCAACCTCTCGGCTTCTCCGCTACCCTCCACTGCGCCTTCCTTTTCTCCCACTGTCTCTTTCTCGGCTTCCGCATTACCATTCTCAAAATTCTCGATAAACCGGGGCTTCCGCCGTGACGTTTCGCCCCCGACAAGACACTATAGCCTCCCGGTTTCCATTCTCCTCGAAAGCCAACGGAATAATCGAGGTTCTTGCTCTAACGATGATATTCGACGTTCCGTACGCTTCCTCGTGGAAAACTTACCCGGAACTTTATCCCCGGCGTACCTTGGGGCCATTTGCAACAGAATTATCCGGTCTTCGGTCCGAGTTTCGAGGACGCAACTTTTCATATTCCTTACGCTAAAAGATTGCTAGGATAATCGTTGCACCGCGAAATTTATATGCGCCTTACAAAGGGCTCCTAAAGGAAAAAGTATAATATACGCGAGTAAAGCGGTAATGAGGTTATACGAAATTTGTGTGTTAAGTCAAAGATCCTTACGGTCGGTGTCGAAAATTCAAGAAACGACGAAACCATATAACTTGTAAGTCGCTATATCGTTAACCCTTTGTTCTTTTACACCGGTTCTTGCTCGTTCTTCAATACAACTTGTCAATCCACCAACCCGACTTATATTTAATTTATTTATAATTTTTTATACTTAAACTCATTTATACTTAAAGAAGAAGACTCATACCAACCAGAGGTACTCGATCGTTTTGCTCCTAATCTTTATATCGTTACTTAATATACCTTCTTGTAGATCCTTTGCTCTTCTCGGAGTATCATATACATTTTTCGCAAGAAAAACGCACGGTCAATAGTTAATACCCACACGAGTTTGCTCGTGTTGTTCAATAGCATTGGATTACCATAGACATAACGCCCTGTAAACTAATATACGAAGCGCTTTAGAAACCACGGCGTACGTTATCTTATGGAAAAGACCAGGGCGCGGTGATACTTTCGATCGTCGATCCAGCGGGATGGCGGGTATTCTCTATGCAAAAGAGTCGAAAACGCAGGACGGTTTTCGCGGAAAGGCGATGTCGGAACGGAGGACCGAGGGGGGAAGGGGGAGATCCGGCGGGGTAGGAGTCTAGCGGTTGCAGCCGACGGCACGTTTTAATAATGCCTTCTCTCAACCGGCGAAGAGCGAGGAAGAAGTTTAACGAAGATTGTGCCAGATACTTTTAATTGCTATTCCTCCCTCCGCCGACGAGCGCGGGCCGATGGTGGAAAATGAAGGGAGGGCTCGCAGGTCCGCACCGACGTCCCTCCTCCTCTCGCAGCCTCGACGAAACCACCCGGTTTCTCTCCCACTCTCCTCCAGCCTTTTTATCCGCGTCCCGTGGACCCTCGTGATTTTATCGTCCTTGTATCCTCTCGACTCCCGTCCGCCGAAGAGGTTTGTTATTTCAGCGGTGGATAGGCGACAAAGGAATTAATCGGGTCGTCTCCTCCCACCCTACTCTCCGCCGTGCCCCTGACTCCTCGTTCGAGTGCCGTCAATTAAATTGAAACGTTAAAAACCAGAGATAAATTGAAACGACGCCCGCCTACCATCCCGATTTCGCGCGACTCTCGTGGGTGATGTTACGAGCCAAATTGATAATCGCGATCCTCGTACGTGTCGCTGGCCGGTGTCCGCTGTTATTCGGAATTCTTTGTGCGCGCGATTTGGGGGGGAGGGGAGCGCGCGATAGAGTATCCATTATACGAACTAATGGGGAGTCGTTAGCACTTGAATATATTATTTTAGGATGGCCTCGTCGGGCTTCGACCTACGCTTCGACATTGTGATGCATCGTGCCCGGGTATAGAGACTTTCTTACGCTATTGTGCAATAAAGGACTATCGATTTTGTATTATCATATACCGTGGTTATTCTTTGAGGAAAGAGACCTGGCAAGGTCGAGGTATTATTACGTTTTTAGAATAAAGTGCTGGGATATTCTGCTAGATAATGCCTCGTTTGGGGAATAGTGGGGATTTGTTTTTTCTATTTACCGAAGGAGCCACGGATGGGATAGAGGATACAATATTCTTCAAGATACAGGATACGATATTCTATGAGGTAATATCGTGCTTCGACGTTGGAGGCTTGACCGTATCCGTGTACCTTTAAGGACTCAAATATTCCGATATTATTTCGTGGTATCGATCGCTCATTCTGTAGCAACTCTTCAGAGCAAGATCGCTTAAGGTTAAGGTTCGCTTTGATTTTCCAGCTGGGGTCGATAATGACAGTTGCCTTGGTTATACCACCGATAACCCGAAGTTCACGAAGCGTGAAATACGCATGTGCTTCCACTTGCTGTACCCGATTTTAATGCACCTGTCTATTCTCAAGGACCTTGATATTCGAACGTTAGACCAAGGTACCGATCGCTTATTTTGTGTAACTCGGGAGAATAAACTCGTTTTCGAATCTCCAGCAGGAGTCGATAACGACAGACTCGATGGTTTTATTATCGATAACGCGAACTCGATGAAGTGTGAAATACGCATGTCCTTGCACTTGCAGTGCCATCGATAGCGAAATACAGCCTGGCGTCGGTACGGTATATCATTCCTCCCGTATTTTTCTGCTATAAATATACCCCGTGGAAGTGAAACCGTGGAGCAGAGGGGAGCGAAACGTCAAAAAGATCGATTCGATCGACTTTCCCGGCGCATCCTGCAGGACTCGTGGAAAAGAATGCTGTCCTCTCTGGCCCTTGGAATATTATGACGAGTGGTCCCGGCACCATGGTGCGAGTGCGGAACGTACAATGCAGGGAAGGCTTATGGCGGGTATAATACGAAGTCTAAAAATCAAAACACATTAATCTCGGCCACGTGGCTGGGATCGCACGCTGGTAACAAAACACTGTACGTCCGCTCCACGTGGCCAATTCAGGACTCCCTGGTAGCTTTGGGGACACTTGTGGTACCGCCTGTATCTTTATACATTCACTATTATATATTTTCCTACGTCAAGCCTAAATATTTGTCCACCTTCGGCGCGCGTAATGAACGTTTGTTTATACAATATTTACCGTTATAGGGTGGAGTTGTTTTAAAAAAAAATGCAGAAAAATTCCCGCCACGTTCTCGAATGCGATTTTTGTAAGTCAACGCGCGTCTCTGCAATCGAGTCTATCGAAATACGATAAATACGCTGTTCACTCATGCGGACGTATTCCACGCGAATGAAGCCTCACGTAATTTCCATTCTGACAGACCATCGCCATATACGAACATGACAAATCTTGAAATTGGGAAATCGACGTGTCGTTCTCTCCAAATGTCGTCATGCGTTTACGGTTGTATCCATTTTCCTCGCTAATGTTGCGTGCATCTTTGCGCTGGATTCGGCTCCCTCCCCATGTCGCTCTCTTACCCCGATCGATGATGTCAAAGGGAGGTAGGTATTTAGCAGCGAAGGGTCAATTTACCAGGGTGTGATTTTCTGTGGACAGGGCAGTCATGCGTGTCAAGACTCCCGCAGGGTCGCCCTTGTGTCAGAACGGAAACGTGGAAATAAGTTATCTTAGAATTTTCGCCGGCTCGTGTCTGTCGTAACGATATGCAGGAACGATTTCATTTTTTTCATCTTAGTTTTTTCGTCCCTCGAGATGCGGCGGGTTCGAGATTTCACGCGAAACCCGGTGGCGTGATGCTCCTTTTCGCGTGTAGCAGGGGCAGAGGCCGTGCAGGAATCTCCCGATGAATTCTTTTACACGGGAGCACGTACGCGGAAGATACATGTACGGGCTTATCTAATTCAATTTGGCAATATCATACCCATTGAGAGAATAAATGATTACCAAGCAGATATGAAGTTATCTGGTCTCACGGGACGCGTAAATTGCCATTACTCGCCGCTCCCCGACGGAGCAGATATGGAGAGAGGAGAGCGAGAGAGAGAGAGAGAGAGAGAAAGAGAGAAAGACCCCGCGAGTTTTTAGGGACCCCACTTGGAAGATCTTAATTATTAATCGTGCTCGTTAATCAAGCCAATCAGCAACGATCGTTGGGTACACTTCGATTATGGTGGGCTCATGCAATATGACTCTTATCTTGTGTAATAACGAAAACAATTTTTTTCACGCTCGATGGATGCAATTTATCTGTCGTGCGTTGTTCGTGATTACGTAAAATCTATTCAAGGGAGGCATACACCGCGAAGCGTCTCAATATATCGATATCAAATTCAAAATGAAATAATTATTTTTTATTTTTGAAGCGTGGAAAATTTTCAGTAACTCATAATTAATAGGTATGCTTAATGTTTGTCTAACTAAAATACGCGTAGTACACAGCAAAAAAACTGTTGTGCGTTACATCTACGTTTGTATCTACGAATTCTATTCGCTCTTATAATATTTATTAATATTAGTAACACATTTTGTATAATCTATCGCAATAGAATTAAAACTCAAGCAATCGTTCATTGTGTACAATATATTCTACAAGTCGGATATTATTTCCTCACCGAGTTGCAGTTCTTTGCAACCTGAATCACCCAGTATAATTTGTCTAAAATTGTATTCCGCCATAAAAAGTGTAAAAAATACGCGAATAAGAAAAAGTCAATGATGTACCCAGGATTTTGGCACAGCTCCCTTAGCTCCTCTCGCTGAAGCAGTTGTGACGGAAATTAAGAGGATCGTCGAAGCTTCGACCAGCGACGCCAGAAACTTATCGATCTTCGAGATCGTTAGGAATTTTTGGCAGCAGCGTAGGAAATGACAATCGTGCACAGGGATGACGCTCGGATATCGATGTGTTTTCGTGGGGTGCAGTGGGTCGAGCTGTAACTGTCGTGGACTCGATTGGACGGATATACGCGCTGCGCCGCGATCATGGAGCGGAGGGTGCGATTCGTGAGGCTCCGGGGGGAGGAAGAAATAAGGGGTGGAGGTTGACTGTGCCCGGGGTTTCGTAGGGGTGCCGATGGAAAATCGTGACGGCAAGAGGGGGCGCGAACAATGCGCCGGAGATTTAGCGTGACACCGACGGTGTAAAACCAGTCCATCCGTCGAGTTTTCTCTCTCTCTCTCTCCCCCTCCCTCTCTCTTTCCCCTCTCTTCCTCTCACCACGATTCGAGAAGAAAAATTGCCGGCCGTCGTCATTTTCTTCACTGCGATCGAAGTTCGTAACGAGTTACGGAAGCTGTTATTTGTAAATTTTGTTGAGTGGAAACGCGCGTTTACATATATAATATACGATAGCGTGTATTCGCGAAATAGACACCCTTCATTGGTGGTATCGTCATCTTGCTGTCAAATATGTTTGTATTTTACGTACATTTACATTACTTTGAATTTGTTTATAGCCAAAGGTTAGGCTAAGGAACGGAAAGTTGCCATTCAGGCAAGTTACGGCAAAAGCATCGACGTTGTATTCGGATCGTCTTATCGTTAAACTCGTGACGCTCGGGAGGAAAAAGCGTTCCATCATTTATCAATTTTTTAGTTATTTCGGGCGCGACACCCCGATTCGTAAATCGCCTCCGCTAAGTACGGGGTTCCACGCGAGGGAGCGAGGGGGTTCGAGTCCCCCCTCGCGTACCCACCCCCTCCGTGGAACCCCGATCGAGCGTGAAAAACAGAGGGGTCCATTGTAACCTCGTCCTGTGGCTAATGCGACTGTCGTCGTACGTCGTACGCATCGTCCTCGTCGAACATTAGCCAACGGTCGTTTAGCTCGAAATCCTTGCACGGCCTTTGGGTTCCACCTCGTTGAGACCGGATTTTTTTCAGCTGCACTTTCGCACGAAAGTCGACGACAACTCTCGACTAGCTGGTTGCACGAGCATCGAGAAGCCGTTGTTCGTATGACTCGGAGGCTCGTTTGGAATTTCATTTAAATCGCCGAACGATCAAGATCAATTAGCTTAATTGTCTACGGCGCACAGTTCAACGACTTTACGCTCCGCGCGCGTCTTACCCGTGATGCTTTTTCATAAGAACGATGATTTATTCCAAGCCTAACTCTCCGCCTGACGAGCATACATTTTTATGAGGTATATCTGGCCCGGTACGCGAGCCTAGATCTCCGGTTCCGCATTGGCGTATAAGTGTATCTCGAGCCCGTAGGATTGTCTGGTGTCCGATCTCCGTGGGAGCTGGCGCACTCTACTCGTGCCGGCACGGTCTTCCGCCATCCGACTATCTGTGCCAATTAATCCCGCAACGCCACTTCTACCGATGCCTCAGCCTCGTTCGACGGTTAATCCGATTGCGTCTAGGCGCGTATCCTAGACCAGGGCAGATTTTTTCGCTGCGCGAAGAACGCAAGAAACGCGTCGGCCTGCTTGTCGCCTCGATCCTGGATTTTCAACGTGTGCGTTTCCTGCATCGCGACATTCCTCGTCCCCGGCGATCCATTCGAGCCGCACAGTTTTCCGAAGGAGCAGCCTTCTTTTCTCGAAGCCCGATTCGCGAGAAAGGGAAGTGGTTTTTCCTTTCCACGATTTAGGGGACGAGCGGAATCTTCGGATCGGAATGCGACTTGAGTTAATTATTTGCGATCCAAGATATTCTTCTTGCTCCTCTATTCCATTCTCCTTATTCTGCATTATACACGGCTCCATCGTAGTTCCAGCCTCCTTCTGCAAAGCATGGCTCGCGAAGCAAGAAGGTTAAAATGGCGGACGGACGTGGTTTGTTTCGCATATCTATCCGAGGTATTTTTGGATCGCTATCGGCCGGCGGATCTTAGTTGAAATAACACGAATACCTTGTCAAAATATCCCTATCGGTAAAGGAGTGCCTCGAGAGAGCGGTCTACTCCTTTGGCCCCTGGTTTTTCTCCATCAGCCTCCGCCCAGGAGCAGGCTTATTTTCGCGAAGGAGAAAGGAGACGCGTGCGGCGGGGGAAAAACGGTTGGTCTTTTAACGCGGCTTCAGGGGGTCCTTTATGCTGACACAAATATCGCTTATGCCGGCGTCGCGCCGCTGTTTTGGTAACCCATCGAGCATTGTGCCTTCCAAGGCCGTGTGTACCAAACACCGAGCTCTGTGTACCCAGCAAACACGGCCGTCACGTGGCACCCTTCCGCAGCTTGGCTGCGGCCTCCCCTTTGCGGATTTGCGCAACGGGCCAGGGTCGAGCTTATTCCCTTCGACGCTGGCTACGCGAGATTCTTCCCGGCGGACACCGACGAGCCTCTCCTCCTTCGTCGAGGCGCGGTCTCTATCTCCTGGACCTCTCGCAGGGCGCCGCGGGTAGCGGCAAACACACGTGCGCCCGTCGCGTCAGCTTTGTTTGCCCGCCGAGTATTTCGAACGATGGGGTGATTCCTGGTCAAGCCGGGTTTGTCCTTTTTTTTTTGGCCGCGCGGGCGACACTAACGGTCCAGCTTGCGAGCCGAGGCGTTCAAAGATATTCGGTATTAACATATCGGCGGGGTTAACCGAGAGGCATCGATTGAATTGTTTCGTTTGCCACTTTTCGGTACTAACGGAGAATAATCTTTCCATCTAAGGGGTTTTATTTATTTATTTATTGATTTTGAGTTGAGGGGATAGAATAACGAATGCTTGTTAAATTGGGGAATGAAGCTGATTTTTCTTGGATAAAATGTCTTAGGTTGATTTTGGGTAGGTTGTGCGAAAACTACTACGTTTCGTATATTTTTAATGAATATGGTTACAATATTTTTGCAGAGGTTTGTATTTTTCAAGTCGGTGATGAATTATCCGTATTGAATACAATTGCTTGTCATTATTCATGATTGTTTAGCGGATATGAAAGGTAGCGCATTTTTATCCAGTGTGAAATGTGTTAAGATATGATCCGCTCTGCGGACATTGCTGTTGTACAGTCGTGGCCGTTTGGGAGCATTTTTATTAATTTAATACACACAAATATGTACACCCAAATTCTGCTGTCACTAGGTTACGGGAAGATATATGTACGTAAGTACTTGCGCCACCAATCTTACTCTTAGCCGTGTACTTTGGCTCAAGTTATACGCTATCAGCCTAGCTCGCTATCTCGAGTAAATGGATCGATTCTTGGCAGTTTATTTAGTTACCAGCTAGCCCGCTAAACTCAAACTCCATGCTGATTTCCTGTTCGAAGATAATCTATGTACTAGATTTTAATCAATTAAAATTCTTAATGTTAATAATGATAAAAAATTTTTAATGTAGGTTTTTATTAGAATCATGTAACTATGTAAAATCTATGTAAAGAATTGACTTTTATATTTGCTTCGAGTATGATATCATAGAAGCAATTAGTGATATAAATTTGCGTTTCAACATCCAATTCTATGTTTTATAAGTTTCTGGAGATCAATCAAGGAAGTGCTTGTTCGGATCAAATTCGGGCGTTGAATCAAAGTGGGCGCTGATTAGAGGTATAATAGATATCGCGATAAATATTTCAAAGAACCGGAGAGCAAGGATGCTCGTGTAAGGAGAAACTTAACGCCCTTGCGTTTCATTCTCTCACCTTATTCTTCGCCACGTCGGCGTGACAATGTCTCGAAGATAGGGCGGAGAGCGCGCGTCCTTAAAAGGACACCGTTGTCGTAACACGAAATTCTACTTTCTCGTCGCGCAACACACCTGACTTGCGTTTAGCCTTTGCCTTGAGATCCGCGACGTTCGTCGAGACGTAGCACACGAAACACTCGAACTATTAACATTGGAAGTACCAAAATAGCTAAAACGACCCTGCTACACTTTCTAAACATTCTTCATAATTGCATTACGATATTAAATCGATGTAACGAATCTACGTACGCCTCCCCTCTGTCCCCTTCTTCAAAGACACATACATTTCATTTTGATATGCTGAGATAACAGTTCGTAATAGTAGTAATTGATATTCGTCACGCCCCACCAATTTTCACTTCGAGCTACGAAATTCAACCTCTCTCGTTTTATTCCTTGTCTTTATCCTCGATCAACGACTCGTCCCGCTTTGATATAATTATCCAACTACATTAATTGCGCGATACTCCGTGCGCGGTATTCAATTGACCGTAATAACGGCTATGCTAACGCGCTGCGACCTTTATGGTCATGCAACGATGGATAAACGTCTACAGTTCGTTTCCTACCCTCCGTTTCTGGTCGGGATCTTCCACGGGGCTGCTGGGGGGTGGGGGTGGCTCGAAACTTCACTGGAAAGTGATAAATAATGTCGTCGCGCGGCAAAATCGTCCGTAACGGAGGGCTTTCCAAAGGGCACACGCCATTACCTCTGATGTGTCCGTAGGACGACAACGGCGACGTTCCTGCGTCGGCACTGCCACGTTGGTGGCACGTCAGGCCGCATATCTCGCTGGTGCGAAGGACGAGAGCGTAGGATCGAGAAAGAAATGGGTCATACGAGAGAAAGGAGCGGGCAAAACGTTCACCCTTAGGCCGAAAATGAAAATCGTATTGTTGGCGGCCCTTGGAAGGGAAGAATCCGGCATTATATTCGCGTTAACCCCGGCAAGAGCCGCGGTCAGCTCTTTCCCGATGGCCATCAATGCGCGTCATCAATAATCGCCCACTGACAGCTCGTTCGACCTAAGCACCGGAATACTTTCGAGGATTTTGATCCTCCTAGATGCCGCCGTAAACAGCCCTCTCCCCGACACGCTGGCACACACGCGTGCCAGCTGACAACGGGAGAACGATTATTCGCGGAATATAATTTCAATGTGAATCCGGACGATGATCGGCAGAAGCCACTGACCGTTCGCGCTATCCCAATCCCGAGTGGTAGGATGAAAAGCTTCGCCCGGAGGGTGCGATTTTCCGGAAATGTTGATCCTCGATGGATCTTCGTGCAACGTACACGGGGGTTGCTAAAGAGGACTAACAAAGAGAATCATAAGTGAAATAAAGAGAAGGCAGATCCGTATTGATAGTCATCCACGAAAGATTCTTGGTGATGTAACATCGGTCTTGCGAAGACAAGGATGAGTCTGTGTATTTTATTATTAAGAGCTTGCCTGTTAATCTCTAATCGACATCGATACCTCGCGGAGGTTTGGCGAAGCAGAACTTTGAAATTGGCCCTTTGAATTTTCGGTCCAGAGGTTAAAATATACGCATCTTGCGCGTAACTATTCGAGGATTCAAAGCGTCCAATAAATCTACATTTTGATGCAGGATATAGACAGGTGCCGATGGAAGGAGAAACGTCTTTATCGGAAGGAACTCGAGCCGTTTGTGGCGTGTTAAGGCTACCATTCCCGTAGGAACCCTCCCGTTTTACCAGGAAGATCGAGAATTTATTCACCTTTTTTTTTTGCGCCACCCTACAAGTTCTTTATATCAATATGCCGAACGCCCAGAGCAAACCCTTCGTTTTGGTAACTCTCATGGACATTATGGAACGCTTAACGGACACTAGCGCTTTTTAGATACTTTCTGGGTAAGGATATATCTACCCTATATTCTTGATTGCTTGATCCTTCACGTGGGAAGAAATACAAATACTACTCGAAACAATGGACAGTGATCTATTTCGACAACCCTGTTTGACTTTGGCAAATAAAGGGATACGATAGAACAAGTCAGGGTCTACTTCTCCTGCACGTCACGATACGAGTATTGCAGATGAAACTTAGACTGACTCAAAACTATTGTACGTATTTTTTTTTTTTGAAGCAAAAATCCAAAGGAGGAAAGTAAAGGGATTCGCTTAATTATTTGCATACCACAAGAAAATAATGGAGGATCTTTAAACATGCCGCGTATTAATATCTTTGCCACGAATACCGATTTATACTTCGAAGATATACTTACAGATATACTAACGGATACACTTTGAACCGATATATCGACAATGACACTTTTTCAATCCAGATTTTCTAGTAAAGATGAATACTACTAAGAGGTAATGCGTATGTCCTGCAAAGTTACGTTTCATATTGAATGCTTCTTGTATCGAGGTATGCAAGCGCGCAAAATCCATTCTTACAGGTTGACTTGCTGTCGTTCAAGGTATTCCTAGATAACACACATGAAAATTATAAGGCACTAAGAGGGTTAAGGGAGAGGCACGACTCTTGACGTTCTGGAAGAGAAGATTATGGCGAGTTACGAAAGCACGGTTAAGGCACCAGTTTTACGAGGCACCTGGCGCGTCTCTCGTTCACCGCGGATCCCAGCACGTGTCGAAAGATATTAAGTCGTGGGGTTGCGGGTGGATATGAGGTGTCGCGACATCGAGAGGGAGGAGGGAGGGCGTAGGGCTGAAGCAGAGAGGTGCAGGCCGCCTCTCGCGTACACGACATCGATCTTCATCCATCAGCCACGCCTGCGATTTCCCCGACGGAAGATACCTCGTCGGCTTTCCACGCCGCGCCAGATGTATCAGGAAGAAATTCTACGAGGTTATTTTTTCTGTAACTACCAAAGGTAGGCCCCGAGATTCGTTATCACGGTTGGTCGATCGACGAAGTGCGTCTTTAGTTTGATGCCAAGGTGGTAAAGCGAATAGATGCTCGGATTTTCACGCGTAAGATCCGAGTTTAAGTCTTGGACGTCGCTTATAGACTATTTTCCTCGTGCATTGTAATTCCCCCGATTGGAATGTTATTTGAATATATCGTATGCCGGTTAAGTGTCGATATGCGAAAGCCCGAGTGCCGATGGAAGCATGCAAAAGTGACGTTGAGTGTTATAAATAGGTTAGCAAAAGTTTTTTTTTGCATTTATCTGTTTTCTTTCAGATTATTAGACTTGCTTTGTTTATTAAGCTTAGAGAAAAAAAGAGCGAGCAATAACAAATACTTATCGATGTCTAAAAAATAAATACGTAGAGTAATGATGGAATGTGTAATGAGTTAAAACAGTGGATATTAAGATTAATGACCGTAGGGGTCATTGTCGAAAATCAAACGAACAGAAACGCTCTTTACGCCTCGCTGATTCGTATCGCCGTCGATCTGTCGATCTCGAGGCGTTCACGCGGCAGGGGATGATTTCCTTCCAGTTTACGCCAACCACAAATCATGGCCGTAACGTCATACGCGATTACAGGAGGCATAAATAAAAGGGCTTTCGCTAAGCGCGCCGCCCCAAATGGGATTTCTGCTTTTTGCCGCCGCAGGCGAATTGAATTCCGCATCTTTCGGCGCTCGAATGTCCGCGAGCTTCTTCGTCGAAGTCGACGTTCTCCGCATTTCGGGGAAGAATATCCAAATGGGTCTCTCGCTTCTTATGCGACGGCCAAGTAAGGCAAGGGATCGGTCGGGCTCGTCTAATTGATCCTCGATCGAACAAAAGGAGAAACTGGCTAGCCCTTTTGCACGAACGAGAGAGGGGTACGATCATAGCAGACTCCATTAGCATATTGCTCGGTTTCTTCCTTGATTCTCTATCGATTAGTTGGTTCCTCGGATCTTTCTCAAGTCTTGCCATCGGCTACCAAAGTCACTGCCTCTAGTACAATAGAAACCCCAAATCATCGAAACTCGAGTCCATGAATAGCTGTACCACCATTTCGCACATCCAATCGTGAAACGATCGAGATTCGCATGGCGCAATAAGCACCGAGTTAAACGATCGGTCAGTAGAACAGCGAGATCCAGCGACGTTGGGATCGAGAGGGAAAAAAAATCGTATTCTGCTCACCCTCGTCCAGCCAAGCGATCGAGAATCGCGATTCCA
The DNA here is from genome assembly GCA_038496175.1 of Ampulex compressa. Lineage (NCBI taxonomy): Eukaryota > Metazoa > Arthropoda > Insecta > Hymenoptera > Ampulicidae > Ampulex > Ampulex compressa. The sequence goes on along the minus strand of JBCFXI010000068.1, from coordinate 223,065 downwards.
CGGAGCGTCGGGCCGTTTCTCCGGCCGTATCCGCCGTATCACCTCTTGATCTCATTAATTTCCGGGAGCAATAAAAGCGACCAGTCGCCGCGCGGTCCAGGAACGCGTGAGACGGGCACGCCCAAACGGGGAGGAGAGAAAGAACCGGAGAATAAATGCTTTTTGGCATTGCTCCTCTTGTTTGCCTTCGGTATTTCGCGGAGGGGTGGGCGTGCGCACGAAAGGGCGAGAGAGCATGTCGATTGATGATGATGCCGGGAGTCACTTGGCGGCATTGTGCCCGGCACGTGCCGGCGCTATACGAAACGAGCCTGGCCGTTGGTCGAGGCGCAGTCGGCCGCAGTCGGGCGCAGTCACGGCGAGAGAGGGCGGACAATGCGCCCTGGCCTCGGCTCTCCTCCCTGCGACGATCCACGGACGGAATTAATTGATACCGCGTGATCCGGCATGGGGCAAGGGTTACGTAAGCACCGTGGAAAAAGCGCGGCCACGTTTCTCCGTTTCGAGCCGAAGGGCGTTTAACGCCGCTCCGTTTCCTCACGCTCGATTGCCTCCCGATCGGCGACCTTATCCTGCGGACACGTTCGACGCCTGGGACGTGTGCCGCGGCTCTTATTATTTCGATGAATGCAGGTGCACTTCGATGACTAATATAAAAAAGAGCGCTGCGGCTGGAATCGCAAGATGGTAGACGGTGCGCAGCGGCGGTGCGGATGAAAGCTCGGACCTACATTGAGAAGCGCGGACTTCGCGGACGTGGTTCTTCATTTAGCGATTGGGCGAGAGATCTGTCGTTGCTATAGCAACGAATACGTCGAAGTATTTCTGGAACTTGGAGACTTCGGTACAGTGTTCCTATGCACTGCTTTAGTTGACCCCATGGCGTGGCTCCGATATTACGTGGAGATACTTAGGGACGTCAGGATAGAAGGTCTGGTATCGGAATGTTTGAGAATGACATTTGAATCCTTGATCGGCAGCGCGACCTCTACGCCGCGACGACGAGGCAAGAGTGTCGGGGAGGAAGAGAAAGTATTGGGAGGCGAGAAGAAGTAAAGGCGAGTCGTTTCGAGATGGTGCGATACTGGCTAGCCCTAATACCCGCCAGCAGACCGAGGTTATTATAAAAATAATCAAAGTTTCCTGTGACAGCGCGGGACGAGGGTCGGGAAAGGTTCTACGGGCCGGCCTCGCCCACCTCGGCGCGAGGGGCGTGCTCATTACGTTTGACGATTATGCGTTAATTTGCACCTAGCGATACTTCAAACGATTTTTATTCATTGCGCGTCGAGGACGAGCTTTGCCCTTCTAACTGGAAGTCGTCGTCGTCGTCGTCGCCGTTTCTGGTAGCTCAGGCGCCCGTCCAGAGACGGAGCCGACGAGATTCCTCAAGTTTTATATTTTCCGAGTCTTTCGCCGAGGATCGAGAATCCCCGTCAAAGGACCCGGGATATGATAATCTCAGCTGCACGTTGAATCTGTAACGAGATTTTGTTGACGACGAGGAGTGGACCGGGCTCCTAATTAGCTTTGCCTTTACGTACTTCTGCAGTTAAAGCGGACTTGCTCGGCCCGGAAAGCTCACCCTCGTCGTACGTCATGGCAAATTGGATCATTATGAAAAGCAGTACCGGCATCGAGCGAGTTGCAGGAAGTGTCGTTGGATAACAAAAACCACGACGATCTCTATCCTTTCTCACGCCAGCGCTGTTTCTTAAGTTATCCTCAATGGTCTCTGAATAGACAACCGTGTATCGCGATGAAGATACTAGACTCTTGTGCCCGGAAAAAAATATGCGGAATATAAAAATATACAGTCCTCCAGGGAATGCGGGTCACGCTGCTTACGACCAAGAATGCACGAGCAGCCAAACTTCGTTTATTCGACGCGGCTGTACATACCCCGATATTCGACGTAGCCTCGGACGTACACCGGGTTTTTCCTGCATTGCGCGCACTTCCCGTCTCTCCGTAAAACGTAACGAATCAAGGGAAGCGTTGGTTTGCGGTAAAATTAGTCGGATCCATTTCCACTTTGCGCCTCGTAGACACGCGCCAATGAATCCGCTCGCGCGAGATGGTTCGTTTCACCGGCGAGCCTCGTGCAAATGCGGCTCTCGTTACCGTCAGGTGCCGGTGGCAGGGTAGGAGGGCCAAAAATATTCCCCGAAATCGGCGAAATCCTCGCGATAATCCTCCCCATTAGGCGCTCGGCGTAAAAACGTAACAGATTGGAAACCGCACTCGGTTAGACGTCGATCGCTCTTCTTCCTGGCGCACGGCGCTGCACTCCCTCTCGCATTAGCGTGTCCCTGGTATAGCACCGGCCCTATTAACTAATGCCGGCACCCCTGTTGAACGCAACGCCATACGCGCACCAGCCAGCCAACCCGGCGGCCATCCAGTCGGCCGGGCAGGGTGCGGAGGACCACGGTGGTACGACATGCCAGCTACGACGGGACAGTTTAAGCCCTGATATATCGCCCGCCGACACTCCCAACTTCTGTCGCCGTTTCTGTAGCGCTTTTTTTTTTCGTCACGGCGAGGCCACGGGCTGACCATATGTCCACGGAAATCGAGATCCCCATCGCGCGTACAGAGCAGCCACTCGTCTTTGTGTTCCACCGCGCGTACGTATTTTCGCGATACCCAAGGCGGATATTACGGATAGTCCCCGATAGTCCCGTAACCGTGGCAAAACGTCCGCCGATGTTTTCCGTTTGATGGACGAGTGGCGTTTCGCGCTGTGGAAATCGTATCTGAGGATAATGTAGTTTCCCCGGGAAAGTCGATCGAATTCGATTCTACCCCAGCGAAATAATATTTTTTCCCTTACTTTCGCCAGTTTTCGGTTATATACCCGGGAGAGGATACGGCGCGACCTGAATCGAGATTTTTCCGTATTACCAGTTTCCTGGAATTTCAAGTACTTTTCTTTTTTCTCTTTCTTCTTCTTTTTTAAAGCGAAATTGCGACTGCTCGTTGAAGCTCCCACATCCCTTTCGTCGGTTTCGCCCAATATTTTTGGGCCGGGTGACAGGAGACGTTGAGTCGTTTACATGCTTGAACGGTTCCTCGTTCCTTCACGCCGTTGGTTTTCCGGGTATGTGGGCGCGTTTAAACGGGCTTAGATAACCCATGCCCTAACAGGCGCACCCCACTTTGCACGTAACAAATGATGCCACATGTTCGAATCTTGACTCTCTCTCTCTCTCTCTCCGCCTTTCTCCCTTTTTCTCTTTTTCCTCTCGCCGTACGAAGCCGCGGGGCACGGTGCATTCTGCTCGATACTCCGGAATATGGGGTCCTGAGCTCCTGTAATTCGTACGCTCGTAGCTTACGGAGAAGTAGAGGCACCGGCCAGGAAAGGAGGACGAGGGAAGGAGAGACAATTTACACGGGGTTAACTGCCGCACTGGGAGCATTTACGACGAGTACGAATCGAATCGCTCCTACTTAGCTGTTAATGGCACCTTATGTCAGTCTCGACTGAAAAATTTTCTACAAATGACACCGGAGCGAAGGGGTATTAGCAGTCGTTGCGTCGGAAAAAAAACGGTGAGTCGTTAACGGGTAGGTTCGTATAAAAATCTACCATAGTTATTAGCCTTTTCTAACCTCCAGAGTTCAAAGTTGGAACGTGGTAGCGTACCATCGATATCGGTAGAAACGGCTGTGTTTTCCGTACTATTCGTAGTTTTGCAATTGGAGGTAACATCTTCGTTTACGAAATACCATAGTTTTGTGTTTTTTACTGAACTACTCCATACTCGTGTTCTCTGAGATATATTACTATAAATTATATGCATCGGTTTGTCCCCTTTTGATTTATTACACTTTTCTAATTCTTGCTCAAAAATCCACAACTTGTCCCAAACTGGTTCATATCCCGTAGTTTCGCGATTCCGGACGCGGTGGATTTTAACCACCGATCGAGATTTTCATTTTCACGCGCCAGATAAGGCCTTGTCACGCTTTCGAGCGGCCGCGTCGAGCGGTAAGGTGAAAAAATCCTGGGATATTCGAAGCGAAATTCCACCGAAAATCCGGGCCCCGGGCCGAGACACCGTGACCGACGTCGACGAATGAGCACCATTAAGGTGGACAAACGTGTGCACGTCCGTCCGTATCCCTTCCAATTCTCTTCCTGGTCCTTTCATCTCATTGTTGGCGCTTCTCGAAGTGCCACCGGCTTGCAGGTGAATATCCGTCATCGGCCGGTCCTTAAAAAGGTTAACCGATTGCCCGCTCTTTATCATGCACTTATGAAGGCTTGAAAAAGCAACTGGGTGGCTGAGGTCTTGTCCTGTGTCAGCCTCTTCAACCTCGAACCCCGCTCGTTCATTGTGACTAATTCTGACATATGTCCGCGTACGGTCACAAAGGGTGCCGATAGCATTCAAATCTCTCTCACCTCCGTGCAAACGGCTCGAGAGTTCCACGGACTTTGAGAAAATTGGAGAAGCTCCGGGTATGGTTTTCATTTGGGTAACTGCGCGGTCTCTTTTCGTGCCTCTTTCGGCCACTCGAATATGCCGCGATGCGGATAATATCTGGGCTCTAGGATCTTTGCATCGTTATTCCTTTGCGGGATATGGTTCTCCTGCGGGTTATGAATCAATCATATTGGTGCAAGGTGATTGCCGGTATACACCGTGCAAGTTATGGTATTAGCGTGGTCAGTGGTTGATACGACCCTTTGGAATGTAAAGGCAATTACGTATCTTTACATGTATTAATAGATGTTCATAAATTACGTATACCTGCATGTGCGCGCTACCGTTACCTATCTTAAATTGTTTTCACGATTCAATTATCGCTCGGGGCGGTTTGAAAAATAGCTTGTCAAGATAATTCGATCGTTGCGGAATAAGTGCCCTCGTTGCGAGGAGAAGACTGCGGGCCATCGTCGAATTATTATAAGCACGGATCGCACTCATCCGTTAAATCAAATTTTCTGACCCGGAAAGGTATCGGCTTCGGTTCCACGAAAAATAATCAGCGGGCGGATATCGATAATTTTTCTTTATATGCCAGGCGGAATGCAATTTAATGCGCATGGACACATGAATATTTATTTGAAAGACTATACTTAAGGAGGTAGTATTTTTCTGATAATACCTGTTGTACTTGTTGGCGGCGATCGGTCGGACTGTCTTTGCGAGATCGTTTGTTTCCTAAAACACAAAATGTATATGGAATATATTTATATGTACTTCAAGCAGTGCATATAATTGAGGAGAAAATATATAGTCCCTTTATATTCCTTCATAAACGATCAAAAATGCCATGTTGTTTCTAGAGATCCAATTGCTCGTTTATACTATTCTCTATCAATTTATATTTTCTGCATGAACGAGAAAACATGTAATTACAAAAATAAATTATAAAAATCATCTAAAAGATTTCACCCTAGATACGTATGTCTTTCAAATCTAATATAAATCTAATATTATCACTGACATAGTCTGAACGCGGTACAACTTGCGAAATAATATGCGTCAAACTGCACAAACTGCCACAATACCATCGCTAGTGGTTGTATAAATTCATTATTGTATAAAACAGTCGAATTGTACATAGTTATGTACATACGTAGTGTCCAACGCAAACACCATTTCGCATTGTCGTAGCATCGGAATGCAACAATTTCGGCCTTGATTTAAAGCACGGGGAAGGTCGAATTATTCCTTATCGTCAGCCATCGCCATGAAACGATCGGGGAAACGGCGAGCAAATAATTCCATTATGTTTATCGGATAATGAAAAGACGACGATAAAACCGCAATACCGTGTAACCGGCGGGGAAGTCGAGTAGAGGAAGCGGAGGAAGAAGGACAAACCCTGCGGTATAAAGAACCTACCGTGTCCCACTCGCTCTTTCCCCCTGTCATTAATACCAGGCGACTGTTACATATGGATGAGAAAGCTGGGTTAGGCCAGGACAGCGGTGGTACAGAACGAGACGAGAGCGAAGCGGCATATAGGGAAGCGAACTCATCGACTAAAAGCATCCACGAAAGACCGAAGTCGTTTCGCTTTATTCTCGAATCTTCGCCCTCGTGGAGGTCCACCGCGGCCAGAAGAGCCTCTCGTCAGGAAAGGGAGGTCGCTAAGGTCGCAAGAGATAAAACGAGTTCCTCCGACGTTTACCTACGATTTAAATCGTCTTCCAACCCCGGCGATGATTTTATGGGGCTTTGGTTTACATTGAAATCCCCGTCCTTGCTTTTATTCCCTTCCTGCACCCTCATCGCGTTATCATTGTCTCATGCGTATATCCACGGATATTTGGTCATCTATTACACGTAACTAGCTTTTTTCTGCGCATTCACGGCAAAGGGCAATTGAGATTTTACCGTATCGCGGCGCTTTATCTACCTTCGTTTGCGGAGTACTCATTTGTCCTACAGCGTGGTTTAGCAATAGCGAGCGAGTGATCGATAGTTCCACCTAATCTCGATCGCTGTAAATTGGGACGATTTACCAGCGTCCCCATTTTATTATACGCGCTACTCTACGCGCAAATGCTGCTCCCGTGAGGTACATCGATCGATGTAAAATAGACCACACATTTTTTCCGCTTTGTCTTAACTACTAACACTTATATATTATATCAGTAACCACTAACAGAACCCTTCCTACATCACGATTTCCGATATCGAAATCGTTTTTAACGACCTGCATCCGTAACATGATTTCCTTCCGCGAATCCCCGAAAATCACGGCCGAAATACTCTGAGGCACTCCCGGTGGCCTTTGGCCCTTACTTCGCAAGCATAACTTCGATCCCGCAGCTCGGTCGTATCTCCGATCCGTCCTGTCGGTAGGAGCGATAAATCTGGACGTACCCCCGTATATCTTCCGGTCCGGCCGAGGGGGAGTAAACGCAATATAGGTAATGTTCTGGCTGGCTACTTAACAAATTGCTACAAATTGCGGAGAGCGTTTAGCCGTCGGGCCCGGTTAAATCTGCGGCTTCCTATATCCCTACTGCCTCTCGCCGCGGCACGAGCAGGGGTCGGGCTTCGCTTTCGTCGCTTGGACGATGCCAACGGTGACCACATGGTGCTCCCATATGTCCGCACATCACGACGGTACTCACCCTAATGCGGTGGCCTGTCCACCCACGGGGCGCGCTCTGAGTCGGCCAGAAGATGGAATTGCTCGAGAGAAATGGAGGACGCGAGATGAGTTTGTGGCAGGCCCTCGAGAGGGGTAACGAGGGGACGTTGCCCCTTTTAAGATTGACCACAGCGCGTTTATGTCGGGGAAGGTGTTTGTTTACCGGGGTGCCGATCTCATTAACTCTCGATGAACAGGCGGCAGAGGCCGAACGACTGAGCGTGGACACGGTAGAGGTCTGGTCGGAGTGGAAAAGTTTATAGGCGCCGCACCTAAAGTGGCTCGCCGATTCACCTTGGCATCGCGCGACAAACCGAGTACATCCTCGAACTTTGCTAATACATGACTTTTCGAATACTCTCTTTACGTTGGGCAACGTGATAATTATGTTTGCCTGGATATATTGGGATAGTAGGTATTCGATATTTGGGTGTGAATTTTTTACAGCGAGAGAAATAGGATTTGATTTTTTAATAATAGTGTAGGATGGAAGAAAAGTGGAGAAATGGTAAAAAATTGGAAGCTTGAAAAGAATTAGAAATCTTTTTTTACGAAAGTCCTTCCATTCGGTAAACCATCGCCTTGACCTGAGCCGTAGTTTGAACCTTTGGCCACGCGAGCTGAATCTTGATATTTAGCATCTCGATTGATCGTTCGATTTGAGTACTTTGTTACGGACGTGCCGTTGATCGATCGTTATGCGGCCAGTCCGTTTAATGGCACTTTAAAGGCGATACCCTCGAGCCAATCGGTGATCGCGTGCCGCGTACAGATCTGCTGGGTTAATTTCACGGGTATTTAACGCGGTTTCGCTTAACAATGATTCAATCAAGTCGGATTTATTTGACCGGGATTCGGCGGTTGCCGGCACGAGGCGGTCATTAGGGCTCCTCAATGGAAACGCCTCCAAGCCTTTTACCGGAATGACGAGCTCATTCGACGCTCTTGTACGATATTTATATGTCGTAGTCAAGGCGATGGCAGAATCATCGAATCGCTTTGCCCAGCCAGATCTACGTTTTTTATATTTTCCGTAAAAACTTTGCTGCTGTTTCGTTGTATCGTTTACCGTGATGAACAAACGTAAAATCTTGTAGCATCTCCTAAATTTGTGATAACCGTTATATATCGAAAGAATATTCGAAAAGTCTGTGAAGAAAATTTCTTATCAGATTAACGATGTATCATTGAATTCGTAAAGGTCGATATCCATTGTTTGATGCTTACTAGTGTAATATGTATTGCGTTGCTGCGTAAGGAAAACATACATTGTTACACCTGTCGGATCCGTTATGAATATGAGAACATAATCAACGTAATTAGTTCGAGCGATTGTAATAAACGCAATAAGAATGCCTACCCCACACCAGCACAATCTTCGTCCGTTCACCCGGCTAGAAAGATTTTTACTTGCACTGACTTATTCACTACTTATATTTCTGCTACGTAATTGAGTTACAAACCGGTCTTACTACATCGCTTCGATTTACATATCATCCTTCCCTTATCAATGATTTAAGCGTACGACACATATACGAGGAAACATGCATCCCGATAATCGATGGCATTCGCTCTTTAACACTGAACCTGCCGGATCGGCCAAAATGACCGTCCAGTCGTTTCTTTGAAAAATTACACAACTTTGAGACGGAGTATTTTCTAAGATTTAACACGATACCGTAGCAGCGTATACATCGACATATTAATTCATCGACACTTTTCCCCTGTCCCCTCCTTCTTTAAGCATATCTTCAGTACGCTCAAGTACGTCTAGAAAGTGGCCGGTAGGTTCAGCGTTTAAGTACTCTGTCCTCGAACATAATGCCAGACATTTCCCGGACTTTTATCTCCTATCCACGACTCCCCTCTCCTCCCCCAGACACGTGCTAACCCGTGGCAGTGTTCCGCGTTAACGCCGCGCCGCCGCCGACTTAAAACCAAAATTGCCGGCGTAATCTCCATTCGCGGCGATCGCACCGATGCGTCATATTCAACCGGCGTAAATGTCGTCCCAGAACGAGGCCTTCCTGGCCAGGAAGGGGTCCAGGGATCGGCAATTCGGCCGGCCGCGCGAAATGTTGTCAGCCAATTTTCTTGGCCAGTGCCTCTGAATGCCGCAGATTTCCATCTAGGCCCGGTCCTCGGTTGGCGCCGGTGTGTACCGGCGGTGGGTAAATACACCCTTTTCCATCCCTCCGGAGCGGACGGTCGCCGTCGTCGTCGGCTTCGTCCTCCTCCTCCTCCCGCCCCATTCCCTTCCCCCCGTCCTCCTACGTCGTCCACCTCCACCACCCTCCTCGCCGCGCCAACCACAACTGTGATTATAATTCGCAGCCCCCGCTGACAGAACCAACCATCGTCCCTGCTCCACCCTGGCCGCGTTAGCACGTTAGCGGACGGGGATCGGACGCTGTGTAAAGGATTATGCACGCGGATTTAACTGATGAATCACATTGTCGTCTTGATTCGCGGTGGCGTTAATTTTCGGCGCTGGGAGCCGCGCTGGCCTCCCTTCCTCCTCCTCCTCTCTCTCTCTCTCTCACTCTCTCTTGACCCTGCGCCAGCGTCCCTCTCGAACGTGGCGCTTACACACGACGGCGCGAGGGGCGGGAACGAGGGGTGCCGTCCGATGCCCGGGAATATTCGTAACCTCCGTGCAATTTGCGTCGCTTTTGCCTAAGAGGAAACCCCGGTTTTATCGGGATATTCAGGTGGCGCACCTGGGCTTACCCCTCGAGGGAGCCGGGCGAGGGAGGAGATTCAGGGGTAACTCGGGGTTCGGAGTTCGATTCCAGGAATCGAACTTTGGGACTTTGTTGCGCGATAATGCGAATGGATTTTCTTTGTGGAAAGGTACGAGCTAAGCGATGGAGTCTCGTCTGTGCTGGGCGTTACGAGTTTAGAGATTTTGGTTTCGTCTATCCTTGGTTTCGAAGAGTTTTAATTGGGATAATATGCATTGATGTACTGCAGTTTATCGAAGCTTACTTGGTGTACGATAAGTAGCATCGATGATGAGAAGTGTTAACAAGCGATATTCAAACTATATAGACGGATGAACGGTATTAAAGAATGTTCTACCTCTGCTAATTTTTAGTATGCCATCTCGGTTGGTGAGTTGAATAAAGTATTCGATAAAAAGAAGTTCGTGTACATAGCTCGAAACAATTCTTGTCCATACGCCGCGCAAGATTCTTTAACAGGATTCTTATCGCGATACAAGACTCTTGGTGAGAATAACGGAGGGGAGGGAAAAATGCTGGATGTTTTGCAAGTTAACGAGTAGCCGTTTCAACGTTCAAAGATCATTTTTTACGGCCGGTTTAATTCACTTAGGTGCACGAAAAAGCGCGCGGGTTACGATGGGAGGAGAATATATTAAACGCGGAGCGGCAATACGTCAGAGGACGACAAATTACCGGCCGCAATTAGTCGCTGGGTACTTTCAATTTCCATTCGGAGAACTCGTCCTGCTTAATGTACCGTAATGAGTATCCGAGATTACGGCGATTTAATCCATCGACGAGCGGCCAGAATTTATGGGCGATGCTTCTTTAGGAGACGAAGCTACGTCGATGCTCGACGACCCTTCGTCTGTATCTGCTCGGGATCGAGCAAACAATTTCCATTCGTTCGGAAACGCTTCTAATCTGCCGACATCGGGCACGTCGGTAAAGCCAGAATTAACCACTTCCCATTTCGGCGGTGCGCGATGCCGAGGCTTATTAATTTTGCCAATAATACCGCGAGGGTGCCTCCTTCGCACAGATGGCGTATCACGAGTCAATATACTTTTCCGCCACGAAACCGCCCCTACGACCACGTGACGGGCTCTGAATTTTCGCCACGGCCACTAATAATTTCTTTGACCTATGCTCGTCGCATATGGTTTCTCCCTGTAGTTACCCTTCTCTCCTCGTATAAATCTCGCGCAACGATAGTCGAACCCTCATTCTCAATCTGCATGACCGACGTATTGAAAGCTGCACTTGAAAAGTAGGATAGCTACACGAGTGTCACCGATCGAGTTAATGGAAGGCAGAAAAGTGCGAAAGGTTTTCAGCAATTCAGGATTTATGTTTGCATATCGATGCGGTTGATTTCGTTCGATCCGAATGCGAGAATGACTGCTTAAGAAAATTGATGAAACAAAAGAGGAGTACTTTGTCGATAGGGAAATGGTTTGTCGAACAATTTGCGGAGGTACCATAAACGATCCAACGTGAGACAAATAGCATACGGAGAATACGTAATATAAGTACTTCAGCAATTTTTCGAACAGCACATATTTTCCACAAATCCCTGTAAACAAACTACAGTAAAGTCCCTCCACGACAATCGACGAGATTGATTTCACGCAGTTTGACGCGTGTTTAAGCACGTTTGCCATGCAACAGAGCCAAGGATCCCACTGTCGTATTCGCGCGAGTTTTCACCCAAGATCGAGGCCCCAAAGATTCCTCATCCTCCGTCGCGAATAACTCTTTCCTAAGCCGATATTACGTTCCCCATAGTTTAGTTCCTTCATGGTAACCGGAATCTTTCGAAACCTATATTTCACTCGAATACGACAAAGAGTCCGCGCACGTATTTATACGGCATGCGCGGTGTACTTGAGATCGTCGGAGTAAACGCGGGGGATGGCGAGTAGGAGGATGGAGAGGCGAAGTAGGCGGAGGGGGAGGGAGAAAACCGATGCTTCTGCCAGAGTCAGGACACGATCGTGGACCATGGACCCGCGCAGATAGGAGAATAAAGTAACCTCTCCACACACGCTCGGGCACGGCGGTGCCGGAGGGAAGGAGGGACGAAGACGGCGGCGAGGCAAAGGAGAAGGACCGAGGGAGAAAACGAGCTCGGTTGCGACGGGCGGAGGAGGAGGAAGGCAGGAGGGGGAGAGGCGCGGGAGAGGAAAGACGAAGAGAGAGGAGAGGACAACCCCCTCTTCTTCTCGGGTTGACTCGAACGCCGGCGATATCTCGACCAATCAAATCACGCCGCGGGCTCCGCCTTTTATCATTATTTTACTTGTTTTCCCTTTACTTCACCCTCATTGGATGACATTCCCCGGGCCATTTCGCGGTGCAAAAAGGGTACCCGCGGGCAGGAGAGGACTCCATGCTTCCTCACACGTCCTCCCGGTGCCCTCCTGGTGCCCTCCTGGTGTCCACCTTGGTCCACCGACCACCACCAACACCTGGAGATTCTCTTGCTATCCTCCGCGGTCCTCCTGCGAATCCTACTTGACGTATTGCCACGTGACGTCGTCAAACTCGATCGACGTCGCCATCCGGCTTTGTAGCGAGAACTCGGCAAGGCGTCGGGCCCCGGATCGTCTCTATAAATCATCTCGCCGATCGGTCCAAGTAATCGCGCTCGGTATGCGATTAAGTATCTCTCGTATATTGCCCAGATACCGCCGTGCATCTTGACGAGGTAGATTCATTTCGAAAAGCAAATTTGCGTCGCCGGTCGTTGGAGACCGTTAGCTATCTACCTTTTTCGTTTTGGCCGTAGCAGGGAGATTACGATGCGTCGTAAAATATAAAGGCTTGAATCTGCTCGAGAACGAATCGATGTTATACTTTGTATACCGTCTCTGGATTTTTTCATACGATATACGAGTTTCACAAATCAAAATTCAGCCGGAACGGTGGGAAGTCGAAGGTATTACCAACCGGCGATGAATATAAATATAATATTTGTTTTTCCGACATCCGTTATTCAGTGTAGGACTCACTGTTTTAAGTTGGATTCCAAACTAACGGATAGTACACATGGCGGATGATACAACGACGGATAACCGGAGCCGAGCTAACTCCAAGGATTGGAATTAAAAGAAAACAAAAAAATGTTCCGCGGTTATATCGCCAGGTCCGTGGATAAAATACTCGAGGTTTTTTCGTCAGCGGCCAGTCGCATAGAAACGGACGATGACAGGAGGAGAGAGGCTCGTTGTCAAAAAGGCCCTCGATTCATCGGCTTTCCGATCCCAAAGAGGGAATTTGCGGTTGAAGCGTCTGCGACGGTACCCGCGGGTAAATTCGTATCGATTCGTCTAGCGCATTGGGGCCGTGATTGACGAGGTTCTCTCGTCAAGGATTATGCGGTTCGTTGGTCGGAACGGACGGTTTTGGGGCATGAGTACGTAGACAAATATATAGATATAGCGATGCCGTGCGGTACTCGCCAATGGGCATTTCCCAAACCACTAGACCTCAAAAACCGCCGGGGGACACGCGTCTGCAGCTTCTACCGACAGAATTATCGCCTCGTAAATGGGGATAGCCAATAACCACGCTCGATGATATCGTTAAATCGTGGCCGTCGATGCTGAAACATGAAATTCACGACGTTTACATCGAGCTTATCTTCTGGTCTGAATTTGTTGCTCTTAAGGATTACGATCTACATAACTCGTGGCCACTGTTGGACGATGGATGTGTTCCGCCCAAGAAATCAAATTGTAGTCTGGCATTGGTCATATTTTTAAGCGAATATAAAGCGGATCTTATGCATGTAATATATTTGAATTCTAACGATTATTTACTGTTTTTTCAGCATCGTGTAAAATATAGCAGACTTACTCTGCTACGATCTATGTCTGCATTTCGTAGAGAGCGTACATTTATTTCAGTGTACTTAACGAAGACAAGTATCAAGTATCGATTACACTGGAGATTTTTAACACGCGTGAGTAAATACTGCTTAATACATTCTCAATAAGAAGACTTCGCACTTACGCTTAGACAAGGATAAATAATACACCTCTGCGCACAGCAAAGTTACACTACGAGACTTTAGAACGCACGATATTACAAGAGTATATTATAAGCGACACAACATATTCCCGACGCGAGAGCACGTCTTTCAAACGCACACCAAATCATCTTACACGGCACTACCCGCGACAAGCCAGCAACGCCAAAAATCAAAGGAACAGAAGCGATTTCGATCGCTAATACGATGCTGCCCTCTTTCACCAACCTGTATTTTACATCCAGCCTTTCGACGTCGCGGTTCGATTATGAAAATTTTCGCTTTTGAAAGCCGCGAGTGTTAGACGATTTCCCCGAGGACGGAGGTTAGGCCCTCGATGGCCAACCACGATAATCAGCCGTCGTTTGCATCTGCCCACGAACCACGGGCCGGGCAGACGTCGTAGCGCTGGCTGTTGACGAGGTCGAGCCTGTAATTCACGTGGAATAAATTCCCCGGCGGTGGGTACGTAGCGGGCCCCAAAAAAGAAAAGCGGCGGTCGCACCTACGTACGTTTGATCTGGCATAGCATTGCACGGCATTGTATGTATATCGGCCGGCGTAGACCGAGGGCTGGACGGGAGGGGTGGGTCCACAGGGGGAGGCGGTCACGTGGAGATACCTAAAAGAACAATGTTCGTGGAGGTGGCCCACGGGTGGGGTGGGGGGAGGGGGAAGGGGGAGTGTGAGGGGGCTGACGATGGGAATGGAATAGCGTATGGCGGCACCAAAGGTCCGGATCCGTTTGGTAGATCGCAGCGGCGATGACGACGAGACGATACGATACTTTGCTACGCACAACACGTACGCCTTATCACGCCTTGCGAGTTGGCCCGTATCGCGTAAAAACCGTGAAATATCATCGGTCCTGCGGACAACGCTGATGGGCGCTACGTCCGCCACCAACGAATTCAGGGGAACGCGAGAGTCGTGAGGTTCCTACGCACGTCCTTCCGAACCCTCCGCGGCCCACCGTGATTTCCAGGTAACGTACGTGATCTATCGTGGATTAAATTCCATTCTCTCCTTCTCAGGTGCATGGAGCGATCGGAACATCGACGGCGATTCCACGAGTTTCGAATACTTTACCATTCGTGCTGCCCCACGTTCTGTCCTCCTTCCAATTAGGAATCGCGTGAAGCCGCGAACGTAAACCATAATCGGGGGGTTAACGTTTGTGAGGAATTTCGGGGAATGGTAGATTCTTTATCTTCCTACATTCTACATTGCTTCACTAGTATTGCTCGACACCGCTTGACCGCTCATTTTCCAGTGTAATATATTCACGATGCGCCCGAAATGCGCTGATAGATCCATTTCGCGAATTTGAAAAATTCTCATTGCACGATTAATCATCGTACCTTTCGATTGTGCCGACCATCAGTCTCGTAGATTTCCGTTCCGGGCGCGATTCGACGGGAATTTGTAAATTTCAGTGACAGACGCCGGAGTCGATGTTATGGGACCCCCAAACGCACGAGGCGGATAGCGATTTGTTCGAAAAGCAATATAGCGGGCTATCACCGGTGCCGAGGAGTATGAGGCGAAGGAGCATGAGGAGAAGGGAGCAGGTCGAGGTAGGGGCAGGGTATGAGGGGTGCCCTTTTCCTGAAATTTGCATGAGGTATTAAAGCGCGGTGGCTGCGTTCACCAGCGGAGTTCCTGTTTGCCGACACCGAATGCCGAGGATCAAAGGACCTCTGGCGGGTTCGCATCTCTTCTCCCTGCGGGAGCGAGCGATAGACAGACATAGGTAGAGAGACAGAGAGAGGGATAGAGAGTCAGAGATAAAGAGAGACGGCGGCAAGTGAAGCGCGAAGCGGGGAAAGAGATGGAAGTGGATCGGAGCAAATCGCTGGTAGCGTTTGGCGCGAGTCTGGGAAACCCTTCGTACGACAGCCAACTTTGGATCTTCGTGCTTCTGGTCCCTTTGTCGTTAAATCGGCGATCGTGCGACACCCGATTTCCTCGCTGAAACTTCGAGGATTGCGCTTGTCGCGTGCCCGCTCGCTAACACGGTGCTCGTAAAGATGAATCGTGGGATTTACGTTTGATCGTATTTTTCGCGCAGGATTTCTCTCTACCTGCTGGATACGATAGGATTTCCAGAGTTTTTGATCATTTGATTTTTATCGATAGTTGTTTTACTTAGGATACTTTTGTCAAGATGCGTTACAGGGACTCGAAACTGCAGTAGGTATTGTCTGGAGGAATTGAGACACCCCGGATTATTTTTTTACGCGTCGATCGTGTAATTTTTATTCTATTAGTGATTTCGCAAGATACGAAGGACAACGATACTTTATGGACACAGGTAGCCATGCTGCACGAAGACATTGCTTGTCACGTAAAAGATACACTCTTGTGTTTGTCAGCTACGAGCGACCTTGGATCAAAATAGAATTTTCTGCGGAGCACGCGTTACTTCAAAAAGTACTACACAAATTGTAAAGAAAACGTGCGCTACGATGATTTACGATCCTCCACAGTGGCAAAGTCGACAGTTTCGCTTTGGACCTCACCCCCAAGTTCATCCCGTGAGTATCGAGTCGTTTCGAGTACAATAACACGAACGGAGCAGGATTTGAAATTGACGAGGAAGCATTTCGCGGTGAAAAATATCAATAACGTTATCCTCCTTTCATCGCAGCTCTTCCTGGATTCACCTTGCACCGATGTCACTACGCTTCTCCCACCGTGGGCTCCGAGCGGCGATAACGGCGATAATTAAGACGTTCTCGGGCGCGATAAGCGCGCGGAATTTTTCTGCGAGTGCAGGCCGCGTAATTGCTACCATATCCCTGGCAGATCGTGCCCGCGACCCTCTCCACTTTTTCGCTCCTCCCAGCGCACGGATTTTGATCTTGCAATTTCACGCGTAATAAAATCGTCGGCTGGGAGCAGGAATGTAGGTGAGATCGGCGCGATTCGCGTAATTCACGTGGGTTCTGTTGCGCGAAATCGAAACGGGCCGATCCAGGGCGGCCTGGTATTTCGCCGGGCGGAAAGACGAATGGCCGACGGATCCTTGGACTCAGGCACCGCCGCCGAATGATATTCCAGGAATGTTAACGCGCGTAATCATATTCTTGCTCGCATCGTGCCCCGTAAAAACGTTAGCTGGCAGTGATGTATGCCGTCGGGGGCACGCATCGCATAAGTAAGGAGGGCCTTGGGCCCATTCATCGGCTAACGGGAGAGGGGGCAGAATAGGCCCACCGAGA
The DNA here is from genome assembly GCA_038496175.1 of Ampulex compressa. NCBI lineage: Eukaryota > Metazoa > Arthropoda > Insecta > Hymenoptera > Ampulicidae > Ampulex > Ampulex compressa. Next base: position 205,957 of record JBCFXI010000068.1, on the reverse strand, counting down.
GCTCGGGCTGGCCTCTCCTCTCCTCCCTCCCAGTGCGTCCTGCGCCTCCAGGAGTATGTCCGTAAGCGTACGCATAGTAACGTCCTGGGATTTATGATTGGGCCGACGATGGCCGTCTATTAATATGAGCCGGCGGGGTGGGATAAATGAGACTGAGGAATATATTGAATAACTTACGGGATATCGGCCGGGATCTTGCCCCGGTGTTGCATCGCTAGGAACCATCTCTCCCGTCTGCCCGGCGCGTTTTCAACGCGCTTTTATACACACTCGGTACCTTTATCTTTCTAGGGCTCGTTACCAATTTTAAGAACGCACGCTCGTGTTGTTTGGTACCGTGAAAAATCCGCTTCGCTGCACAGCTTACGGCTTACTACTTTTAATCACGTATTGCTCATTTCCTCGCGTATAAAAATGAGGTTAAATCGAAGTTCCGAGCGATTCGCCGTAAAATTAAAAAATCGATCGTTGGACAGCGATGCGTAATCCTCCGTAATACTAATTGATTCCCAGATGCGTTCTCTTACTAATAACGCATCGATCTTCACTCTCACCATAATCTAAAAATACCATTCCATCGCGGTATATACTTAAAACACTACAATCTTCCTCTGCCTTCAAACATTTAATTCCTAGATTAAAAGGAAAACGGCAATAAACAATTGTTCCACCCGCTTCAGCACGCTAGAAGTGACCCAAGCGATTATAAGCGGGGGTGAATAGCATAGGGTTGATGTCAGCCATCGGCGAAAGGAGGAGCGTGGAATTCCTCGGTCCCAAATAAAGTCGGTATCCTTCCCGAAGAGGCACGCGTAGATCGTGGATGAACCTGGTTTGGAGTGATTCACGGCCTGCGCGAGGAGTTCCGCCGTCGCGTTCCCGTGGCACCGACGGGTGCCAAACCGCATTTTAGGCGAGCTGGCCATACCACCTTAAGTTGGCCACGGTAAGGATATCATTCCGCTCGGCCTGCCCCTCCTGTACACGGCCCGCGGCTGAGGCCGTGGGCGGGGGGCGGGGAGGGGGCTGGGGGAATGCAAAAAGGTCACGGCCCGGCCCGTCCTGCCGCGTTTTACAAATTATTCAATTAGCCCCGCGAATTAAGGTATGCATATTCATCGCTCTCTGATACGCGTATGTGCGCTTCCTGCGAAATATATACCGGGCGTGCTCGAGGCCCCCCCCCCCCCCTCCGCCCCACCACCCTTTCGCATAAACAATTCGGACTCGCACACGCGCGTTAGACGCTCTAACGAACTCGCAGCTGCATCCGAAATGCATCCGGTTTTGCAACGATGCGGGTGGAGGGCGGCGCTCCTCGGCGTCCGCGACGCAGTTTTAGCGGGTGTAGAGGACGATCCCAAAACGATGTAAGCCAACCTTCGTGGATTGTGGATCGAGAGATCGAAGGACGATGGCACGGGTTAAGCGGATCCGAGAGATCTCTTTAAGTCCTGAGAAACGCTCCGATCTTGCAATTATTTCCCCTTCGGAGTCGCGTAATGTCGATGATTGTAGAGTACGGTCGTGGAAATAGGCACTGTAGTCGGACGCGGATGATTCGGTAATCCGCGATGCGAAATTTATTGTGCGTCTAGACGTTCCCGGTAAAAGTTCTATTCTAGGAATTACGAATGTAGGATTACCAGAATAGTACGTTGCTTTCTTATTAGTTCCGCGAATCGATATTGCGAGTACCTTTGGACGTTCTCATTGCCAATTAAATGATGATCGTAGCCATAATGTTATGGGCTTGATATAGTTTAGAGGGATACTTGTTCATAGCGTATGTTTACTGCGGATTGTTTCGTTCTTATGAATAATATGCCACGACATTGGCGCCGAATCCACGTCGTTTTTGGAATTATTTTCTTCACGCGAGAATTGCAGGCGAAGTCTGCAAATTCTGCGTTGCCGTTTTCGAATAGCCCTGTAGATTTACGGGTTTTCATGGAATGCGCGCTGTGCGTTTTTCGAGCTCGTTCCCCCGCTCGTGGAAGATCACGAGAGAATGGAGTTTATAGATTTTATTGTTATTTTCGATGCGTCACAAATCCGCGATGGGCGCCTATTATTTTCACGCAGAGGCGATACGTATCGCGGGATCTGGCTGCAGTTGAATGTGTCTACGTTATTTTGCTCCAAGCCAAAATAACATCCGTTTTGAAGACCATGGGAAAATAGTAGTGTTCGCTCGAAATATTATCATCGGCAAGTACGGAAAATCTCGTAGCGTACGTTTTCGACGTAGGTACTTTATTTTCGCCTAACTATCGTTCAGTTTTGTTATCCTTCACTTTGTCGTTTTACGATGGCAAATGTATTGTAAAAAGTTAAGCGCAATGCGTCGTGTACAATTCCATAGCTCGAGTGGCACATTGTTATTAATTGACCTAATTGTGATATTGATTGCTAAAGCAATTTAGTCTCACCGTGCGAGAGCAATGTATGCCGATCAGCGTATCGAATTAAAATCTCGCACACCGTGTTCTGTCAGGTTTGTCATAACTATTGTTTTACAGAATGCTACAGTGATCGTGATAGGTATCATATTCCTTCTATGACAACAAACGTCTGCAGTTTGCAACCTCACTTTTTCTACGAAACTTGGAACATATAACACAACTTTTGAATCGGTATAAGTAAGCAGCGAGACTGAACCGTGCCATTGATTTCCAATTATTAATCGTACAAATATTTATTTAGAAACGAAGTGATCTTTTTGGTCGACATAAAAAATGCACTGGATATATATAGTTATATATGTATTTGTGTCTACTTTTTTTTTAAATTAGAAATTCCCCTACCCCTGCATTAGAAATTCGATCTACTGCATCGCGACTGATGACAGCGAAAAGGGCAGTTAAGATCCAGACCAGATCGATGGTTAAAGCGGTCGTATTATTATTTCTTCCGGAGGATAAAGCGGGCCGGGAAAGATAAAACATCTCGTACGTAAAATAGGTACGCGTATACGTGCGACAGAGTTACGGGTCGGAGGCCATGCTGGCCGGGGTTGCGTTTAAAACAACCCTGAGAAATGCACATTTTAATCGTATCACTAATAGCCCGACGTTTATAAGCCTCGGTGTGTCTCATGAATACGCATGCTTCTCTCGGTGACAACGGTACAAAATTAATGCGCTCCAGAATACTCCGTGCGTACGAAACGCTCCGTTTTGTCGACCGACTTCCTCTTTTTTTTCGGGATTCGGTACCGCCCCGCTCTTTCCTAAAATCGGCGCACGTTGGCTACCCGCTACACGAGCCACGTACGCGTACAAACATACGAATGTTAATGGTCGAATAAGGTCAGATTTCCATAAACTCTCTACTGCTCGCTTTTATTATAATATATGTCTTTTAAAACGACTCTGCCAACATCTAAAAACTTTGCTGTCACATCATGAATGCTCGTATCATCAGAGCGCACGATTGGTGATATCAATAAAGCGACAACAAATCCAGTTTATCTTTTATGTTTTCCCCTTGCTTAAATGCTTTGTTTTATTGGAAATAAGAGAGCACGTTCCTATGCGCATATATACATGCCGACTCACGTGCCTTATAAATTTGTCAGCAATCTTCCGAGTAGTGACCGTCTCGAGTAGAGAATGCTAGTAAGTTCGATCCAGTTAGGATTGTTAATCGATTATTCTCAATTGCTAATTTCGAGAAAACAAAACGCGCACCATTTACGCGTATCACCGCGCGCCCGCCTTGGATCTGGATTACGAGTTGGCTCGATCCTTTCAATCTCTTCAAACGGTACGTAAGCTGAAAACTTTGCGGGGCGCAATACGCGGAATGTATTCATATTTATGGAAACGGTAAGTAATAGCAGGTTTGCTAATCGACGCTCTGCGCGGTAGTTGTAAAACAATTGCACGCCAAGGAGACGTCTGTGGCACGTCGTCGCGTTAATCGCGATGAATATTATTCGCGGTGTTACTCGTGCCTGCGCAGCTCGAACATTGTGCAGGGATCTTATCAATTTGGGGCGCCGATTAACACGACGTCACGTCGTGTCGATGCGCGGGGATGTTCGTAAATATTTCTCCGGCCGGGTACCCGCAACGTGGCTTAAGCATGTAGATGTATTCCTGATCGTTTCCGATTAGACGGTTTAAGGCTGCCGCTCGGGAATGCTAATAAATCAGCGCTTTCTCGCCAATGGGCCGTACTTAGCGCTACCGCGTTTCTTCGAATTTGTCAGTTTTACGCTACGATGATCTCTCCGGTAACGTGCCCGCTAATGGTCGGATTAAGTCATAACGAATTCTGGTTATGTTAATAACGTCGTTTCTTATCCATTTCGGTCGATGTATCTCGAAAGTTAAGGATCGCGTAAAAGTGTATTACGTCGCCTTGATTGGACACGTCTCCTGCTTCTCCTAAGAGGACGAAGGGGAATGCCTTATCGCGCCCCAGCGTAAATCGACATTTTGCGATGCTTTCGAAAAACTGAGGGGTTACGTCAAGTGACGCTCTTCGTTTCTCCCGCCGTGTGAGATGCGTGTATTCTTTCTCGCTTATAAAAGATCGCGTGTTACGTGTCAAATCAATTATGCATCACGAAAAACTCTTCGAAGCATCTTCGTTCATTGGAACACTTTGTAATTTGCAAGCGATGGTTCCGCGTGGCTTGCGCGCATTCCAAACGCTGCGAACCTGCACGGTAGATTTATCGCAGAAGAAAGCTTGTTTTATTGTTCTTCTTATTGTGAAAAGCGATAGAGAAAGATGTTTGCAAAAGTAGGTCATCCCGATACTCGTATCGAAGAAATTAGCAGTATCGCTTTTGGCACGCGAATCGATACTTGATTTATTCTAGTTTCTGCAGCCAAATATCGAAGAATATTAAGTACGCGGAGGATCATTCTAATTCCTTTGCTTTTCTTTCGTCGCTTTCTCGTTAAGCAGCATAATCTTTGCGATTCGACCATTACTTCGGTTGCAGCACGACGATAAATAATGCTACATCCTTTCCTGCAAAGGCCATTGATAGATGCTTCATGAAAGGAAACGTAGATTTATTCTAGTTCCACTTAAATCTTATGCACGATAAAAATGACCACAGGTCTCCATAGGCTCACGGATATATGCTCAAGAACGCGTACGATGATGCGATAAAATATACCGCGTAGAAAGGTCGAGGAGGCTTTATTTTCGTCTTGCTTGAATTTATTCATCGATATCCGTTACGTACGTTCCACCCGGAATTAAAGTTCGATTTGTAATCAATGAGAGCCGAAATAAGCAACGGCCAGCAGTTCTTTCTCCTCTAATAATACGTAGTCGCCGCCACGCGCCCCCGTATTTCTGGCTTGACTTTAATATGAGCCTCGTCGCGTAAGTAAACGTTACATAGAATGGCAAATATCGGAAGGGCTTACGGCCGTATTATACCAACGGTGGCGGCTTTATTGCGCGACATTTTCTGGAGAGAAAAAAAAAGAGCAGCGGAGGGGCAAGACGAGGAGGACGGCGCTTCGAGGCCGGCAGATGTCCAGGATGTCGTCGTTGTAAGTGTCTACGCACCGCAGGATGGTCCTTCGTTAAGTATAAATATATGTATATGTACATACGTAAAGCATGGCGTCGCCAGTCGCCCGAAGGCGACCCCTGAACCCGGTGCTCCATCGAGGAAGCAGGTGAGGAACTGAAGTTTACGGAGTAAATCGCATCGAATTCCATTAACAATCGTTTAAAATATTACTGCGCAAGTTGCCGTCCAATGGTTAAAACGAACTCTGGTATCGTGCGGGGGCTGTTCGATGAAGAGTTTATGAACTTTAAAGACACGCTTCCCAGAGAAGAATTCATTGCAGAATTACCGTTTTAATACAGATTTAATTTGGAATTACCAAAGAATTACGCTTGTTCAAAGATATAAACAAGAATATATTGAAAATTACGCTGTTTTCCCAAGGAAGATACCGAAGCAACGAAGACTCTTAATAGAATTAAAAAGTCATTCATTAAAGTAACGGGGAAATAGCTCCGTTCGCGACTCGAATGTACATACAATCGAGTATGGAGCGATAATAAGCTTGTAATCGTGATATGGCCAAGTCCTGCACGGATACGTTTTGCGAGCTTGCTAAGCTTCGAAAGTACGCATAGATATTCTTTCGTAAGAGCGGTAACTCTAAAACCCTAAACCTCGTTCCTTCAGGGGCTCGAAAATAGACAGGATACGTTTGCACATCGGCGAGTTTTGTGTGAAATCGCAGGGCTTTGGAAATAGACGCGAACGCGGCTTGGGTCCGGTTTGCTCGGTCATAGCCGGTGGTACTTCCAGCGCGAAGGATCGCGATTAGAGCGATTAGAGACTGCAGCGTGCGTGTGGAACGGAACGGTTCCATATATCTAGCCAAGCTTTGCGCAACGTTCCAACGCGCTCGGTCTCGGTCTCAATTAACGCAATTACCCGCTCCCTCGTCTAATTACCTATCAAACGGAATTACTATCGCGCGCCTGGTCGTCTCTAATGAACGTTATTAATTGCTTTATGATTTTTCGATAAAATACGCCGCGTAATCAAGTTATTATCCCACGATGTGCGACCTCGTTGTCTCGACGACCTTCTGGTACCGCGACGCTTTTTCCCGGCCCGAGGTCTACGGTTGCACAGCCGATGGAGGCTCGAGTTTCCGCCGTCGAGAACCCAGGGTTCAAGTCCCTCCCACAAGAGCTTCTACCCTTTCTTCGTTTAACACTTTGACCGGCGAGAAGCTCGCATCGAAGGCTAAACGGTATTCGGGACTTTTCACTTTGAACATCTTTCGATTACTCACCTTTAACAATCGACGGCAAGTGTTATATAAACAGCTGGTACTGCTAATAGACCTATTATCGTCGATGGCTACCGCAAATATGATACCATATAATAAACCAGGACTTAGATATCCATAGCAAAGATCCGGGCTTCGATCGTCTCAGGTGTCTCTTTCGATTATATCCAAGCGATACGTGGATACCTGGTTCGACGGTGCAAATTATATTTTGCGCAATAGGTCGTGAGTTAAATAATATCAGCGACGACGAACCGAACGTTCTGCGGATAGTCGCGTTATCGGGCGTACATATTCTGAAGGTAGACTACTACAAAAGAAGCATCAGAACACTCGACCTTGGCCGTCGGAACAAATTGGCTCTGGGGACGGGCGGGCGTGGAAAAGTCGTTAACGACGCGCCCTGCGGTGATAAATCGCGAGGAAGCGTTATATTACGATGACGATGATAGCCCCCGCACCGTGGAAGTGGTTATTTACCGTGGCAAGCAGGTGAGATTCGTAAGACGCGAAGGAGCCGGTAAGTTTAGACCGGGACGAGGGTGACGCTGGCCAAATAACAGGCGGAGTGTTCCGTCACGGGTGCTTTTAGTACGGCCGTTCCCCTAATTCCTTATCGGCTGGGCCAATTTGATAGATCGCCGATAGAACTACCTTCTATAAAACGGGCCAGCCTGCCCCGCAGTGGACAGGTGCATCCTCAGGATGCATATCGTTGGAAAGATGCACCTGACCGGCCGACCAATGCGAGACCGCAGAGTCGACCCGACGCGTGTCTCTATTACCGCGAAATCGTTCTGAAAGCACGATACCACTTTCGTTTGGGAGTCAAACGATAATCTCGGTCGTTTACCCCTTTTTTACTCGCTTCACTGTGTACGGTCTTTAACATGGCACAAAGTGGTATGGAATTACATTTGAATTCTATATCGGTCGAATATGTATCTATATTATTTCGTGCCTAAATGTGATCGTAATGTTCATAAAATAGTAGACTCGTGGAAATATTCGCTATCGTAATGTATGATACCACGGTAACTAGAGGGATTATTCTCCGATGTAAATTGAAAGTATAATTTTTTGTTTTTTTTTTTAAGTGGTTAATTACAAGCACGTTTAGACGCAACGCTTTGGATTGTAAAGGTGCTATTATATGTACTTGGCATACCGAATGCTTATCAATCAATTTCTAAAACCGCCAAATGTCGCACGCATGACAACGCGAGTGTTGAACTACTAGCGTGCGTACTCGCGAGTGTTGAACGTCCTATTAATTGAATGTATTCGATGCAATGAGAGTGCGATGACGAATCGACGCGCCTCGACTAAGGAGCGAAGTTCCACCATGTGAAATACCCTTCGACGGGTAGTCCTGCATGTTGAACGTAGACCAGCTTATCCTCTTGGTCCTACGCTCCAAGGCAACTTATTTAGATTCCTCGCAGTGCCTTCGAGCTTTGCTCCGGCTTGGTGCACGCCGACGAACGAAACCGCGGTCTGGCCGGGCAAAAGGTGCACCGTGGAGTACGGTTTTTGAGCGAGCGTGACTTTCCTCGTTCCCACGGGACGTAGGCCCGACTTTTGTCCCATGATCGAGCAAAGCGAACGAGCATCCTCCGAGCTGACGAGTCCGGACGTTCGCGCACGCACTCGTGACGGACGGACGGACGGACGGACGGACGACAGGCACGTACACCAAGACTTCCACGTGTATGGTACAGTCCCTCTCAGCAGTACTTCCTCGTCCTGAGTTTGTGATATGGATCATCGCCAGAAGAACCTCGTAGATTCATCCGTCCTCGAAAACTTTGCGTAGTCGCGAATGCCGAAGTTCAAGACTCATGACTTCGGCTGAGAAATACGCAGGGCGGTAGCTGTATAACTGGAGTTCGTTGTTAAGGGCATGGCGCATGATAAGTTATGCGAATAGCGAAGCTTTGTGCGATGTCGATTGGGAGGATGCAGCTGGAACGGGAAGTGGTGTACGTACATGCGATTGTGCCTCCATACGGATGGTTATGATGTTCAATCTCTCGTGAGAATAAAATCGAGAAGTTTTAGAGAAACTGAATGAAGTTTCGCAACCGGTGAGGGATAAGAGAAACGTGATTTGCGTTCGAGTGGGACGCCTTGCTCGAAGCGTAGGAATACGAAATGAATTTGCGCGTGTTACGGGGTTGTTTAACGGAAAGGCGATTCTTTGTAATCGCTGGTGGAGCAGACTGTACGTACGTGATAATATACAGGCGGGCATACAGCCGAGCCACCGACTACGTGATACACGCTTCTACGTGGGTGCTGGGCATTTTATGACTTTCGGTGGTCTTGGAATAAGCTGGCCCGCAACGTCTCTCACAAAAAACCGGCGCATGTTCCTTTGTCTCCTTTCGATTCGAATCTCCCGTCAGATTTTTATCCGGGCTGGGTTTCATTAAACTGCCATCTGATACGTTTCATACTTTCGAGGACTGTCACGGCTGCTCGCAAACCGAACTCGCCTCTTCTCCCGGTAATTAGCAACATATTTTTTTTAATTTTATCAAAGTCTCGTTATTTGTTGTAAGAACGGGAAAAGCGTGCACGAAACCAGATACTTTCTTTTTTACCTCTGCATAAATCACCGCCGACGGGCCAATTAAATTTTACGTTCTGCCGCGACGGACATGACGTACGTACTGTTAAATTGGAAGAAATCTAGGCGTCTCGAAAGAAATTAATAGTACGCGGAAGAATCAATCTTGGGGCGATACGAGCTCAGGATTAAACGAAAGAAAGCGTCGCGTGACAAAAGGGGCATACCAAATTATTTTCTAGATCGTCGGGAGTGCCTGCCACGATGTGCCGCATCAGTTCTAATTAATCGCTGCAAATATAACGAGTAGTAGAAATTGTACGGCATACAAAGGAGCTATCGGATTTTCCACTCTCGTGTGTTGCTTCAAACGTAACGAAATTATAATTAGAAAACATTCGAGAGGTCCATAGGAGAATTACAAGATCGACGTAATTCCACGATTAAAAATAGATTTGGCTTACGCCTTCGTTTGCTCGTTAAACGTAAAGCTTTACACGCATGTCTTGCATATTCGTAGGAAAGGCTGTGGAATTAAAAGTGTCGCGTCGGTCTGATTAATCGAAGATCGTACGCGTTATATTATAAGGCACGATATTATTTTAAAAACACTGTACAACACGGAGCGACTATCGTACCGCGGTTGATTTTCGTCATTCCCCCTTTTTCGCGTCTCGTCGCAGCACTTTTGGGGTCTCGTCTCTTCCGCTCGTTAGCCGGAGAGTCGGGGCTTATGCTAATTTTAAGTACTCGCCCCAGTCGATTCTTTCCTAAAGCTATTAGGCGATCATCTCGGATTATCCTACGATTCTGGGTTTACTCGGGACACGACTTTTCTAAGTTTTCTTCTCCTTGCACGGCTGCAATGCCCGCCTTCCTAAAACCATCGTGCGCCCGTTTGCGTATTCCTGTTTTTTCCCAAGTGCGCATAAATTCACGCCTATGTCACGGGTAGCTTAAGAACCTGGATTACGATAACAGGATATACCGATGGGTTCTACGAGGCAACGCAAACACGAAGTACCTCTGGAGAAAGGGCACACGATTTGCCAATGTATTGGACTATCCAGATTAAGTGCTTTGCAACCGAAATGTTTATACTCAGCGATAATAATTGTTGATTCTCGCGCTGGCTTGTAAAGCGGGGAGAAGTAGAAAAATGAAGATAAGAGCCGTCAGATCGTTTGATACCGATATTACTCAATCGTCTTCCGCGTTGGAATGATCTATGGATCCGGGGAAAGTAAAGTCGTGTTTATACCGGAGCGAGCATATGAAAAACATAACGGGCGTAAACCACGGTGGATTATAATCGAACGATCTCGAATTTTAGATCGGGGTATCCGAGTTCGACCGATCGATGCGTACGATCAAACCGACGAGGGAAGCCTATCTCCGGTGCAAATGGATATTGAATTACCAGTATTGGAGCCATCAAACTTTTCCATAGGGCATGCGGATGCATAAATATTCAATTAATCCGCCGTGCTGTCGCTAAGAACAATGGAGGTTAAACAAGAAGAATGTTGGTGCGCGTTCTGCGTATCTGTGAGAAACGGTAACAGGATCTGGCAATTTCCGGCGCGTTCCGTGACAAATTATTCTACGAACTATCAAAGAGGCGTTACTCCATTGGATCCAATTACGGGCGAGAAAGCTATCAGATTTTCCTAGATCGGTAATTACCTATTACATGGTAACATTGTTGTCGTAGCTTACCACAATTACCCACTCTTATCTCCTTATTTTATTCCGAAGTTATTATTCCCGAGTGTTATTGCGAATAACAGTACTCCGGGGTCGTTAACTCGTTATGATGATTCCTCCATTATTATCGGGAAAATGCGACCCGTTCTTGGGCCGGGGGCCGTTTTACAATTAGATTCTCAGGAGATTACGAGGGCGTCGTTGTGACCTTTCGTGTCTCGATCTTCGGGTGCGTGCTTATCGCCGGAAAGCCTGGTATTCGGTAAAAAGCATAAGCAAACAAGCATCGCGCAGTTTAACCTAATCGCACGCTGTAATTGCGCGGACAAGATACAACTTGTCGCGGCTGTAATAAGTTACGCTAACTAACCGTTGGGTGTCGTGCGCACTGTTAATTCGAAATTACTCCCGGTTAAATCGGTAATAGAAATCGGTGTTCGCCTCGGAATTTATTGCTCGAGAATCGAACGGTCGAGATAAACGAGACGGCCTTTCGGGCGAGCGCGATTCTCGAATAGATTACGGTTTATTCTGACATTAAGGAAATCCAATAAAGTATCCCTGTTTACATATTACGGATAAGATTGGAAAGATCTTATCCGCGCTCCTGCGAGTACGAGCATAGCGAGCGAATGCAAATGAGTGGCCTGTCGAAAAACTGGCGTTATCGGCAATTTTGGACGAATCTTAAATATCGCGGGCAGCTCGGGAAATACGGTTGGCACCGTTCCTCGCTCGACACGTCATTGGAAACGTGTCGTGGATACACGTGTCTATATCCAGCGAGCGGGTTGGTCGTACGAGAGAAGGTAGTAGCAGTTTTCACGGTGCCGGCCTACGTAGAAGAGTTCCCGACAGTACGATGGAATAACTTTGCGGTTGATTTATACTTCCGACAGGCGTAACGAGCTTGCGGCCTTACGCGCTCGTCGTCCGCGAGGAGAAAAAAAATCAATGACGTTCGAGGGCGCCCCATTGGAAAAGGTAAGGCAAAAACGCCAGGGTCCGGGCCGATCTTTATTAGGCCCTTAAAATTTAACGCCGCCATTTTTCAACTCGTTCCGCCGTATCGTTCCTTAACATTTAAATTACGACGTCGCCTCGGACCGGGCGTGGATCCTGATATAGGTACGCCTCGGCTGCGCGCCGTCGTGGTAAGCGATTTTCGCGGTAAATCGTAGGTTCCTTCGACGGCCCCTCCTCGATTCACTCCGTCGGACTGCCGGGGAAGCGGGGCACCGCGGGTAGGCAGCTCGACGGAGGTGCCGAAAAGTGAAATTTATTCTCCAGATTTTTCGAGACAAGCTCGAGTCTGCCGTCGGAAGATGTCCGGCAAGATAGCGCATGCGAGATGAACAGGAAGCACGGCAGACTCGTTGACTATCAATGAAACGGGCTCGCAGAGCGCGCGGCCATGGACGGACCAGGCAAGTCGGTTCCCTCTTTTCTCTCGTAGAAGGAACAACGCGGAGTGTCTAACCTCGTCGAGGTCTGGAGATCCCTCAATGTACCCGCCAACCCTCTGATCGTGGCACGTGACTAAAGATACCCACTGGTTTACGGTGGAGGACCGTTGCTATGCTGCTCGAACGGTAGCACGAACGACGATTGCGGTTGTGGCTACGTTGGATTGTAGACATAGACCTATCACCCTGGCAGTTTTTTTTATCGAGATCCGCGAGGACTCGCCACTTTCTTCGCGAATGAACGTATACTTGTCGAGAACATAGCTCGACGAATGGAACAACTCTTGGTAAACGAACGATCGTTTATCGAGGAACTACTGATATACGTCTTGCAAATATAAATTCGTATATAAAAACCTTTGACGGACACCCTTTCCGATACCCGCCTTTCGTTCGATTCTTAAGACCGGTTGCTAATTCATTCTCAATCTTACTCTCACAAAGTGACCCCTCAACCGACTGATCCACAGTCTATCCATCCCATGGAAATTTATCCAGGGACGATGCTCGAGATTTAAATCCAGATCCTCCGCTCGATAGTTCGAGCCTTCGCAAACTAGGCTACCCCTGCTCTCGAGCGATCGTTTATCGAGCGTTCCAGCGCAGCTTGACCGGAAGCGGAGTATAATCCTCGACAATCGCGGTACCATCGGGCGGGAGAGAAGCCTCGGCCATCCGAGCCGTCGGCCGCGGAGGTGCGCTCCGTGGCGGATAAAGCGGAACCGTGAATGGAAAAACGGGGCTTGGAGATTCGTCGAGGCGCACGTTTTCGTCCGGTTGTCATCCCCGCGGTTGACGCGCGCCATTCGGGGAAGGGTCTCTCGTCTCGTCGCGAAAGCGAGGAGAAGGCGAGGGGCGCCGAGAGGGGGAGGAGGAAGGACACTCGCGGAATACCTAACAACTTTCGGTGGTTCGCGTCGGCGGCGGGTGGGGCGAACGGGCCCCCTGGGCCCTTAGGGCCCCTTGGCCAGAGCGCTGGAGGGGGAGGGAGGGGGAGGAGGGGAGGCCGGGCATCGTGGACGGGCAAAGAGAAGAGGTCCGCTGCGGCGAGGTGAGGGCTCGCGAGAGAGGGCTGGAGAACAGGGCATTCGTCGTGCGCGTCGCGTTTTTTGTCCTTAACCTCCCCTGCCGCGTCTTTTATTTGGCCCAGACAGGAATTCGGCTAAATGCATTGATTAAACTCCTGACATCGTCCGGACGGCACGGTGGCCGTCGTGTCTCCGCGGATGAGTTCGATCTTTTTTGCCCCCCTCGCCACCCCTCCTCCCCGCCCTACGTGCACCTTTCATCTTCGTCCTACCATCCTGGCTCCGGCCGTTCGAATCCTTATTTCACGTCCGACGACGTGTTCGAGCGTCTATCTACCGGCGACGGGTTGTTCGCCGTGGATTTAACAACGAGCTCTCCCGTCTTCCAGCGGCGGGGCCGACTTCTATGTATCGGCTTTCTTGCGAAGGAAGAAACCGGACGGTGGACACGGTGTATGGACGAGCAGATACAAGGTTTAGCGAGTTCGTTAACGATGAATATTAGCGGCGGAGGAGATAGCACGCAGGGACGATACGCCGCGGTTTGAAATCCGAGAAGCCTACCTCGGGGAGGATCGGTTAATCGTGTCCGTTGCTGACTTTGATCTCGCCGTCGCGTAGATTCTACCGTTACATACCGGTTGACTACCGCGAGAAAATTAAGTACGTCTCGTTCTAGGTCCCAAAAGATCCTCTCGCCATCCAAAAACTATGAGATATCTCGTAGGTTCGGACTGAGCGGGTTAAAGGTACATAGATTTACACGACGGAGAATTTTAAATATACGGATAAATACTTGTCAAATTCTTGAGAGTAAGAGGTATCGCAGAAGTTTGTAACCTTCCAGTGTAAACACAGTTTGTTGCCTACTTTAACCCACTTTTCCCTTCGCGCACTTATCCTCGAAGCTACTTTTGTCGTATTCCTCGACTTCCATACGCGAGATGTACCGTGACCGGGTATGAGCGAAAAAAATCGGTACGATTCCTTATGAACGAGTCGCAGACGCGGGGAGAGGCTACAGGGCAAAGAGGGGCCGGGCCCTCTCGGAGGACAGAAGCGTCGTGGAAACGAATGCATCTCTTGGCAGCTCGTTCGGCAAGCGAGGCACGAGGTAAGTTTGGCATGCATCGCTCGCTCCTTCGAGCAGCCAAGAGCCATCTATGGAATTACCCCGATGATTAATGGCAACGGCTGGCTCGGGGCACCCTTCCGTCCCCTCGCCCTCGCCCTTCCTCTCTTTCTCTCCCTTTCTCTCCCTTTCTCTCCCTTTCTCCGGGCAGCCGCCTCCGCCAACGTGCCGGCCGCCACCGGGCCACCTTGGGCCCACAGGCCCCCGGGGCCTCCGCGGGCCCCAACGACTCTCGTTGGCCGCGTACACCAGCGCCCGAATTGTTCTGCCGGCGTTGTAAAAAAGCCCGGGATGTTAAACCCGTCCTACCTGCCTGCGCACGGCTCGCGATCCCTCCGTTTTTCTGCCCCTCCATTCATTTTCGGACCAGAGTTTTTGGCCCGCTCGCGCTGCATCCGCGGGACCTTCCTCCGTCGCGGTTTCGCGGCGAACCAGGGCGATTTCTTTCTTCGATCCTCGTTCCCCTAATCTGTCACGATGTCTCGCTGATAGCGATGCTTTATCGACGCCAAAAGCCCGAGAGGTGATTTCTATCTTTACCTACACCACCTGATATATTAAGCGACTATTTTCATTAGTCTTCTTTAATCTATTTATTATTTTTTTGACATCGATTATTAAAGTTACTCGACCCAGGATTTACCGTATAAGGTGGACTTCGAATCGCCATAGTTACGTATCACGTGGAAAAAGTGATGAGCGATAGGCGGAATCTCCCGCTTGTAAGTCTCTCTCTCTTCCTCATCGATCTTCTTAATATCCAACTCCAGCATCACCGACGAACCTCGCGTTCGTCTCCTCACTAGCGGCGTCGAGCAAATTCCCTCGAGCCTTCGTTCTTCCCTGCCCGATCGTGCCGTCAAAACGACGAAGGACGCGAAATCAATTCGTCGGTCGGCCTGCAGGGCCGATCGGGCTGGGACACGTGAGCGATGGAAAAGTGGAACGGCGCGAGTCGTAAAAAGGACCGCGGCCCGTTGGTAGCACGATCGGCGGCACGATCGGCAGCAGGATGCCGAGGCGGGGGAGGAATTGCCGGGCAAATTCGGGATTGCATGTCGGCGAACAGTAAGACCTCCCAAACAACCCCGACGGGGGCATCTTCCCTGGGAATAGCAGTGATTCCGGGGAAATGTGCAATATCTTCCGTGATCGGGTATTATTACGGGCGTGATTACGGGTTTTGATCTAGGCTAGAAGCGTCTAGATGCCCCCTCCAGCCTTCCTGCCCGACGATATTTCCAGCGGTGCTGCGCGATGATGCGACCCCGCCGGGGCCGGTCGTCTTCGTCACGTCGTCATGCGATTCGTGACGAGCGCCACCGCGAATCGCCGTGGGAAGCGTGGTAGCTCCTATTCCTGCCCACTCCTTCTCTCTCTTTCTCTCTCTCTCTGCCTCTCTCTCTCTCTCTCTCTCTCTCTCTCTCTGTCTCTCTCTTTCTCTCTCTCGATTACGAACGGCGGGGTAATGAACGACCTATGCCGCAATGCCGTTGCTCGCCCGGCTATCTTTCCTCTCCGCCATCGACTTCGTACTCCTCGCCACGAAATTCAACGGCAAGCCCTGCACGAGCCCGATGCGAGGCCTAACTGTTTCGGCCCGGTTGCATGATCCAGGAGAGCGCACGGTTTCATCGGGAACCGTTGCTCGGACGGATCCTCCGCCGAGCTAAAGTCCTGCTATTAAACCCTCTGCGCTCCGAGACGTTTTGCTCCTTTCGTATCGATCAGCTCGTGCTTTGACTCACGCTCGAGCGGATACCTCTGGATACAGGGTGGACGATCGGAAGGATCTTTTGAAGGCGTGTTCTTCGTCGCCAGTCCTCGTACGCTAGAAGTACGGCGCAAAGTACTCGTGGTATTTGCAGGCGGGGTCCTTGTAAAGCATGGATAGCGAAGGATTGCTCGTCGAGGTGTAGGATTGCAAAGGGTTAAAGTTTGACTTCTGGCAAAAGAGGGAATTGTTGTCGACGGTTTCTTTGTTTTGTTAAGTGAGTTGTTCTATATCTGTGATATAGGTCAAAGTTGTGATATCCAATATAAGAACCGAAGTTTGTGTACACGAGTCTCTACGGTAATTGTATTCTCATCTCCGAATTAGGACTGCGTTTCGGAGGACGTTTCTTAAAGACAGGACTATAAACAACGCCATGATTAATTCCAGCCCATCGCGTCTAATGGCTGGTGCGTGAATCGGCTTGTTTATAAACATGAGAGTTGGACGGGCTCCCAGCCCTTCCGAAAACCGCTTCAAACGCGAACCTTGACCCGAACCTTCGCTTTGGTATGGCAACGAAGCGACTCGATCGGCAGTCGCGAAGATGTTTCGGGGCTTTTAACCGTGAAAAGACGGTGGCAGGACTCCGAATCGTTAAGTCAGGAAGTAGATCCGCGGAAGAGGCGTACATGCCTTAGAGAGCGATATGCACGGTGGCCGTCGAGGGCCTAATGACAGGCAGCACGCGAGCGATCGCCGGCTCGCATGTGGATTCGCACTTTGGGACCTGGGGCGAGATTGCTGAGGAGACATTATAAAATCACGAGACAAAGGGTGGAACGAGTGGAAGGTGGCGTCGAAGGAGGAGGAGGACGAGGAGGGGGAGGCGGAGGAGGAGGAGGAGGAGGCATCGGCCCGCATTGCGGATCGGTGCGCAACAGCTGCACCTGACACGTTATTTGCGTGGAACGCGTATCGGCACCGTCGATGCTTAATTGTAATTCCGCGTCTGCGAGTGCGTGCACGCTCATACGTACACCCCCGATCAAAAGTCCTGGGACATTTGTTCTCTCTCTCCGATAAGCTGTAGATAGGCAACGATGTAGCTTGTTGCTGTTGTGAGTTGCTCGAATCGTTTCATATACGTTATCGTATAGATCTAATATTAGCGGGGTCTATGCTGGTAAGATCGAGGATTGCTACTTAGGTCTTTATAAAATCTTGGTAGGTGTCCTGAGACTTTTGAGGAAGGATGTAAGTCGTCTTTGCACTCTCACCTGCGAGCCATCCGTCTAGTTGCAAGGCTTGTCTGCCGGTCGGCAGGCTTCGCACTTTTCACCGATAGCGGGAAATCCGCGGGATTTATTTTGTTTCCTCGTCCTCGCGCACGCGACGTGTTTTATTCAGAATCGCCCTCGCACGACCGTGCAGGCCGATCCTATCGATATTATCTAATCGTCCTCGTTTGCAAGTCTCTACTGCCTCCGCGGGAGACAGCGCGGATTAATATATTCCTCCGCTTGCCACGCGTGACGTGGTTTATTCAGATTTCCACGCGCGATGAACTGCCTGGTGTCTCGTGAAAAGTCGCGCCACGCTTCTTTATTAGCGGATTATTCTGCTGGCTCTACGATGTTCCTCCGACCACTCGCTTTCAGCATTGATTGCCAGTGCAATTCCCTCGGAATGTAAAATAGTGGTTTAGCCTAGAACCGCGTGTGGGGGATTATTTTCAATGTCCACGAGTCCGATGCTTGCATTATCGTTAAGAAAACTTCTGAGTATAATGCTCGTCGTTCGTGAGTGAATCTCAGTTCCACGTACTTTTCTGATTTCTAACTAGCCACGTCGTTATTCCATTTGAGCGCGGAGTTCGTTCCGATCGAAAGGATCTTTGCGTACGCAGTACTTTTTCCGTGCACCGCGCGAGTTCACAGTCTACGCGGATAACATTTGCCAATCGTACGTATGTGTTCATAATGCACGACGATCATACATATCCGCCCAAAATCCATGCTAGTCATTTTTGTTGGAGCCATATAGAAGCCCATAGGCCACACCAGTTTTTACTAAATGCACATATGCTTCCACGGGGTTCGAAGGGTTGACAAAAAAGAACACTAGGATTTCGTCGAAAGACAGGCTCGTTCTTTTGTCCTTCTAGATTCCAGGAGCTCGTCTCTTCGAGTGTTAGTAAACGTGTACCGACTGGAAATGGAGTTAGCTCGAACTGCCTCGGGGAAATTTATTAACGCAAGATCGACGCAGTGCCTTTTGTGAGCGCAGAACGTCGAGGGGTCCAGCCACCCTGAGTGCCGAATTAAAGCGTCACCGATGGTCCCACCCGATCGCGCTGAAGTCTTCGAATGAAATTGTCCGTCTAATTTTATCGCGCGGGCTTTAAAATGATGGAAGGTCTCTCCGGGATAAGCCCGGCGCTGCGAACCTAAGGGGGATCGGGGCTGGGTTCGATAAAGAGGCCCGACGCATACGTTTGCGACGAGAACGCAGCCTGTCAGTCGAATGGCAGAACACGCGAATCCTCGTAATCCTCGCGAGATCGAGGACAAGTAATTCGGAGGACGACATTTGGTTGGATACCTCGTGTCTTTATCGATTTATCTTCTCGAGGGGTATTTTTCTTGGTCTCTTTCTCGCGAGGTGTGTCTGTAATTGTACGTTTAATGGCTACTATTTAAATCCCATAGCTGTGATATAGGATTAGGATACGTGAATTCCAATGCTCGTACGATACGTTTCCAGGGTCTGAGCTTTCTCAGAATGGGATATACATTTAAAAACTGCACCATCATATCCTAGGTAAGCTTAGGAGAGATATCTATAACCAATCGTTATTAAACGTCCTTCGCCATCGCATCACCCTTCGTTCGAATCGCTAATAATTCTCAGGAACCAGCCGGTGAATCAACACCAATCGGGACGTACAAAAGTTAAATACTTTCACGCGTCCCACTTTTATCATCCGACCAGCTGCAATCGGCGCGTGTGATGCCGGTCTAACGGTCGTAGAAATTACCTCGGGTAAATAATAAATTTAGTCGGCGCGGCTTTCAGAAGTGGCCCCGCGGAAGTCATTTGCCAGGCACACGATGGGTAATTAGCGCGCGAAACGCCGATTCGGTGAGATAGCCGGTAGCCTTCCTCTTGCGTAAGAGCAAAAACCATCGGCCATCCGCTGGCCAGGCCCCGTGAACGCGGACCTCCATCGCTGCGCAGTTGGGCACCACGCGGATCGTCGTCCGCGGATTATCAAGATACGGCCACCCCTCGTCCTCCGATTATACTTCGTTCCCTACCCGGAAGTAGGAAAAATCAACGAGGTATTTTCTTGATTACGAAGCGTTGGATAGGGATACCGTTGATCTTATCCGTCCTCCGCGAATAACCTTAATTACGACGCATCGTCCGTGGTTTCTATCAACGCATCGTCTACGATCTCGTCCGCTTCTGACGAACCTGTCGAAGGGAATGTGTAAAAAGAGAAGGCGTGCGTAGATTATACTCTCGAATTTGCGGTAACGGAACACTGCTGTTATCCAGGGATTTTGTCCTGTGGTCATACATGGATTGCGTCAAGTACGCATTGGAATATTATTCGAAATGAAGGTTCTTTAATCTCGTATTATTATTTCATGGTTATTCGCTACTTTCGTAGAGTATGGAATAAGTTTAAATTTCTAGGAATTTGAGGATGAATGTTCCGCAACTATAACATCGATGTTTAAACTTGTTGGAAGTGGCTGGCGGTAACTGATCCGACGCTGATGGAAATAAAGCCAAGAACAGGCACTTTCGATCATTGACCCGGATACGCGCCATTCCCCGATGCGGTACAGATTTTATTATATTATGGGTGTTGCCATGGGGTTTTTGTTTGGACTTTACACGCGTTGCTTTTGAGGTTTAACCATCCTTATTCTGGGTATCATAGATCTTATTGAACATGCCAAGCAAATTATAAATATCAGCTTGTCGGAGCGCTTGGAATCATTTGCCTGTCGGTTACGACCAACGGGGAGGAGGCAAAGGGGAAAGCCACGTGTTTACGTTAGCGCCATCCTTTGGTTTGAAAGCCCGTATTATGCTGCCATTTCTTGTAAAGGTACGTCTTTTTTACCGCGAGTAATTTCCATTTGCAGATGTTTATCCGATAGTGCTGGCTACACTCTACACGCGGGTGTTTACTTTATCCTTTAAAAGCATGTAAATAAGATATAGATATAAGTATCGATATCCGTATTTATGAATAACATGTTTTCCTTAGGCTGTTAAAACATATTGCCTATTAAATGGCGATCCCTTATTTGAAAGACGCACCTGCGACTGGCTTTAACCGCGGTTTGAGACTAATACACTCGATGTTTTCATACGGTGAGAGTAACGAATCTTAACAGTACAAATAATAGATATTCTTGATTAAATATTATAAAATGCGATTGCGAATGACCGAGTGTTATCGATTTCGTTAAATCTTGTGTAATCTTGCACAAACTGAGCGATGGGAAGATTTGACATTATTATTAATGCGTTATTAATACATTAACGCACAACTTGCTTTAACCGTGTAAGAACTAAAGTCAACGATTCGTTATTCCATTTCTGAAGTTGTAATCAAAATCAAAATATACCGCCCTTTATCGCTGCGTCAAAGTCGTAGCCTAAACAGCTCAACAGAACTTAATTATATTTAGATAGTTTACCGGACAATGACGTTTTTTACAATGCCAAATCGATCCGCCAACAATCTGGTCATAAATCTATTAACATTCTACTCACAATTATAACAATATTTTACCGATATCATGTTTAGAGTTTTAAAATAAATTTGAGATTAAATCGACAGGTGTGTCCACGCCTTCGATTAATTTCTAGAAGTACACATGATAGTCTACCAGTATGTACATAACTCAATCCCTTTGTGCAATTACTTTTCTTAATCTATATACCCGTAGAATATCGAACCGCGTTTATTAGACTCTTCATTGAAATCCATTTAGATAAGAAAGCAGGCTGCGCGAATAAAGCTAATAAAGCAGTCGAACATTCAGCAAGCGGGTGCTCCGTTGAAATGGCCCCATGGGTGATAGTGGGAGCACCCCATAACTGAGACGTGATTAAAACCGGCGTTGAACCGCCGTTGCCGAAGCCACGGGGGGCTGATTGCCGGGGGTTGGAAGGGGTGCCTCCGCCCTCCGCTTAGGCTAATTTATTGAGACGTCGTCGTCGACGTAGGATCTTCAGCGGCAATATTTCTCTCGAATCTTTGGCGCTTTGATAGAGTAAAAAATATAATAGCAAATCGAACGGGGCGCTCATAATATTGGCATCGCGTTCAATGCGCTTCGTCCAGGTCGTGACTTGGGTGACGCTCATACGCGCGGCATACTTTTGTTCCGATGTCATACCCGAGAATTGATACTTTGAAGCCTGATAGATAGGTGCCGGTGAATTATACGAATGTTAATACTGTGCGTTAGTAAGTACCTGACCTGCGTTTAATGTGAGCATTGTGCAAAAGGTGGATATAAATATGCGATCCTTTTATGACGTAAATCAACGGCAGTTAATACCATTCTCGCACAGAGCGTACTAATACAGCGATCTAGTTTTTAATGAGCACGTGGTATTTGGTAGGCACACAAGTAGATACGTGGCTGCTAAAGGAAATGAGCGTCATTCATGATTTAACGCTTCACACTCGTCGTAAGTTGTGTTTTCGACGTAGTGCTGGGCTTGCGTACTTTTGAAATCATTTGCAATGCACGGTAAAGTGACGTGCTCCTTCGTACTTCAAGAATAGAGGCTGACGTGAAACAGGACGTTGACAGGCGAGGTCGGACACTCGCAAAACTGGCGATAAAGCGCGTACTTACTTTAAGTGGACATTTATTAAGTGATAAGAATATATCTTAGGCATTACTGTCCGCAAATGTCAGTTCTTTTCGGGCGACCTTGTCGGCCAGCAGTACTGCGAAGTTATTACCATCAAGTATGCAATGTGTTCTTAGAATATTCCTTCCATCATATATTTTATAGTGATTCGAAAACCTCCCAGAGATTTGCTTTAAAAGATTGGAAGCTCATCAACATCTGGTACGTAAGCTAACTGTTGCAGGAATATATTTATTTCTACGAACAGATGGTTAATGGAAAAAAGATACCACTCTAAAAGTGAGAAAAACACGCTCTAATCTCATTGTCTATCCATTATGCGACGTTAATTTTGAATGAAGGAAATCTAACAATCTTATGTAAAATACTATATGCCGTATTTAAGATTGTATCTTAGTCCGAATTCTTAATAAACAAATTAAGTCTACCTTTGTTTTATATACTACTGGTTGAATTTAAATCGATAAAATCCAACCAGCAAGGTACACGATTAAACAAAAGTAATATTGACAAGTTAAAACTGAACGCAATAGAGGAAACAACCAGGGGGACCGTCTGGTTCGTTTTGCTTTCCCTAGCCGCCATGCAGAAACAATGAGTATCGTATTGGAAAAGCTCGACGAGGGATTTCGCTGCGTGCAAAGGTCATTTGCAGGAAAGACGGACGGAAATACGCACGCACCTTCGCCTCGAGGAGATCGCAAGCGGATAACCTTGTTTTCAGATACTCGCGTCCTATAAATCCAGGTAGCACGCAGCGGTGTGATTACCATTTGTAATTAAAAAAAAAAAAAAAATGTCGGCCCAACGATAGTGCGTGCGGTGGCGGAATAAAATCCCCCGCGGACACGTTGACATATGCCCCCTTTCTTGGCGTATATCGGGCCCTGCCCGGGTGCGTATCGTCGGATCGCCATGCACCTGGACTTTCCTTCGCGCCAGGGAAGAGGAAAAATTACGGATGCATGTAGGTCGTGGCTGAGTAACAATAAGCGATAGTGAAAACGCGGTATGTGCGTGCACCGACGAAAAGTACACCGCCGTCCATAAGGACATCCAGCTACCTGAGACAAATGGCCGGTTAATGCGGTAGTAAACGGTGTTCTGAACGTTCTAGAATTTTTTTTCTTTATGATTCGATTAATCACTATTATTTGTTATCCGACGACAGTGTAATATTTGCAGGAGCGCATAACAAGTCAACAAAGGCTAGGAGTCAACATCAGCGAGACATTTTAGCAACGTCCAGAAACATACAAGCGTCCAGAGACTTTTGGTCGATGGTGTGACGCGCCAGAACACGATCGATATCTGGCTTCACGGATTCTTAATTCTTCTCTACGGCATGCGACATCGATCAGATACTCGACTATAGGCACAGTCGTTATCCACCATTCGATGAATTCCGCCCGCATATATTTCATCCCCGCTTTTCCCTTCACATCCCTCGAGTTCACGCAACGCGCAGGGTCGCGCGACTCGTTGGGCCTTCTGGAATACGCGAGATCATCGCGCTAACACCACCGAACAGATTTATTTCTTCTTTCAATCCCAGAAGTCCGCTCGTGCTTCTTCATACCTTGCTCCATGCACGTCTCACGAGTCTGACTCTCGCCTCTTACCATCTCCAGCAAAGAACACCGCGAGTCTCGCACGATATTGCAGCTTGACTAAAACGAGCAAGCGAGGATAGGCTGGCCGATACGGGGGCGGAAGGGCGCTCGATAATCCACGATTTTCGCGCGCCCATATTTTCGGGAGGCGCCTTCCGTGACTCATGGGAACCTTCCCTCGGTCCTTCCCGTCGGCTTCGCGGCCGGGCAGGATCGCGTGGGCGGCGATGACGCGCGGTAATAACGGGCGGCAACGCATCGCGTGCGACAGCGAATCGCTGAGAATCGCCGGTCTGCATCCCCCTCTCGGTTAGTCTCCTTGACAAGCGGGTGTTTAATTGGCGTTGAAACCAACGGTGTGACGGGAACACCGCGTCGGCCGAATGCCCGAATGCCTGAATCCTACGGGGGGATTCCGCCATTGCCGGTGCGTTACCACGGGGAACCCCGGTAATTACCAACGGCACGCAACGTGCCGCGCCGATCGCCGAGCGGAGCGTGCACCTTCCTCTTTGTCTCTCCGCGCGGAGCCTCGTCCGCTTTGCTCCCGAGCGCGGCCTGGCGCCGTCGAGAGGCTTCGCAGGGACGATGCTCGCAAGCTCGGCCGGACGTCCGACGATGATCGCTTAATTGAGAACGAATGACGCCTTATCGCGCACTGCGGGCGTACGCTGCTCGAAGTTTTGATTCCGACCGGAGAGAATTATCGTTGAATAAACTCGACCCTCTCGATGCTTGATCGTTGCAATTGTAATGTTTGATGCGTTTGTAAAGAGGCTATTAGGAAGGGATTGTTTTTTTTTTCTTTGTGTATTTCTTAGTTTTAATAAGTGAACAAGGTAGAGACGTCTAAATTATTTAAATACTATGCTGAAGTGGTTTAGATTATATGGAAATGACTGCGAATGGTTCATTGTCTTTATTTCTAGGCATTTTTTAGAGAGTTGTTTGAACGGCAAGAATTGTTGGTTGATGTTTGATTCTGTTTTATTTATACGTTTTTGACAAGGAGGGAATCACAACTACGTTTATGTAGCGCAAAAGTCAGTGTTTTCCATCCGAGATGACACGATAGAATGACGTATGAACTTTGGTAAAGGTTGGTCTTGGATCGGACGATCTTGGTTCGAATCTTGTTTGTTGGTTTCTATGCAACTGCTTATCGGTTAAAATAAGGATTAGAGTAACCGATTTTTAACGAATCAGCATTGCGTGCAAGGTAATTTTTTTAATTTTTATAAATGACAAGCGGAACGCGTATTTGTGTTATTTTGTCTGCTACGTGATGCAATTTTGCATCTCGGACTTGCGTAGTCCTTGCCGTCAAAGTCTCATTCTGTAGGACAATTTGGTTGCTGAAGCGTGTTAAACGTCGATACGCGTTAGTCGATGCCGTCGAGGGATATTATTTTTTAGAAAGCCGTTCTTGCCGTGCAAAGTAAAATTATAGCACGCTACGAACTCTATTAGATAATCCACCATTTTGAAGCGGTGTGACAGGAAGCCAGATAATTACCAGCAGCGCACGACCCGTGGAATGGTGCACGGACGTATAACTATGGCGGTGGCTATGGCGTCCATGGGTCGTTTTTAGACCGTAATATACGCCTCGATGGCGTGTAATCGAGACTCTAACCGCGATAGTTCTTGGAACTGTGCACAAAGTAAAGGTTTGGATCTCGTGCATCATCTCTAAACAATTAGCAATGCGATATACATAACACAGGCCTGAAATTTATTTCAAACAATAAGCCGAAAACCACAAACAAAGAAGTGTTAAAGAAATTAAATAAACGAATACACATATGTATGAGCCATTCTTGCCAAAGAAGATATAATTTATCCATATTCCATTGGAAAGTGGTGTTTTTCTGTTAAAAAAAACTCACAAACATTATTAAAGTCTCCCACGAGATACGATTTAAGCACCAATAATTTATTTGATATAGGTATTCTTCTCGTTTGTGTGCACCAAACTATATCGAATTTGTCGATTCGCATTGTACTCATACCTAACTTTCCGGATCATATATACCTTCGAAGTCTTCAGATGCCAACTTCGTAGATTTAAATTGTGCGTGCAATATTTATAAGGGGTATAGAAAAGTCTTCTAGATCCACGTGTCCACAGACGTAAAAAGGCGATTCGATGATTCCCCGGGTGAATCGCACCGACTCACCGGACTTGGAAAAACGCAGTTGGTCGCGGCTCATTAACGAAATGATGCGTGCATTATTACGACATTAGTAAGGTGTAAACTCCGGCACGGCGCGGCGTTTACCTCCGGGGGTCATTATATCCCTGTGCCGGCTTAATGCCTTAACCGAACGGTCGCCGATGATCCGGCTCGTGGATTCTCGTGAAAGCGAACTGCAACGCGTGCCACCGTGTATACAAATTTACGCCTAATTATTCGTCGGGAACGCAATATCATAAATCTTAATGAATATGCCCGCGGGGAAATAAAAAGAGCCGGTTACTTTTACGATCGCGTAAACGCACGTCAGACAGCGCGGAACATTTCATTACTCGTCGTTTCAATGTTGCGCCGATCATTTCGCGATCGTAATCGCCGCGAATTGAAGTCCCATCGCTCGTATCCGCCGTTTATATCAGCATCATTAACCCCTCGCAAGTCGAATTCCTCTTGCCCGGACTGGTGACAATAAAATCTCACAACGAGTCGTATCGCAGGTACGCTCATTTAAATATGTATGGCGCAAACAAGAAGACCGTAATGCCAGTGATAACCAGCGATGTATGCCGCGTCGCGTGAAAAATCGTCTTCCAGGTTCCATTAACGAATACCAGGGTATGTAGATGCATTGTTGCCCGAATACAATATAGTCCGACGGTGGATCAATCCGACCTTAAACCTTCCATCGAGGCGTCGATTACGCTCATTTCTCGGAACACCAATACCTTTGTCAGTCCTCGCGCATCCAAAGGATTAAAGTCCACCTCGAGGTGTCCCCTGGGAGTCACTTTGATACATCGCTTTGGTTTGCCAGCTTAATAGCGTTGGTCATGATTATTCTTTCGGCCTCTTTGCCCCCGATTTGCTTTCAGCTTTGAGCGAAACCCGGCGAATTATTTAACGTCGTACTTAGCCTGCGCTATTGCGCGCCATCAAAGGGGAGATTTATGGACAGGGAAGGTGCCCACGGCTCCCCGCCCGACGCTCGCTCCGTATTATACGTGTGCGTGCACGCATAAAGGCCCGTCTGCACCCGTTTTGGCCGGAGGAATTTCACCGGCGGCGACTCCGACGCGCCTCTAAATTAATGTCTACGCTCGGCGCACGCACCTTTCTTACGCACAAATTCCGCGTGAGAAAATATCCCTGCCTCATAACGAACCGCTCAGGAGGCGGGGAACGGCTACCGCGGGATCGAGCACCTGCGCCAGAAGCCAACGCAAAACTACGGTAAGGATATTTCTAACTGGCCTCTAAGAACGTTTCTCCGTGAAAATGTCGGCACTGTGAATACAAAGAATACGGTTTTGGACTCAAATTTTGGTGTACTGCAGAAAAGTTTCCTTTAACGTTTGGAAAACATTTTCGCTGATTTCGATAAAAATGCAGGAATGTTTCGAAAAATTATTTGCGCTAAAAATAATTTTCTTCGATACATATAAGCATGGGATTCTTGATTCAGCGTCAAGGGTGTTTAATGCTTAAATCAAATCTACGACCATTTCTCCTTGTTTTATTCAATGTATTTTTTTATACAAGCAGATGCTAAACTTTTATAAAGGTACCATGTAGGTTTAACTTTGCTGAGATATTTACAATCCTTTTACAATACCTTTCTCGTCGATGTACCTTGCGAATATCCGTCGCATCTTAAAAAGGCAAAGTGTTTGACGACGTTTTACAAATGTTTTACTCCATAGAAAGCTTGTTCAAATTTTGGAATTTTGCGAAAATCCGACGGAATGTAGGGATTACAGTTGTAAAGGTGTTTCGGCTGGATGGATGTCGTGTAAGTAGAGATACGGTATGATACCGGGTTGTTTTGTTCGGGTTGGTTTATTTATCCACACTGGCACTCCATTGCTATTAGGGGAAAAACGTTCGATCCTATCGGATCTCGGGAATGCGTTTCGGCAAATTCGTTATTACACCGTTTGTTACCACGCGCGCTGGCTATAGGTACGGTCTATTATTACGCTATAAATTGTAATTAGCGCGTGCACAATGCAACGGGTTTAACTAATAAATTCATTGGGCATGGCGCGCAAATTAATGTATGGTAATCCACTAGACTCTGCCATTAACTAGGATTCGATCAATCATCGGGGAAGGATGATATTTGATCGACGGCCGGGAAAAAGAAACGACGGTAGAAATACCGCATTGGAATTGCTGAATCCGGTATGATTATTAATAGGAGCGACGAGCTTCCCGTTATTCTAATCTGGCAATTACTTATGCGATTAACTACCGTGTAATGCGCAATAATATATTTGCATTAATGATTAATCCACGTTTCAGGCACTTATGGTATGTGTCGGTTATGTTGTCATCGCATCACGCTAGGGTGAGTTCGGCGAAATCCTACGAGGGAAAATAAGACACGGGATACGGTCAGAAATATAAAAGACATCCCGCGATATTTCCGAGTACTTATTCGTAATCTCCCTTAAATTTATCATATTACCTTTAAACGCACGTATAACTACATACTTGACATAAACTTAATCACCGCTGCTGGTCAAAAATTAAAATAGTCATATCCTGCAAGAGGTACGTTAGGTATGCAAGGTACTTTACGTACTCCTACCCTACAAAGTTACAATATAGCTATGTCCCAAAGCGTGCATTACCATATTGATATTAATCAAACACTTTTCTCGACCGAATTCTGAGGTAGAAGATTGCGCTGCCTGTACCATTGCACGTAGTCAAACCAGTGCCACTGAATTACACATTGCCAATGAAATATTCTCATCCCTCGACACTGACTCCAATGACATCGCAGAGAATGTTTATGGACCATTTTCCAGAGAGACCCGTAATACAGGGGCGATAATTCGTTATGGTCCAGTCGCAAGGATAACCGGTTATCCCGGACGATCTCGCAACGGATCTTCGGGCCTATTAATTACCTTTGCTCAAGGAAGAGAGGGCGGAGGGGGGCTGCTTCGGGAGGAAGAGGGGTGTTAGCATGGGGGTAAAAGGCACTTAGAGTAAGAGTGTATAAAGCGGGCGCACCCTCCGCTGCAGGCGAACGAACAACAGACGGGTGGCCACGGCCGGGGAGAGTGGGGAATATTTAAAAAGTAATATCAATTACATTTGCATATTCGCCACCCACCCGTGACCCGCCACCGTCCACGCTGTCCTCCTACCTACTCCCTCCCCTCCCTCTTAGGCCCACCCTTGCTGCCGTCGGGGCTGCACGTTTTACCCACGATGTATATATCTCCTGAAAACTACCTGCCTGGCTCCCACCAAACAGAAATAATCCACGACGGGACGGCAACTCCGTTCATCCAGCTCCTGCGAATCCCCTGGGATGTGGTACGTTTGGTTTGTTCGATTGTTGCTCGTTCGATCACGGATTTCTGACTTCCTGTGTGTAATATTTCAAGCGGATGATTATCGTGATCGGTTCAGCATACTGGTTCGTTAAACGTATCCGCAGGTATATGGGTTCTTCTTGAAAGATACGGATGAATGTGCACGAAGAAAATTGTACTAGGTGGCAATATTGTGTATATTGAAATGCTCGATTAATGCGCCATAAAGAATCGTGACTTGGTTAAAAAGATGTTAAGAATATCGTTAGAATACACGAGGAACTTCAATGTCCCGAATAATTACGTTTTTTGGTTAAACAGTAGCTCCCCTAGATATACTCGTCCCTTCAGTCAATCTTATCTATTAGAAGTCATCGATTAACGCCGAATCAGTTTTTGTAATATCGAGGTTTTTTACGTACGAGTGTAAGGCTTTTGGAAAAGAGGTATTAAATGAGAATATGATCGACAAGGATGATACCCACGGGTTGAGTGGGAACAGTTATTTCCTGCTCGGGGCATCGAGGTTGTGCGAATCCCATGGGAGGCATAGTCACGCTCCGATTGCCGAATCGCGTTGCAGGATTGTCAGGCTCTCGCTTTTTTCGGTATCACGGTCATTCCTAATTTGTCGCACCAACCTCGGCAAAATCTGGAGGCGACGAGCGTGATTCGACGTCCAAGGACCCTTTTTCCGGACTTTTGAGCCCCCATCCTCCGCATCACCCTCGACTCTCGCGGCAGTCTCTCGCGATTATGAAATATAACAGAAACGTGCTTTTCTTTTCCTCTGGACCCTTTGCTGATGGCGGAGCCGCGTCGTCGAGAAAGCGCGACCGTGGCCGTCGTTTCCGCAGTGGCATTTAGATTTCTCGCATCTCTTCTCGTTAGCTCACAGGGGCTGGGCGAGGGCAAACGAGGAAGCGCCTGACGAGGATGAAACCGTTGGACGAAAATGGTTATCACAGGTCAAGCAGCGTCGGGGCAAAAATTTCGCGAATATCATCCAACCGGCGGTAAGAACCGTCCTCCCTTTTTTCTTTACTCCTTTTTTTTATGGAAACGAGGAATATTAAAGCGACGCCGAGGGACGGGTCGCTTTCTCTGTCGGACCATCGTCGAGATTTCTCGGGGTGTAGACGCGGCTCCGGGGGCTGTTGTGCACTCCGCGCCGTTGTATCGGCGTAAATCTTTGTTTGCAGGAATTTACGTAAGGGCAAAGCAAGTCCCGGCAGCGAGGCGCCGCAATACGATAATGCGATAACGCCACCACCCTCTCACCCCTCCGACACTCTCAGCCATCGTGCCTCCTCCTCGCTTTTTCTCTCCTCTAGTCTCCCTATCTCTCTCGCTCTCTTTCTCTCATTTTATATCCTCGTCTCTCTCTCTCTGTCTTTCTCACTCTCTCTCTCCTCCTCTCCCGCCCTCCCCCTCGCCCCTTCTCTCTTTTCCCCACCGACGAAGGGATTTCGCCATTGTGCTCGTGCCGATTGTTACTTCGCCCGGACGTTAACATAACAATACGCAAATGCGCGGGCGTACGTTCGTTTCTTCGCTTTCTTACTCTCCTCCATCCTCCTTCTTTTCCCTCCCCGCTTACCGCGATCGCACTTTCACGCTTACGAAATCCGCGCGCGGTCGGAGGGACAGCGCCGCCTTGAGATTCTAACTCGTGGCTTGCGCAAAAATTACGCAAATCTCTAAACCGAAAAAGTTCCCCCCGGCTTTTCGGATCAGCCTGGTAATACCTGCCGCGGACGCACTCTCTCGTACTCGCCTTTCTTCCATCGAATCCCATCGAGAACACCTCTCGAGCTGTATCGGAGTAATACACCGATAACGAGGAGATCGATGCATCGCGCGACCTTTAAAACCCGCGCGGGTATCGAGAATCTGCTCGAAACTAGGAAAAATCCTGCTTCGAGCATCCGAGTTTATCCCAAGGATCGAAGTAACAAATGCCCCGGCAGTTTTCGCGTAGCGGATCCGACATAAAATTTCGATGCCGCACGCGGAGATGAAGGATTTCTTCCGGTCCTCCGTTACTCGTTCAGGTCGCTCGTTCGAGATGCCCCCGATTTCAACGGTACGCGAGACTTAGACGGTGCCTCCGTAATTACCAGCCGGCGCGGAGCAAGTCGCACGCAATCGACAAAGTAATAACTCGCAGGAGTTATTTGCTCGCCCTGCTCGTCCTCGGCAGGACCGGGAAATCGCGGTAGGACGACGCAGGGGCGCGAGGCGAGGGGAGGGTGCGAAGGAGCGAGCTGGAACGAGAAGTCAGGGCACTCAGCGTGGCTAATTGCTCGAATCATTAAGAAAAAACATGAAATCTAAGCCCCGGCTGTGCCGCGCGAACTACAGTGGGAAGCCGTAGATAAAGATCGGCCGCGTACAGTAATGAAAATAATCACGGCAGGCCCGTAACGATAACTACGTTTTAGCCTGACTTATCGCGGTTTCCCGCACTCTCATTCGCGTGTGTCCTTGCGTCGCACGATCGAACCTTTCGACCGAACCTGGAACTTCTCTTCCCGTCGCCGCGCCGCTCGAGATCCGACGATATCCTCCTCCTCCATCGCGTTTAACGAAGCGACGGTACGCCCCGAGGCGGCGAGCTTATTTTATCGAGTCCTGCGCGATTCTGCCAGATGAGCTAAAAACACGTTGACAATCTTGGTCGTTTAACGAGAACGGAGTTTACTGCAAAATGTGGAAGGAAAATACCGCGCCTCTTCTCGCGGTGTTTCAAAGGCTCGCGCTTCGAATAGAACTGTCTGGTATAACCTGCGTGTAACGTAAAGTAAAGCGCATTCGAACGGAGGAAAGATAGGAAATGTGTTATTTGATGCGTAGCGCGAATCTCGAGAAGTTTGACAGGGTACGCGGTCTAAGGTACAACAGCGCTGCGGCTGTGATCGGAGTATTAAGCATTGTGTTTCGTACGGCTTTGCGATGAATGAATTGTTCTATAAATAGAAGGATCGAGACAATCGAACGTAGGTATAATCGACGAGGGGTGGCGTGAGAGAACGATTATTAAAATCGTGAATTAGCATTGAGGAATAGGAACGAAAGAATCCGAGAGTTGATTTACAACCAGGGCTCCCTTTGCTATTTAAATTCCTTGGAACGGTTAGTGTTCTAATACTCGAAAACGTCGCCTCGTACAAAATCCATCTGCCACGCTAAGGATGTCCATCATCCACTCGATCCTTGCTTCTACTCTAGATATGGTAAGCTTAAAACAGTACTTAGAACAACGAACCAGGTTCGGAATAACTATTCATATTATTAGCCGCGTAAGTTTATCAAAGTTCAGCACGACGATTTGCCTTAATAACGTACATTTGGAGGAAACAACGCACGATGGTTGTATTTCGATAAATTCATAATTCATTTCATCGTGAAAAGGTACTCCACACCTAGGCGCGATAAACATAGAGTACTTCTATTCAAATTTTCGAGCGTATTTTTATCGTTGATCGAGGATAAAGCCGCGAGGTATCCCTATTTTGCGTACCTTGCGTCGGCATTCGTCGATTCCAACAGCAGCAGGACTGCCATCCGACATGTTCCGGTCCGAGACACGGTCTCGTTCGACCAACAAACGTTCGCTTGGCGGGCCTGAGTATCCGCTAAGCGTAGCATCCGAATATTCCTCCCGCGACAGTGGAATTTCGTTGCGCTTGTTGTTCGCGGCGTAACGGAAACTACCGCCCTCCTGATAATCGTCCCTCCTCGGTATCGAAGAATTACACGAGTAATTACACCCGCTATGGCGTCCGTTGTAAGAGTGACCGACGAAAGACGCGAGTACCAAGCAGCCGGCTGGAATGACGCCGGATCCGCCTGCAGGCTCAGGTGGCTCCGCTCTTGGAGTTTCCATTGTATGTACTGGGGTGCATACATTACTTTCGTCGGCCTCTACCCTCTTCGTGGTACCCACATCACCCCGGCAGGTGTTACCCTACGCACCGTACTCGTTGTCTTATTCTCGATAACTCCGCGTCCCGAATTTATCAGTTTCCACGGCCCGCCCTAACGACCCTCCCGCGGTAACGATTGTTAGACTCGCTAAGGAGCATTCGGTTTCAAGCAGAAAGTTTGGCTCGCTCATGAAATTACTCGTGTTTGCAAATCAGCTTTCCCGTTACACCCCTCGAAAAGTGGATCGCGAAGATTCGGTGAGCCTGGAGGTGTTCGGGGACATCTTATGGTACGACGATATGTGCGCGAGACACAATCTTATCGAGAATCTTAAACCGTGTTTTTATGCTGTTTTCCTATGCGGTCCGTGCAGGGTGGTCGGTGCTTTAATTCGGTATCTCTACGTTGAAGATTCGTATCATGAATCGATCGTATTAAATGATTTTGACGAGCGACGTTTATGATCCAAGCTCGTTGTTTCTCGACTTACCCTCGCCATTGATCCCTATCGTCTACGATCATTTACGCGCTGAACATCGAAGGAATACAGATAGCGGCTGGGATCAATGGGTGGACCGACGTTAATTTGCTGAACGACATCTTAAAGGCCCCTTTTGATCTAGAACGACGAGTTTTTCGCGCGGTGAAGTACGTTGTCAGACGTAACCGCTTTCGCACCGGCGGTCGTCGAGGCGACGCGCATGAAGATAAAACGGAGCGGGTCTCTCACGGGTCCCCGAGTAAGCGCATCATGGGAACAATTTCTGGCGGCCGTGTATCGCCGCGTACGAAGCCGCCTCTTTATTTAGATTTTATTTCGGTAAAAACCTCGTCGCGTACGTGACGGCACGTACGTATCGTATCGTGGGCTCCGCCTTTCTGGTTCGTTCCACGGCCTTCTCCGCTGGCACGTCGCTCTCGACTTGCACTGATATTTCGAGAAGGGTGCGTGCGATCGTTCGACGGAATCAAGCGTTATTAAAGGCAAGGGGCTTCTTTCGGGCCGCACCGTAGTATTCCTTACTCCCGACCCTTATCATTACGAGGATCGGGGCTTCTTTAATGGATTCGAGGACCACCGTAAAGGTGCGATGGAAATATCTTGTCACATTGGTGCTAGCTACAGTTGTCTACCCAATCGTAAAATACACATTTGTCGAAAGATATCGTTGGAGCGCTTATTTCTTTATCGATTCCTCTCGTCCATGCGCAAGAAGGCTTTCATGGAAAGTATTGCGAGTAATGAATGCAAGGGGGCAGATTTTTCTATTAGTAGACGAAATATAGTTTTCACGCGAAAGACGAGGCCAAAGAGACATATGTACATCTACGTAATAAATATCGTATCCGTTTACGAAAGATTGAAAGTTTAATGCTAAGCTTGAGATATAGGTAACGCGTAGTAAACTAGAATTTTAAAAAATAATGAAGCTTTACGAGGAAGTCATCGGTGTTATTGAAAAAGATCGTAGAAAAAATCTTCCAATCTTCTAAAAATCTTACGGATGAAAGGTATTCTAACGGATAATTAAAAATTGTTCCAGTTCTTAATTATCTGAACAACTAAATATAATCATTAGACATCGATGCTGTAAAAAATATTACACTTGAGATATTCGCAAAATTTTTTACGCGGTTCACATCACAAGATCTTTTATTTCGTACATATTTAACTTTGTCCGGAATTTGTTTTTCCTCCGCCACTCAGATCGGCACTAGTTTACGCTCAATCGCTTCAAAAATTCAGTCTACTTCGTAAACACAATGACGCCATTGTGCACAGTTCCTTTACTCTCACAATGTCACCGAAATTTAAACTTCTTCTTCATTTTTTCACGCTACTACAATCACCGTTACAAGCGTACAACACTTTCGTTCCAAACACCGCGATCGTATCTTCGAAGGGGATGCACGGTTATCCTAGAAACATGCAGATAGATACGTGAAACGATTCGGTTTCACAGCTTAGCCCGGGATACGCCAAGAGAGCCGCGATGAAAATTTTCGAGTAAGCCTCCGGAAGTAATCGCGTTTATTTAGCGACCTGTCCCTAAGAGCGATATCACTGCGGACACGAACCGCGATCGTATCGTCCTTCGAGCCTTGAGTTTAGCCGCGCAGGTGAACGTAATGACGGGTGACCGCAACAGACGATAAGCAGTAGTCACCTTCCGTGTATGTTCACAATAGCAGGACGCGCCAAGGATTGAATCCCAAAGGCGTTATTTTCGACGTATCGGAAACATGAACCTGGTCAGATCTCGCCGACGCTCAAGCCTTTGCGGTTCAGCATCGAACTCGGCCCAGGTTTTTGCCCCTGCGCAATTTTTGCAATCGACTCTATGCAATCTGCGCAGCCATTTGTCGCTTGTACCAACTTTTGCAATTTGCGCTTCGCGACCTTTGCGTAGATGTGGTTTTTACAACTTTTGCAAGTTCCGCCCTTTGGAAGGTTTGAAAATTGCTATTTGCAATTCGTAAAGTTCGTCCTATGGGATTTTTGCCAACTGTCGTTTGTAACTCGTACAGTCTGTTCTTCGTAATTTTTTCAATTTGCCCGCGATACTTAGCGTGCTTTGTTGCTATTCTGGAATTCTGCTTATTCCAGAAGCATTTTTTCCCTCTACTGAGTTTCTATAATGGAGCTGTGTCTGCCAGCACTTGCCACTGGCGTTGAACTAATGGGAATAATTTTAGTAATGTGGGAAAGGGAATACAGTGTATTCGAATGTAACGAACCGTTCCTTTGCATCGAAGATACTGGTGATGTTTTTCGAATGCAAGCGCATCGAGAAAGAGTTTGTTGTAGTTTTAAGAAAGGAATAAAGACACGTATCGTCATTTCACACATCCTCAGTGTAAATCGCAGCTGCCTTTCAATCCGTCTGCAGGAAAGGATAATTTTTTAAAGAGGTAGCCGGGATTCTGTGAAACTGTTAAAATATGTGGAACAAGTTCGATTAGATTAGATTACTGCAACCTCGATACTTGAAGTAAGACTTATCCGAGTCAATTTCCTCTTTATACCTAACTTTCCACTTCTACAACCACGATACCAACACCGAAACCCTTTATTTTCAACACACCACGAAAAGGTGCCGCACGAAAAAAAGCACAGACTCATCGAACGAAGACACCTATCGCAACATTATCGTTCACGATAAATCTCAAAAGAGTAGCATTACCGTTAGTCCAATGCGACCCGTCCTTACACCTAAAGACAGCCACGGATCATCGCAACAGAAAAGTCCGCTCGCTGCGAAATATATCACTGAGAAGCAACGTAGATATTATCGCGCGAAAGATTTTGCGAGCAACGATCAAAGCTCAAACTCGCCAGACGAGGCGATCCGTCATGCAGAACCACACGTAGTTCTCACTGCGGAGGGATCGGCAGCTCAAGGCCAGAGTGAGGTGATTCTTAAATCCACAAAATTCGGCGAAAGCGTTCGAAGACCGAGTCGAAGAAGGGCCTGGTCCCAGTGTCGAGCGGCGCGAGGCCAGTATCGTCGAGAAAATCGGGAGCGAGAGGCCCGAGAGGAACCGCGAGCGAGGATAGAAGTGTGCGAGGCCCGTCGATCCCGGGCCTCGGGGCGGCCGCTGTCGTCGTACAGGTGTAGTACACCGTCGGCCGCTGGCAGTACGCGTTGTTTACCGCGAAGAGACCGCAAAGAGCGGCGTCGTTCGCCGATACGCCAAGAGGAGACCGCTCGAAGATGGAGGAAAGGCGAGGAGAAGAAAAGGAGGAGCCGGTGGAAGGAGGCGAAGCCTAATATGGCCGCCGTTCTCTGTATTCCGGTCGTAGAACGAAGAGGCAGGCAAGCAGGCGCGGCCCCAAAGGCAGCTTTCAATGCCAGTCATCTCCCGGAATGCGCCTGCACGGTGTAGTTTGTATTCCTTCTTTGCGCCGAGGCGACGAGAGAGGGCCTCGGCGCGCGCTCTCTTTGAGGACGCGGCTCCGCTCGGCGCGACCAGGAGACGAGAGGTTTTCGCTGCCGCTGCGGCCATTTTGGCTCCTCAAGGCGCCACCTAGAACGCGCCCAAGCCCTCTCCGCGTGTCGCCGGAAAATCAAGGTCCGCGGAGGTTTATACAATTGCGCGGAATGCCTTCCCGGATTTTCCTTCCCGGAGGGCCACCTCCGGGTACCGGGTGCCCTCGACCTACCTCGGCCAAGCGGAGGAACCTCCGCGGCTGAACTCGTTCGTTCCTTCGGCTCCCTCCGAGGCAGGATCGAGCACGTGCTCCCCTGGCTTTCGAGCCGTCCTTCGTAGCAGGATCCACGCGATCACCCACCACGCGATCCACGCACTTTGATGTTCACTCGCTCGTGCAGAATACGCCGCGGCGGTATCGTAGGGAGTCGAAGAGCGCGAGCTGAAGAACTAGAGGACCGTACGGTAGGAACGAAAACGCGGGAAGAAAGCCCGTAGCCGGCTGCCAGGCGGACCACGGCGGGGTTCCTGGCAGATAGGGAGAGGAATACGAACTAAGGGTTCTATATCCATCCGACGAGCGACGAGGAGCCGGGCCGAGTCGAGCATAGCATAGGGAGCAGAGCAAGGAACACTGGCACCACTCCTGGTAGGGGTAGCCGACGTCCGTCCCGAGTCTTTCCTCATCTGCAAGTCGTATAACCGAGCTAATTATCAAGTTAATATGGCCATTCTGTATGGAACCCCGCGAGAGAGTGGGTGGAAGCGAGATGCCCGCAAGGGGTGGTGCCCGCCGTGCGAGCGAGACGGGCCGAGGTACATTGATATTATAAGTTGCTTCAATCGCTGTATTCATTTGTAAACTAACCAGGCTAAATGTATTCACCACCGCGAGGCGGCGCGCCGATAGGCGGAGCCACGGGTACCCGGGCTACGACGGCGCCCTTCCTTCCTTCCTTCCTTCCTTCCTTCCTTCCTTTCATCCATCTACCTTCCTACCCTTAGGACGCCTACGTCGTAGATCGTTCTTTCTCCTCCGAGTCCTTCTACTCGTCCTTCGATCATCCACCTTCCCCGCGTTTTGTCATCGTCATCGTCATCGTCATCGAGTTTGCGCGTTTAAAATTCCCTACGAATGTCGCGAGGCGCGCAGCCCTTATAGCAGAGGTCTCCACGAGACCATTATTGAGAATATTCACGATTTTTTTTTGGTGATTCGAAATTCGTCGACTTTGAAATTCCAAGCTCGATGATTTGATCCTCTACGTAAGTATGCCTGCACGGGTTATTAAATTACTAGAATAATTGTATTATTCGTGGAAAAGGAGATCAATCTACTCGGTTGAAAACTACGATAGCGTTTGCTATGAAAACTATGATAGTGTTATCAAGCTCCATACAAACTTGATGAATTCTTAGATAATACATATACTGCCATCTTATAAAAATACATTTAAGCGTATTTTACATCGACGAGGAACAATACCCCGATGTTTCTTTCGATTAAAACGTTAAAAAAAGCTTGAACAAGACGTCCGAAATCATCGTCCTAAAGCGAGTCAAGTTCACCAAACATAATTTCTATCGAGGATGATATCGCGCCCAGTTGTAGAAGCAGCATTTAACGATGGATTAAATGTTGGATAACCGTGACTGGCCGAAAGAGCCTATTTTTGATCGGCGGAATGATTCTTGCGGCGTACGAAGACAACCGCGGCGAGCGTGTGCGCGCACGCTCGTCTTGCCATTACGTTTCATGTATTCAGATTTTTTCCTTGAGCGGGCGCGAGCACCGGCCCGTATTATTATTCCGGAGCAACTTTACGCCCACCTCTTTCCCTCCCCATCTTCCCCGATGGCGCGGCACCGAGAGCCGCCGTGGCTGCGGCACTCTGTGCGGAAGACGACGACTTCTTACGGTTCGTCTCGAGAGTGGAGACCGCGGAAATATGAATGCATAAATGCATAAGTGCTCCCACCACCCTGGCCACCACCATCGCCGCCACCACCGCCTGCTTTTCCCGCCTACCAAGGACACCCTGTCCTGATTCGGGATTCTTTTATTCGGGAACGCTTTCCGCTCCTTTGCCTCCCGCGATGCGGAATCATTCGCGACAGGTAACCCGCCTGTATTTCTTCTCGCTCTGACCGACGCAGGTAAGTCGATTTACCAGAAAGATGGAGTACTCTGCGGTCGTTTTAACGATTTAAGTGTCAAGTATGATTCGAGAGGAGTGACTTCAAGGTAGCGGCGTCCTTGACAAGTAGGTAGAATGTGCTTATATTTTTTTCGATTATTGACCTGATAAAAATCGCTAGCGCGGCAAGGTTCAAGGTCTTGGGATGAGTACTTTTGAAGATTCACGTAATAAAATCACTGTGAAAGGGTAAAAGAGAATGAAGAAGAAACTACGGATACATGTGGAATTGAGACATTGCGTAGAGATGTGATTATTGGTCGATTTCTATCATCGATCGACGATATCTTAAAAATGCGCAGGAAGATCATTGTTGTTACCGCTGTTCACGTTATATGAAACGACTTATTTTATTTGGTAGCCGAATATTTCAACCGTACGATATAATTGATTTATTGGCAACCCCGTGTGCTTAGCTGCCATCCTAAGTGGTATAAACATGCATACCTAGAGCCGGTGAGTTTATATCCCAACCAGTACCTCTAGATTTTTACGAGAAATGTATAGCGGAATGTTTCTAAAAATACAAGTTATATAAGATATGTCAAGCTACTGACCTTACTACTTCTTGTCTAAAATTAACAAGAGGCAAGCAATGGTAGCCTCAAATCCTATAATATTAATAGAATACGAATACAACAACAACAAAAAATTAAAAAAACATTTGTGTTTCCAATGGTGGAAAAATATGTACTTCGATCGTAATTGTGAGCGTATTTTTGCAAATTAAATTTCATTAGAGGAGATGAAAACCAATCCCGATCGACAGATTATTTTGAGAAATTGCATGGTAATATATGTCTCCTTGATACTCATAAGACACGGTTTTACGGCTCATTATGAGGAGAATGGATTACCAAAGGGCAACCGAGGTAAATGGCAGACGATATGCTTGGATTGTAATCTGGTAGGCACGGAGATGGTAAGTTCTCCGTGCGAGAAGAGAGGATGCAGCGGTGGTGGCACGAGGCGAGATTAAAAGACAAATTAGCATAATGTGTGCACGCGCGCCCCAGGCCGCCTTGCCAAGAGTTACGGGGATAGGCCGCCTTAGTACTTCCGTAATATCTGTGCATCTACTCCAGACACACGGGATCTTTGTCCTTGTCGTGATCGAGCACCCTGTCGTCTGTCCGTCAAGAAAGGAACAACCTTACCGATCGTCGTTCGTGCACATTCTACTTTTCATAATGCCTACCTATTTGACTTCCGCATCGTTTACGGCCATGCATCCTGTTTATACTAATTCTACCAACAAATTTCTATTTCATAGATTTTAATCAATTCTAAATAATTTACAGCAAGTATAGGATATGATAAATGTAACATACCAACGATCGTGTAGGAGCATCACGATTAACCCACTCGGGCCCAAAGATTTCTATCATTCATATACTATCTCCATTTAGCGCAGTCTTACCTGTTCATCTTTCCACAATCCTCCAAAACACGATAAATCTATTCCACCAAAGTTAGCATATTTAGGGGACTTTAGGGGTTATGCGCGCGTTACATGTATGCATAAGTTAATGTACCTCAGCGTTATTCTTCCTCAAACGTACCATGCCGCCGCAGTGGATCCATAAAAATGGTAAACCATGCGTAACCTCTGTCTCCAAAACTTCTCTTCGTCCCTTCGCCTGGCCGATCGGTCTGTGTCCTGCACGAATTTCCACGTCTCGGTCCTGGCGCAGTGCGCCGATATACCGAGTCGCCCACTTCGATAGCGCGACAAAGCCGCTCTTCCTTTTGGCGCAGGCTTATAAGCCGGGAACGTAGGCAGTCCCTCCGACGATTTTTTAATAGCTCCTCGACAGAGGAGCCTCTGCCCGGCCGTACTCCAAAGAGGACCCAACATTGGCGCCC
The DNA here is from genome assembly GCA_038496175.1 of Ampulex compressa. Classification (NCBI taxonomy): domain Eukaryota; kingdom Metazoa; phylum Arthropoda; class Insecta; order Hymenoptera; family Ampulicidae; genus Ampulex; species Ampulex compressa. Next base: position 164,558 of record JBCFXI010000068.1, on the reverse strand, counting down.
GAGGCGGTGGCGGTAGACAGAGGGGGTGCCGGCGATGCAAATAGCGCGTTTAATAAAGTGTCGCACGGCTGCCATTTGAATATTGTAGCATATTCACTTTTCTCATCGGGGCCGTGTAGCGGTGGGGGTAGATCGCGGGTAGAAAAGGAAGAGGAGCGGAGGGAGAAGGCTGACGGAGGCTGCCACGACACCGGGGAGGGTGAAGAGATATTCGCGAGATGACCCGAGTTTGTGTATAACCGTACAGGGTGTCCCTGAAAAGTCGAAGAGCGCGGAAATATTGCCATTTATCGAATCAAACGTTGTGTATGCACATGTGTTAGAGATATTTTGCGGAAAATACAATACGCGATCTTTGAGTTTGATAAGAAACAGAACGATATGTTTCAATCCACACTTTACGTCATTCTAGCTGTGAATGCTAGCTTTTCAGATTAAATTAAGAATATTTTTATGATATCGAGGTTCACCATGCGCGAGCAAGGTTTACAAGTTTAAAAGTTTAAAAAAAAATTGGTTTAGAATGTCACTCCCTATAAGCTCTGACCGAATTTGCAGATTTACCAGGCGATAAACAAGTCGAGAAGGGTCCAAGAAATTTTCGAGGAATAAAACTCTATACTTCTGTCAACTACCTATATAACCACCAATTGTAATAGCCATCGTCTTTGCAATATTCCATTTCGGTGATGCGTCAACATATTCGAAAACAACGGATAGCTGTGTTATTTATCCGTAGTCATTAAAGGGGGAAGGATAACGATGTTCGATAACATAACACCCCGTTTTTCCACCCTCAAGGCGAACAGACACCGCGTCCACGGTTTGACGATCAGTTTTGGGGGACGACACCCTGTGCAAAGAGGCGCGCGGCCGTGCCAGGAGGTGGCGAATCGCACCTTCGCTTCATGCATGATTCAGCCGCAGTATCTCATTTCATCTGGTGCCTCCGCTAAACTATATCTCCTAATGGTAATGCCATTCCGCGGCACATATCTCTTTATATTACGTGGGCTGACTGGCTGGTTGGTTGTATCCCGGTGAAAGCACTACCTCCCGGCCGGGCCTTTACCCTCCTGGGCCCGGCCTCTTTGCCTTACGCCACCTTCGGAGCGGAGCGCCTCTCCCTGCCCGGGTGTGCGCCACCCTCCTCCACCGGCCTAAGCCTCTACGTGGGTGCGTTAGCCCGGCTGCCTCCTGAGCGCCCAGCATCGGGGAAGAAATAAAGAAAGAAATTGTTAGTTCTCGCTGTTTTAAATTACCATTTATTACGACACATAAACCCGGGCCGGGAAGTCCTACCAGCGGCCATCTTGTTCCACCCACCGGGATGAGCAAGGAAAGGCAGGAGGACGAGCAGCGAGGGAGGGTCGACGAGCAGAAGACGACGATATAGACCGTGCTCTCGACCCTCTCGCACAGCCCCCCTCCCCACCACCCTCGCGCGACTTTCTTCTCTTTCGAGCGGCGGACGATCCTTCTCCATTCCCCCTCCCTTCCCTGACTCCTCTTCTTTCACTTAGGGCTCCTATACCTACGGTACCGCGGGGGCCGAAACCCCCGGGTAATGATCATTACCTCCGGTATAGTGACAAGTGAGCCCGGGGAAGGAACGCTACTGCTGCAGGAAATGGCCGCAGATAATGCTGTCACGGCCATTTTTATATTATGACGTATGGATCATCTTTCTTCCGTTGACACGGCGCAGAAAAGATCGCCGCCTTTGGCGCCCACCCTCGTGATGGATCTCGCGTAATTGTTGACGCGCCTTTGCGGGATGTAACTTGCGCGAGCTTACAGCGATACGTATCGCCCTCCTCGTGCTTCTGAGAGCGGCCGATTAATTTTGGCGTTGCCTCGGATTTTTCTTTGGGAATCTCCAGGTTGGACGTTCGATCATGATCCTTCGCCCATCGTCAAGGACCGTTGTACAAGTGGTATCGTCGATGAAGAGCTCTTCGTAATATCACTCGCGATGTACGAAGTTGAACTCTGGGGACTGTGGAGTGCGATGAATCATACGAGATTATCGTTTCTCTGCTTACATCGCGTAGAGGAAACGGTGAAATTTAGAGGTATACGTTGCGGTCTTTTTAGAAAATATTAGGTCACTGGCATGCGCGCCAAGTATTTACATATAAGTGAAATCAGATTCACTGTACAGACTTGGCGAAGTGGGGGAAGAAAATCGCACGGTAATGGCCCTGTCGATTATCGTCGGAGGTATGCACACTCGTGCCTTTCGAACTTTGTCCAACGTCAACGTGACTTTGCCTCCATATTTACTTAAAAGTCATCCTCCCTACGGATCCACATAAACTCGTACAAAATCTTGCCAGATACCAAATATTCTCCATAATTATTCTTAACATTGCAAAATCCCAATATCTTCTACATAATATAAATACAGAATGCAACAGTATGCAGAATGTATATGTCTGAGGGATGCTCCCGCGCAGAAAAAAAAGGAAAAAAAAACGGGGTATCAAGAGGTTAACATTGTAGCGAAATTTCGGATCGTCCGCGGTTCGATGGTCGTTCGGGCATTTTCCCCTTTCATTCGGCGGATCTCCAGTCGCGATCATAAAGAATCCGAAAAGTATCCTCCTCGATAATACTCCGTTTCGGGTCCTGGGCCGACCACCCTTGGCGAGCGGTGGTCTTTTTCAGCCCCCTCGCCACGCGGCAATAACGGCAGCGGGCAGTCTTTCATATCGTATCGGGGCAGCTCGTCTATGTGGAAATGCGATCACTTAGAACCGGCCTCGAAGTATAATTCGCCTACGTCTACGTGCCTCGGTGCGCCGCTCGACCGCGTCCGTGTGAGTCAACGGATCGTATATTTTTTATTATTGGCCGGCGGAGCCGGTCCCCGGGGGTGGAACGGCGAGTAGGAGGTTTCGATAGCTGACCACTCGACTCGATGCGGCTTCCCTCCCTTGCGGCCCTTCCTCGCTTACGTATTCTCTCTCTCTCTCTTTTTCTCTTCTTCGCTTTTTCTCTCTCTCTCCTTCTTCTTCGCCGCGAAAGGAGGCACCCAAGTGTGTGCTCCTGCTCGTGCGCTATTCCTACGTGTATACGCGCCAGTGTACTCTCTCTCTCCCTCTTTTTCTCTTCGTGGATCGCGTATCTCCCGGGTCGGGGTCGTTTTATTGAGTGTGGACGCCGGAGAAGCGATTCTCATGTTTTTACATCGAGGCAATTTTTCCATCTCGCCCCGTTTGCCTCCAAGAACACGGACTTTCGGCGTTCCGACTGACCGACCATCGCCCCCTCCCCTGCGCCTCTCATCTTCTGCTTTGTCGATTCTCGGATCGGGGGTACCCATCGGCCGGCGTCGTTCCTCGCGTACGCGAGGCGAAATTCGAGGGACTGTCTTAAGCGGCGGATAACGCGAGGCTGCCTTGGGCGTGAATAAACGTCGATGGCCTTCGTATGCTTCCTGAATTAAAAGGGTTGGTCAGAGAGGAGAACAACGTCGACGTCCGAGACGTTCGGATAATTTGTGGCGCTGTACGTCCGATACGTTACCAACGTTGCTGACAAGTCTGCGATCTACGATGTCCATTTATATTAGGCATCGCCGTCGCGGACGATTTATCACGCGCTACTGCCGCGCGTGTTAATCAGGCTCGCGGTACAAAAACCACGTTAAACGGTGTCCACTGGACAAATGAGGACGCGGCGTTCGATTAAAAAATTCAATCATCCAACGAAGATGAGCGGCTGAGAAAAGTTGCATCTCGCGAATATAGATCGCATCGATTCTTCACGTCCATATTTATTCGACTCTTATACGACACGACCGCCTGTTCCTTCTTAACGATCAACGCTCCAAGCTCGATTATCCGGCCTTTATCGAGCTCTCTACGACGACAGCCTCGGCAATAATATCAAGAAATTGTGGACCGCTTCGGGAATAGACTCGCGGAGCTAAGCGACCCGTAAACCTCCCGCACAAGCGAGCATCGGTTATCGATGCTTCACCAACAGCCCGCGCGATATCCTGCCCGCGGTTATTCCGTAAAGTCAACCACGAGTCTCCGGAAGCTAATCATTCCGAGATATACGAAAGACTTGTCCTGGCTGGAGGCTCGTTTAATTCAATCGGCGAAGCGTGCACGGGTGGACCATCCGTTATTAAGTTTGGCCGTAACCGTGTAGTGGGTAAAAGCCAGGGAGTCGTCGGCAAGAGGAGGGCCACGCGCGCATCTGGGTGTGCACGGTTCACGAACGACGATTCCTGGTCCTACCCCTGGAGGTGCGCGGCCAAGGTGGAGGGCCCTAGGCAGGGTAGGCAGGCTCCATGCAAGCGGCTCCTTCTCGAAGGCTCCTTCTGGAAGTGGAGTCGCCGGTTGGCTCGCCCCCGCTACGGGGATGTTCGCCACGAAGCCCAGGGATTGGTCTAGGACGTTGGCTGTCCGCGCTCTTCTCTCTCTCCCGTCTCCACCGCGGTGGCTTCATTATACGTTGACCTAAGAAAATCAACCACCCACCACCGCACGTTCGTTCTCGGGCTTCGTCCTTCTCTGCCGTAGCATCCGCGCCATCGGTGGACCATCCAGCCGCGAGGGGGAGGCGAGGATACGGGCCGAACAACCGAACCAGGTGCCCCCCAGCCCTCCGGCCCAGCCGCGCCGTCCGCGGAGGCTGCGCCAACCCTGTGGGGGAGGGAGAAGGGGAGAGAGGGAGAGGGAGAGGGAGAGAGAGAGAGAGAGAGAGAGCGGCCGAGGGGTAACTCATCGCTTATGGATACTGATGACTCGCGCAATGAACTCAGACCGCGCTAAGGGTGGTATAGCGCTGCGGTAAACCCTCGGTGCTTCCCTTCTCTTGTCTTCGGTTACCCTCCCTGCCCCGATTTCCGTGCCAGCTCGGCCCATCTTCCTCCACGTTTTTCCCTCCCCTGTGCTCATCTTTCTTCTCGGTGCTCTGCCCTAGCTCTCCCCCTCCCTTCCTCCCGCTCTCCTTCTCTCCCCCTTCCCCAGCCCCAAGGACGATCCTTCAATAACATTTTCCCTTCTTCCCTGGTAACAGAGGGAGGGCCGCGGGGCTGTTTTACGTGTGGCGTACGTGGGAGTTTCATTTCGGGAAGAAGCTACTCTCCCCGGGCACGAGCTCGCCGATTAAGTACCGATGCACCGGGGTTAATACGGAAAATGGAGATTCGAAGCGCCATCGAGGAGAGCTCTCGCGGCGCGCGTTATTTGAAATTTTACAGTGCAGCTTCTATGCCATAAGTCCGATCCACAGTGCGGGATATCGGTTTTCCGGTCCATACCGAACCTCTCGTTGTAATCTTGTCTCTGGTATATTACAAGCGATTGTTTCCGGCCAAGAACCTGATACGCGTTCATACATATATGTATTCCTCGCTTCTTAGGCAATCTTCCACTGCCACTTCGGTCGCCTTTGACGCAAACTGGGCGGAGCCTAAAATGATCATCGCGCTCATGACCTTCCGTAAATGTAAACGCGAGCGTCCCTATTTTCGGGGTGTATCCATCCTCGACCCTTTACCTCTCCTGCCCGCCATTCGTTTCTATTATCCGCGCTAAAGCAGCGCCCACGAACGGCCGACGGGAGTCGGCATCGGGGTTAGATTTATTTTCACTCTATGGGCATTTTTTTATGCTCCCGCACGTGTTATAGACGGTCCAGGACCGCGCGGGGAGTTTCGCACGCGTACGATGCGCAACGGCCGGCACCAATACTTTGTCGCTCTCCTGAGATCACGAGGAGGCGACCGCTGTGTGCGTCCGTTCCTCGCGATCTTTTCGTATAGGCGGATATAAGCGAGCGGGTCGAGGAGACCGGTCGCATAATAAACCCATAAACACCCCAGGACGTGCGCGGGGAGAGTGGAAGGAGGCCCACTAAAAGACAGAGGCGAGTCCAACCCTAGTGTAATACGTAACACGCCGAGCGCACTCTCGAAAGTTTAGCCGCGGATGCGTGTGTCTCGGCAGTTCTTGTCCAAACGGGAATGTTCCTCGGTCGAGATTTCGCGACGAAATATGACGCGCGAAGCTGCCTGTGGGTGCTTTTGGATTTCCAGAAGATTTCACCCCCTAATAAAGGATTTTACACCGATTATATTATTGAGGGTAGGCGGAGAGAGAAGTAGGGCTGTATTTTTTGAAGCTCTGAACGTTCTAGGCCGATCACTTGACAGTACTGATCAGCATCTGTATATGATAGAAAGTATGGAATTCCTTTCGATTGTCGTTTGTATTTTTGTGTTTTTTTTTTTTCTAAAAAATTGATAGTAAAGATTCAAGCAAAAGAGAGTCGTATTTATGATTAAGAAAAGAATGAGACGTAACGGAAATATATGCAAGGTTGGGAAACTTCCACGATATAAACAGGCGTTCCTGGGAAAGTGGTATAAATATAAATAGGTTTTCCTGGGAGGCCTGGGTAGCTAGACGCTCTGATCGTAAGTTCGAGAAGCGGTTCAACAATCTAACGGCCAAAATTTTTCCGCAGCGCCTACGTATGCATGCCAAGCTGAAGTGTCAGATGTATAGATAATTAAATTTATGAGTACCCGTATATTCGCGGATCATAGCGATCATAGAATAATAGCATGCAATAAGAAAGTGACAAACTAGCTTCGGACATGCATACAATTAAAAGATACTAACCAATATTTACTTTTGCCACTTACTATGTAGATTAAATAGCACTCCGGGCCAGTATTTACCCCTATTTCAATTTTTTCTCATCATGTTTTCGCCCGTATGAGTTTGATATATTGAGTTTTGAGTGTGAAACGAGAGTATAAGTAATCCAAACGGATACTTAGAATAATCACAATTTATTCGATCGTGCTTCTCAACGCAGCGCATTTAGATAAATCACACTCCCAACGAGACACGATAATATCCCGCGTAAAACTAATCCGGATTAAGCAGAAAGAAAAAACACCAGGCTGCTGGGATACGCATCGAAACAAGAACACATAGCCGGAGATTCACATCTAAACTCCCTCAATCCATATAAAGCATCCACAGAGACTTCGAACGATTAGTCGAAAGAAGATTTAAAAGCCACAAATATGTGAGATCCAAGAATTCGTCATCGAATCCCAATATCCTGAAAACGAACCCGAAGTCCTGCCCCTCCCGCGGCTTTTGGCTGTGCGTCGCGTAACCGCATCAACGTCGCCGCGGATCGAAATAATAATTTATGCCGGTGGACGCGCGCGATGCGCCATGCCTAACGAGACGTGGAAACGGCGTGGCTCGTCGAACGAGACGACCTTGTGGCCGCTCGATGCACGAGTTGAATAAGTATCCACGGGGATTCGCGTTACAGCGTGGATGCATAGCAGGGAACGGCGTGGGAGAGGCTGAAACGAGGAGAAAAAGAAGGAGCCGCGAGTGTGGCGGGCCGCGGAGGGAGGAGGAGGCATTCCTAAGCGCCCAGAGCGCGATGCTTACCTGCGGTAACGTTTAAGCGCTGCAGTAAGTACAAGACCTTAGCGCGCATCAAGGAAACAAACAGCCGGCGCGCGCAATATGAATTAAACATGCTGATTAATAATTAACAAGTTGCCGGCTCTCCGCGCGTACACGGGTAGGTGGGTGTTCTCGCCGTCTTTCTCCCGTCCCAGCCCGCTGCTCGATTAAATCTTACGATCGACGTTACCCCGCTGAAACAGCTGTTTGAGCTATCGCGTGTCGGATGTTTTGAAGAAAAAGAACGCTTAACCCGGAGAAGAATGCCGGCGAGCCTGTCGGGAAGATAATAAATTCACGCTTTCTTCGCGGATTCGAGCCTCGTGCTTTCGCAGATGGGACCAGTCGAGGCGCCGCCCTCGAGGATGTACAGGATGCGGTAATTGACGCCACTTTTTTCGATCTCGATCTCCAAATAAGTCGGATCGAGGAAATTCGAAGGAAGGGTAAAAGCAGCGGTTGCTTAAGATCGCATTGCTCCGGGGATATTAAGCGCACGCACGGTTTTCTTTACTGTTTCTTTCCGATATTTTATATCCGATTATGGTTAAGTACACGCGACTCAATGAGAATAATTGCGTTCTTTTTAAAGAATGCAACCTATTAGCTCGCTGTTCTTGTGAGAAGTTCGAACGAAGCTGGTGCGCGGGCTCTCTGGTATAAATTTGTTCGAGTAGTGTCTTAAGTTGCGAAAGTATTACTCTCCGCTCCTACGTGAAAGACTATCATAGCCAAGGAAACCTTTTTTTTTTCGTGCAGAGCACCGTCATTCTCAGCGACCCAGCTACACGTACCTCACGAACACCGAAGATCGAAGACGTTCTCTTTCGAAAAGAAATACGGTAGCTCGTGCAAACCGGTGCGATCGGCAGCCTATCGTCCTGGCCGATCGGCCGATTACGCTCACGCTTCCTCGCGTTCGTTAGTTTAATCAACGACTCATCCGCGCTGGAAAGGAGAGGAAGACGTTGCGCAAACGGAAGAGGAACCGGGCACGAAGTTTGGAGCAGGCAGGAAGAGACGGGGGGCAGGGTTACCTTCTTTCGCGTTTAAGCGATAGGTGCATTGCCCTTCCGGTTGTCTTTTCGCTCGAGCTCGCAGGCGGTTTGCCCGATCGCCAGGCCGATCGATCCTCCTCGGGCAAAACTTGGCGATAAGACGCGGCCGCGAGGAAGTTGGCGGAATGGAAGGGGCCTCTCTTCATGTTTATTAATGTCTCGTACGTCCGTCTATCGATTCGCCGTTTCACTCTCGTTCCACGGGAGATAATGATACTGACCTATGCCAGCTGTCGCCTAAGCGAGGGCTTAAATGGCTTAACAACGTTGCGGATAGCTGAAACAACGATCGGGGCTCTTGACACATTGACTGAATACATTATTGTAAATGTCGTCGCCTCCGTTATCGGCGCTGCCGCGGGGATCGAAGGCGGCCGTCGGGCCGGGAGACGGCGAGATCGGACGTACGATCTGCACGTCGTTGCAACCGTGGACAAATAAAGTGCTCGTGCGTCGATGCTAAGGGAAGAGCCGATGGTAGTGAATAGGGATTCGGAATTCCACCGTCGGAGGTCCGGCCGCGAATCTCGTCCATTACATTTGATTTCTTCGCGCGATGCGTACCCCGATGCCACGAGATTCCTATCGAAGCGCGAGTCGCTGGTTTATTTTGATTTCGATATCGAGTATCGCGCTCCCGTGTCTCGAAGGCGAGCCTTGGATGCGAGGCTGGAGAGACTGACTGTATTGCGTTATACGCTATTACGCCGCGAAGCGAAAACCGTGAGAAACGGAGTTTTCGATCGGGTTATTTTAGGAGCGTATTTTAAGAGACGAAAATGGGGAGATAGTTTGCGCATTGCGATGTTTCTGGAAAAATTCAGAAAATTTTTATTTGAACTCGCGTTCTCGATTTTATCGTATGACGTTGAAGTCTCCGTGATTCGGAGTTTAGCGAAAGTTCGACAGAAGTTAAGAAATTTTTATCAAAATATTACGGATTCTGCTTTATTTGGATTTCCCAATAGCATTTGCTAGATTTCCAAATCGAAAATGATAGAAATGGTGAAAAACACGCAAATTCTCTTGTTCGTTTGTGAAACAAGCTAGAAGATTTTGAGAAATATCAGAAGATAGGAAAATTTCGATACTATATTACACAAAATCGCCGTACGTCTCTTTAAGGAAAAAGTCGTAAAAAAGAGAAGGATTTAAAACAAGATTTTACAGCGAACTCGAGGATTTTCTTTCCCGACAAAAAGAACGCGCGGCCATGAGTCGTAATTCTCGGTTGCACCTCGAATAGGTTCACCATACCAGCACGGTAGGGTGACGAGTTCAGGAAGTATAACCATAATGGGGGGGAAGAGAAGGAGGAGAGAGGTGAAGGGAAAGCGGAGGCAACGAACGACACGAGAGCCGTGACGCCGCTGCTGTAGGGATTAATTAGCGATAAGGCTTCTAATGAGCGGCAGGTGAGCGGGCGAACGAACGAGCGGACCGAACGAATGGCCAAGTGCGCCCCACGTTCGGTAGCCGAGTTACCGAGACCTACGGACGGGAAAAAAAATATTAACGAGAGTTTATGGCGCTTTTGATTGCCGAAACTTACGTTTATTAGCCACCGTGAAGACCGAAAGGGCGATAGCATCGGCGCGATGTGCAAACGGCGGGCAACTAAGATGCCTTTAAAGGGCCCTTGAGCCAAGATAATGCTAATCACCGGCCGTCTTCGAGCCCTTTGATGCGCTCAACGCGGGACAGCTTCCGCGTTGTCAGACGAGAAGCGCGCAGACCGTGCACGTCGCGGCGCCTCGATTTCGAGAAACCGTCTATAGAGCGAAAAAGGAGAAAAGTAAGAGAAAGAAGAGGCAGAAGAAAGACGCGGAATCGCTAAGCTCTGCCCTTTTCTCTCCTCGCTTTATTTTTTCGCCACGTGTTCCTCGAAGATTATGCGTCAGTTCGCAACGTGACATTACGAGGCGACGACTGGGAGAAAAAAATAAGGAATCCAAGGGGCGTTCGGGGAGCGTACGTGGTGTAAGTGTGACGGTCGTTTGGTAGACACCTTAAGAGGTCCGTGGAGTCACGTCCCGTGAATTGTGGGCCACGTGACAGAGGCGTGATCGAGGTGCGACGCGATGGAACAATGCCATCGGAGCTCTTCGAGGAGGAATGCCGTATGCCGCGCCCATCTTTTCTCGATCTGTCCCCGTCGCGGCGGCTTCGATCCTCGGTTGGCAAGCCGGGCAATCGAGACGCCACGGAATCGACCTGTTAAATCGATTGACACCGGCTCGGAGTTACCGAGTTTACCGTTCACCTCGGCTAACCCGGCGCCTAACGGGATCGAAAAGTTCCACGCGTTCGACTTACGGTCAGGGGCCAACCGCGATCGTATCGCGGTCCTCTGCATGATTTTCAGGAGCCTCCACTAGACCCGCTCGGTCGTTGCGATAATCGCCAAGAATCGTTTCGACTTCGAAAAACGGGGTAGCGGAGCGTCCGCGCGCTTGCTATTCGGAAAATGTAGCTGTTATCTTCGGGACGGTGCACGAGATGAAAACATTCAATGAAACTGGGTTTCGCGATGGGCAGAGGCGATGAATGTCGAAAGACCGCGTATTGCTTCGGCAAATGTATGATGCTTTGAGTGTTATTGATTAAATTACACGTGCTTGGAGTTTGGTCGTTGAATGAATTACCTTCAAACAATGAAGGAATAAAGCGGACTTCTACCTATTAACCAGGAAATACGGTTATGATTTCTTCAACGGCGAAAAACATTGAAAACTCATAAATGTCGACTTCGCTATACAGAGATCGAGGAACACGATTCTCAGTTTTCGTGCACGAATAGATTCTTAAACGTCAAGAAACCAATGTGTCTAAATTCTGAACTAGTGTATGCGTTTGAACTTTTCCTAGCTTGTGGCACGGACAAAATTTATCAATGTTCCCGATGTTTATGTTAATATAATTGCTCTAGCGACGATAACAAAAGAAGTCCCCGGCCGATAGGCTAATACAGATAAAAAAAACTCGACGAACGGGTAACTTTTGCCGATGGCCAAACAGAAAACACAATAGCGTTGGAAACATTTTTAATGCTTCTCAGCGTCCTTTTTATCCAGCTTTTCCACGAAATTTTCCATTCTGTTCTATTCTAGATTCCATCGAAAACGTCATCGCATATTCTGCCATCTTGAAATATTTTGCCTAACTCGAAATTTCGCAAAGAAACAAGGAGGACTCCGTTTTCAAAGGGAAATAACACGATAGCATGCAAGGATCGTTACCAACGCTGTAGTAGGAGCTCAGCGAACACCTCTTATCGTTTCTTTCCAGCCACATCTCTCTACCCCAGACGGTTGAGTTACGTCGATGCGCGACGTCCATCCGCCGCTTGACCCTAGACGATTTACCTCGGTAACCGGGCTGGCGCCTAACGGTACCGAATCGCCGCTTCCACGAGCCGCAAAACTGGGATCGAATCGTTCACGGATGTCGAGTGGCATGATCCGCGATGGCGAGGCATCGCCTCGATAACCCGACCGCCGGATCCTGGCCGGCGCGGGATAGAAGTAAATCGCAATTCCTCGATCGTAAGACAAAGGTCCCGCGACGGTCTCTGTGTGACGGTCCCCTTGCATCTGCATACCCCGGCAGTCGGCTCGTTAGGAGATAAAAACGCGGAGTGGAGAGCAGCGGGGAGAAGGATTATTTATCGTCGCTAAGTACACGAGTGCGCCCGATCCTCGAAAGCTCCCGATGCGATCCGCTATCGGGGCCTCTCCCCTAATGAAGCCATCCATCCTTGACGTGCAGGTAGTTCGGTGCACGGGTAGCATCGATCGACGGCCTGTTTTCCACGGCCATAATGGACCGTGGCCGAGGATGGCCGGGTAAGCGAGGCTGCCTATACGCCCGGGTAAGTAAGTAGCTACGCCGTGCGTGTCACGAGCGTTATAAGAATGCGATAAGACGCGTGTCACGCCACCACGGCCGCCCCCTCTCTCCACGATGCAAAGTCGCTCCGTTTCGTTCCATTCCGAGAGGCATTGCCACGCCATTGTGTCGGCACGGGGTTCGGCAATGGCGATGCCGTGGCCGACCTCCTCGAAGAAGAGTGTCGCTCGCCTGTGACCTTATTCCACTAAAATACACGCGGCTCGCATATTAAATCAACGTCCGCCACGGTGTGTCGTCGAACCGAGCGATCGGGTCAAGGCACTTTGGTTTTCGTGTGCCTCTTGGATTTACGTAACCGAAGGTAGGTAACTCTCGACCGGTGGCCGCAAACGGGAATCTGTTAATCGGCTCGCTTCTCGGTCGGAAATGCGACAAAGACCTTTGGAAGAGTTATCCCCCATTCGGAGAAACGATTCTGCATCGCGGAGTATATCGTTGTCATATTACGAGTTAAAATAAACGATATACTCTTTTTCTCCCCAAGCTCGAGGTGATGTTACATTTTTTCGAGAAACGCGTAACACTCCCCCAATTCCTGGGTGGTATCGAGTGACACGATGGCCGGTTATTCACGATTAAAGTGCTAAATAATGTAAATAATCCGATTACGATAACGAGTCTTACTCGCTCTTCGAACATATCACATTATACAACAGCGATTTGGCTCGACTCTTCCGCGAATTGGCCAGCGGCGTGCCCCTTGGTATACAATAGTACCGAGGCTGGTAGCCCTGCATCCTCCCGGTGGTTCGACCGGGGTGGTTTTTTGCCCCGGCCGGAAAAAAACACACGAGGAAGCCCCCGACATCTCGTCGAACATGGCGACAATAAAGATTATCTCGATGGTCGGGGGTGTAAGAATGGGTGTTACCTCGTTACACGGTATGCCGGCGTTGCTGCTTAGACGCGCACCAATACCCTGGCCCGGCATACGTGCTCGTCTTCACATCTACAGGGCCATATACACGACGCTATACGGTGTTATTATCGTGGCGGTGCAATTAAAGAAGGAAGCCTAGAAATTAGCGGGTGGCGGACGTAGGTAAGTATAGAGTCCGCGACGGTACGAACGAGCCGGTGGTACCGACCACGAGGGCCGGGGGATGCCTCGTGGAGTCTACGCAGGGAGCGAGGGAGACCGACGAGAGAGGGACGGAGAGGCGGATAGCGCCTCCTGAATATGCATAGCCCAAACGGAACGGGACGAGGACGAGATAAGGGCCGACTTATTTTTCCTGCCTTTCATTTCGTTCCGTCCTTATTTTATTTTGGCGCTAACTGCTACCGCTACCGGAGATGGCCCTGTTCCTTCTCCCCCGTCTCGTCGTCCCTTCGTCGCTGGTTTAAAAACCCCCTCCTCCTCCTTCTAACGGCCCTTTGCAACGATTGTGGCCACTGCTCGATACACGCCTCGTGTATCTCGTATATTGCATCGTACTTTATTCGGCGGGCCGAATGTGTAAACGATAAACGTGTTTCCGGATAATCGATTGCAGTAACATCACCGCCGGACGAGAGTCCCAGACGAATACGTCATGAAATTATAACGGTCCGGTCGGTGTTTCACGATTCCGCATTTATTAGCTTATTACGTAAATTATCCTCTTTTTACAGCGGTATCCGCGTCGGACATAAGAGACCCTGCTTCTTTTTTATGCCCGCCAACACAATTATCCAGTTGATCGGGATTTATAGGCGTCGTTAATATTCGAATTTAAAAGGAGACTGTCATCGGGCTTAAAAAGCGGGTTTTTTTCTCGTATCATTCGGTAACTTTTTTTAATACGCTACATTCCATAATTCGATCCGCGGTCCCGACACGACCCATCGCCGATCCTCGTCGTTTCGGATAGCGACCTCGAATATTTTTTTCATCGCCATTTCGATGATATCGATAGTCGTTCGTACGAGTTTACTTATCGCCTGGACTTTTTATTCCAAAATATCTTTTCCAAGCATCGGGAGACCGAAGGTGCTACCTGTTTTTATGTTAGAGTTACGATACTCGCTGCAAACGCGTAAATACCAATGTATGGACTTTAAAAACAGGCCTGGCTCCGAGTCAAGATTCAGGGCGGGCTTGGGGATATTTTTCACGAGTCGAATTTGCGCATTCACGGGAATTAGGCGAAAAAAAAGGGGGAGGAGAACCCGGTACGGGACGATGCGAATTAAATTAATGCCCCGACACAGCGAAACGGTAACTCCGCGTTCCGCTTACAATTAAGCTCCATAAAACTGTAAGCCGTGCCCGGGGTTCCCGCCGTCTCGGTCGCCAATGAATATTTTTATTTAATGCCCCATTAGCGGCTTTCTCGTTCCGACATTTACTCTGCTCTAGTGCCGCCCCTGAAACTCGCCCGGAATAATCGTCGGAGATCGTGCTGACGCTTCAGGGAAACACGCGGAGTCTCCATCGTCAGTCAAGAGGAGTTTCAGCCCCTTAACGAGCCGCAAAATCTTGAGGATTTCTATGGTTATGGTGTCGATTAAAGAGGTTACAATTAAGCTGTTAACTCGAAAACTGGGGTCACTCTGCGGCGTAAACTTACTAATTCCTTAAGATCCTCTCTACAAAAATTGACACTCTTCTGATTCTTGCACTGCATCTAGTAGGTTTTTCCCATTGGTACTAGGACCTCGATAATAAGTAACGATGACCGATTTGGTGGGCAATCGTTTACGTTTGAAGCAACAGATAAATCGTGCTATTTATTAATCTACTTTTAAATAATATGAAACACTTGCCTCGTATAACAGTAGAATTTAGAAGGCTTTCCCGCGAGGTTTGATAGAAAAGGAATTCTTTATAATCGACCGTTTACAGTTTTAAGAATTCGACGTTCATGTTATTTAAAACGTAAACGTAAAAATGAATGGCAGTACCGATACGAAGAAACAGTTTGTTTTAACGCGTGAGAATACGAAATAATGGAATATCGTTTCATAGTCTTGCGTAATTTTGTTTATGTCGAATATCAAGTGAAACATTATACGTATCGAGCTGTTATCCTTCAAGAACCAATGGAAATGTTGGCACTGTGAAGGTCGCTTGGAAATATATTGCATGGTATGGAAAATTATGTATCGGGGCGATAATATTCATAAGGTAACTACAGAACAACAGCCTGGAAGGCGTAACGGTGGTATACGCAGAAGCTCGTAACGCGCAAATTCCTCGGCCAAATTTAATTCTTTCTCCGCAATTATTTACCAGACGCCTCTGTCCTTGGCTCAGCAAGTCCGTTGAAAGCTTCAGGAACGTTGGCTCGGCCGGACAGGTTGACGGAAGTCTCAAAAATCACGCGAACAATTAGTATGCGCCCTGTCGCTCTGTCCGTGCCCTGCGGGTTGTCCTTAACGCGCCACGATGCGTTGCGCCCAGTGGAACTCACTTCCTCTTTCCCGCGATGGCCGATCAGAAAAAAGGATCATGAATATGCATCGTGCAGGCCCGGCCACGACCGTTTGCCGGCATTTCGCACCCGGCTGCGAGGGCCCCGGATCGTTGAGGTCATCCTGCATTCTGAACCGTCTAGCTGCTCAATGGGCCCGGCGAATGCAGCCGCAGTCGCGCATGTGCCCCTCACGACTCACCTGTCTCCTCGATCTAACGTATCCCGAGTGTACGCGTACCCGTGATTAACCGCCAATATTCGTGTACGGCCGGACGAGAGCGAAAGCGATACCCCGGCGCTTCACAGCGGAGGTTTAACGGCTGCGTCTTTGGAAATGAAACTTTGTTAACTTCCGGCTCGAAGGCTCGTGCGCGTTCCGGGAAGGAACCACTGGCTTTCCTTTCGAAAGTTTTCGCTTGCGCGTGGCACAACGACGAATGAGCGGGGTCCGCTTTAAAACTCGACTTCTGCGAGTTTGGAAAAAGCGCGTGCCTTTTTTTGAGCATTGCGCGCATCCCAACTTTACCTCTCGACGGCACGGCTTACGCGCGTCTTAATAAAAACAGAGTTCTCCGCGAAGTCACGGATCCTGTCGTCGGGCAAAACGATCGCTGATTTTTTCCTTCGAAAGCGGGATTATGTAAAGCCTGAAAGAGAATTTTTTTTCCATACCACCGGTCGCACGATTTTTCTCACAGCAACAAAACACGATTGTTTATCGACCGAGAATATGATATAACGCACCAGGGACAGACTTCTCTGGCGTGCTCAAAGTGACGGAGAGTTTCCCTCGTAAATTGCAATTTCCAGAGTCTCTGGCCGTACCGAGTGGGAGCTCATTAGACGCGGGCAATTTTCCGATTATAGCGTGCGCGATGGAAGCGAGGCGGAGAGCCCTTCCGCGCTTCCTGGCCGGCGCTCAAGTATTTTCCATTAATTTCCACCAAGGTGGAAAGCGCTCGTTCAGATTTCGCGGCTGGGAAAGGGGGGCTTCGGCGGGCCGCCTCGAAGTGGACGGACATTAACTCGAAAATTAGCGGTGGTCCAGTCGCCGGCAGGTGGTAGGGGTGCCAACGCATACGCGGTTAAAGGCTCGGCGACTGGCTGCTGCGGAGGCGCGGAGGGGCAGAAGGGGGAAGGGTGAGAAAGGGCAGCACCCCTCGGAGCAGCGCCGACCCCGCTGCAGGAAGGAAACGCGAAATAAATATAGCGAGGCGCACCGGGGCCCGGGCTGAGTCCGGGACTGGAACTGGAACTGGACGGCAGTCCGGCCAGAAAGATACATATTTTTAAATATTTTAGTCACGGTCCGCAATCGCCTCGTCACGCAGCCTTGCCACCTACTGCCTGCTACCCATTACGTACCTACTACTTACTAGGTACGTGCCTGGGCATCGCCGCGGGTACACCGGGGGTTTCCACCTTCTCCGTATCGTCGCCGCTCTCCGCCCTTACCCCCTTCCGCCCTTTACCGGCTTCGTCCTCCGCCTTGTCCGCGGTGCGCCTATCTATTCCGGTGTACGCGCCGATGTACTCCTCCATCGCGGCTATCGCCCGGCTACGTCCACGCTGAGGCGCTTTGTTCCCCGGCGTAGCACGGCCTGGCCCGGGAAATGTAACCGCGGGAAACATTCTAAACGCCTTTGTCACTTCGACCGTGCTCCTTCCTTCCTTTTTCGCTGCACGACCGAGCAGCTTGGCTCGGATACGGCCGGCAAACTCCAAGACGAATAGCGACCTGGGATGATTATGCTCGCGCTTCCGAATTACTTCTCGATCCGTTTCGCTTCGCGACTGTTTCGCCGAATTCTTCGAAGATTCTCGCGGAGAATGGATCGAATTTTATGATTATTATCGTTTGGAGTTTGCGGTTTTTTTTACCGGCTGCCGTAATTTTCAATGAGTAGATTTGCGTAATAGGTTGGGTACGGGTGGCGGAGCGATGTATTAGTGGCCGTTATATCTTAATGGGCAGAGCTCGTTGCATTTAAGATACAGGTACTTGTTTTCGTGGATAGGCGTTTATCAGTGAAACGATAATAACGATGAGTTTTAACGGAACGTTATCTGATTTGGAGGAAGTACATGTGTTTACTACTAGAACGCGTGTTTTTTTGTGCGGTCACTAGTAAAGCGTAGAGAAGTATTAAATTATGCTATTTAATTCGTTATTTTTTAAATTCACGTGGGATACTTGGATCAGGCTGTTTGCAACGGTAGTCAGCACCACTGTACTATATCTTTCAGCGTGTTCGTAAATTGTGTAAAAATTCTACGCAATAATAGAATATCGTATAAATCTTCGTATAAAAATCAATTGCAACTGAAATCGCAAGTTTTTCTTCATATCTCTAGATGACAAGTCTGGTTTTAATGAAGCGCAGCAATTATCGCTGTCGCCAGCTCGATGCATAATTCATCGTGTGCACGCTTGTCGTATAGTTCCTCTCCTACCGCTATTTTTTTGTATCGGAGAAAACCTAGATAAACTTATATGTGCAATATGATATGTGCATTTTAATTTTGGTTTACCCTTTTCACCTTGTAAACAATTATAAACGATAAATGATAGAAACGAAGTTACGCTTGCTTGGATGTATCGTTCGATAGATCACCGACAGAGTTGATAGTTGCATATTTACAAGACAATACTTAAGAACTTGCTGGTGTAAGATATTTCAACAGTATTATCGTAATTTTACTGCGGTTATTACTTCCACTGTTAGATGCTTACTACCATTGAGCTTTCCTACCTATCATTCCTACCTATACATTCTTTTCTGCATTTCTGTCGCTCTCCCGACTTTTTCTCCGTCGTAAATTGCTTTCGATAGAAAGTAAATAAAATATAATCGAACAAGAAAGTAAAATGATGATAACTTCACTATGAAAAAATCGCCCTGAAAAGATTAAGCTCGTTGCGAGAATTTAAAAGAAGACGAAGTTTACCTTGTTCTAATGTCTCGGTCGAGGGGACTTTCTGGCAGCCATCTTGAGCCTCAGCGGACACTGACGTCTTGTAACGCAGGACATGGCCACGCGATTCTTTTGTCTTGCCGCTCTGGTGATCGTTGCTCGGGTAGTGGCACTGCTGCTCGTTCACTCGCGATTGTTTTTCTCCTCGAGTTTCCGCACCTTCTCACGCGGCCGGAGGTCGAAGCATCGGCTGGCACCTTAAAATCACAGACCACGCGCGTCCCTCTATTAGTTCGAGTTAATGAAATTAAACATCATCCTGTATAATTTACAACTCTTTCCAACTTTGCTACTCTGATCACGCTTCAGTATCACTTTTAGTCTCGTTCGCTTTCTCTTCAAAATAAACAGTGACAAAGTCGGATAAAGATACGAGAGGAGGAAGAGTTTGGTATTTTTCGAACGTGTGCCTGCAAGTACCCGTGGCATTGAAACGGTTAATCATCCCATTGCCACGCGTCATTACGAACGCAAACAAAAATCTTCCGATCGCGGCGCGATTACGATAATCATAACGTGAAATTAATTCGATCACGTAACGATGCCGTAAGATAAACATAATCGGTAAATTATGCTTGGCAATTATCGTGCCGCGGCGTTATGCGGATGCAAAGAGTGGGATGAATTTAATAACGGCTCGTGTACACATACGTACGTATCAAATATTCGACCATTTACGCAGGTTACACGAAACAGAGCTCTAAACTTCTATTCTTTTGAAACTTCCCACCGTTTCAAATTCAAAATCCACCATAAGCAGTAGAAGCTAGAATAACCGATCGAAAAAACATTCAACCGCGAAAAAGTGAACCGCGGTATACAATGGACTTTCCCGTCGAGCGATTCCAATACAGCGTAGGTACTTTCGGTCTCGAGTTTTCGCGATCGTGAGATCAAAGCTCTGCCTCCAGTGATACCACGGATATCGCAAAGAGGTCTTCGAGCGAGAGCACAAGAGATCGAAAATAGCTCTTCATGGGTGAAAAAGTGAAAATTTCCAGCAGCGTACAAGTAGATCCCTCCTTAAGCACGCTGGATCTTTCACGGATTCTAAAAGCCCTCGCGAGGAAGAGCGGCCTGACACGAATTTAACGAGTAGACGTGTCATTAAGGGGGTGCCGCGGGGCTGCGGGCCGATGGGTCGAGAGGGACGTGGCCGGGGGGGGGGTACAGCTGGGGGAAGTAGAAGAAAAGGGGGGCGAGGGAGAGACGATGCGCCGCGGTGGAAATGAAGGCAGCGTGCCTGGAAAAATGCGAACCTCCGTCTCCCCGCATACATTTCCATACATCAGCCCATCTAACTCCGGTTGGAGCGAGTGAGAGAGATGGGTAGAGAAAGGGGGAGGAAAAGAGGAGGAGGAGGAGGAGGAGGAGGAGGAGGACGACGACGGAGCGACCGGTCGAGCCACCGGGTGGAGACTGACGACCGGAGAGAGCGAGGGAGAAAGAGCGCGAGGGGGAGAGAGAGGAGGAGAAGAAGGACCGCTGGATAAGGGGACCAACGGAATAAATCCAACTAATTAGACGAGGAAAAACCGCGGATTAATTACCCGTCGCCTTCCTCTCTTGCTACCGAGTTTTCTCCCCACTTCCATCCCCCCGCGTCTGGCCCGACCGCAGAAAACAATTTTTCACTCGACGCTCGTCCTCGAGTTTTGCCCCCGCTCTCGATTTTCCTACGTAATTCTCGACCGATGCCGCTCCTTCGCCGATGTGCGGCACTGCCTCTGCGGGATTCGCCGTCGATGCGCGGCAAGGGACTCGAATTAAGAGGGTTCGAGAGTCGAAAGGCCGGCGCTTGGGTAGAGGCACGGATCCTACGGTTTATGGAATCAGTCCACGTTCTCTCCCAACCCTTTCGTCTCGGAATTGCCGCGCAGCGATGAAAAGAGTGTTTCGGTGTTTACCGATAATCAGAGCGGAATGTAAAAAGACTCATCGCCCCGACGATTCATCACCGTAATTCATATCCGTGCGATTAACAATTTTCAAATCAATTTCCATTCTTTCCACGTCGCTATCATCCTCCATCCCGAGCACGCTCCTTAAGCAAAATCCTTTACCTTTCGATATACAGAACCGCGAAAGAGGTGAAAGGATACGGAAAGGAATCCGTGAAGTGGTTAACCGCGAGCTGTCAAAATCGTGGAAATAAAGAACCTCGTGGTTACGCTCGAGTATTTACGAATGTACCTCGCCACCCCGCGGATGCTCGACGTCCCAAGGATATGCGAGAAGGCCAAGGGGGAAGATTCGGGAGAAAGTAAAATCTTGACTTTGAGAACTCCGGGGACGAGTAGCTAAAAGGCAGAGGCTACTCCCGTCCTCCAAGGGGGCCGGGCTAAACCAGGATGCAGCTATCGCGCACCGGAGGCCAATCTCCGTACCCCAGCGTCCCTTCGCCCGCGTATATCCTCAGAAAATGCTGATCCTCGCTGCCGAATAAAAGGCTCGCGGTGCACTCTTGCAAGGCAAATACCAGAGCGAAAGCAAAAGTAGGATGACACAGGCGCGGAGTGTCGGAGGGCCTTTACACCTCCCCCACGTCCGTATATACAGATATACTCCGGGTGTACTGCCACGGAAGCTTTCCCGCGGCTCCGAGTGTTTGCGAGCCGTTCGAAAGCTCTTGGGCTCCGTGAGGCCGCGCGGGGCCTGGGGGTGGAGGGGGAGGGGGCGAAGGGGTGCCAGGAGCGGAAGGATGGTAGCCTGAAATGCAGATTTCGCGCGACTCTCGAGCCTCGAAAGCGCCTCTGTCCCTGCTTACCTACCTCCCTGCTTGCTCCACTCTCACGCCTCCTCCTCCTCCTCCCCCCGCCCCGCCCCTCCCTGCACTCTCCGCGTCTCCGATCTTCCTCCTCCGCCGTTTCTCACTTCCCCTTGCCCCCGTCGCGATTCTCGTTCCACTGGGGCTCAGATTTACTTAGCGCTTAGACTCACTTTACACCTTCCACGAGACGTCCTCTCGTGTGCAGGATCGCGAGGACGATATCGCCCCCGGGGCCCTCCGCCTATTCGCCACCGATTACGGTTCTCGTACTCTAGACCCTTGCAGCCCCACGGCACTCGACCGATGGGACCTCGCCTTTGTCCCTCGGAAGACTTATGTCACGTCCGAAGTGAGGTCGTGTACAAACGTGCGAGAATACACGCTCCAATGCGTTTTAGGCCCGGTTTCCGGATTCTTCTTATTATTTTTGACTCGGCGTATCGAGGAGATCATTTGATATTTAAGACACTCGCGTACTTTGGTTTGTATTTCATAACTCGTTTTATGAATTAATCGAATGCAAGGGACTCGTATAGAATAATTTGTGGAAGATTGGCGAAGCGCGAGGATTGGATCTCCGGTGTAACCGTCTAGAACTGTGATCGAGATCCATGATACTTGGCGGACGAACCATCCTGCCATGCTAACTCGTTACTTATCCTATCCAATACCGTGCGTGGATACGACTTTCAAGCAAGACACAGCGGACACCGACGGGGCTGGAAGTCTCGGTGCTTCCTCGGCCGATCTTTTTTTCACGGAAGAACGAAGGGGCATATAATCGGCATAAATCTGCGCGCGAGATTTTCGGCCGACATCCGTTCCTCTCAAGATGGCGGCCGGAATCACGAAGCGGTCCGGGCATGCCGCCTCCGGTGCGCATCCTGCGACGTATCCGGGAGTCTAATAATTCATTTTATGGAAATGACGGTGGAAAGCGCGGGTGGATGCTCAGCCTGCAGGGCGAAGAGGGGAGGGTGGGGGGTCGGGACAGCATATTTTCTCCGAAATTTAGCGTGGCCGATTTCGGGCCAATAAATCAAACTGACCGTCCGGGGACGAGGCCGGTTGGATCTCCATATCGAGATTCTTTAGCATATAGAGTGCGCCTTGCGTAACCCCTCGGACTTCGCGGGAGTTACTTTGGCCGAAGAAGACGCGAGTGGCGCCCCTTCTTCCGCCCCCCACCCTCGAGTGGGGCTTGGCTGGTCCACGAGTCAGCCGAGCCGTTGTTTTACGAGCGAGGCTGAACGGGGGTGACCGGCCTAGGCGGCTGGTTGACTGAATAAAAATTACGGAATATGTTGCATATAAAGTAAGTGAAAAACAGACCGAGATGATGAATTACCGCGGGAACAAGAGGGGGTGGCGGAGATAACGCCCAGCGCCATCGATCACGGGCCATGGCCAGCAATGACGCGACCTCTTTTCTTCTCCTCGACTACTATCGTCCACTTCCTTCTCTCAGCTTCGCTCCCCCGATCTTTTTCTTGATACCAGACATCCGTCCACTTCCTCCCGCGGTGAAACACCGGCACGAAACGTCGCTTCGATGAACGAGGGCCTTGGATCCTCGAGGCCTCGAATACGTGGGAATCTATTTCGTTTCCTCCTTTGATCGCTATTCATTTTTCTGCTATTCCAACGGGAGAGATATCTTGCGCTGTGTCTCTGTCGTAATAGATCCAAGATTTGTAATGCGTCTGTTTTTATGTTTTATATATATCGTAAATATATAGAGAACGATCATAAGTGCCCTTTAATAAGAGGTCTCAGTCCGACCAATATCGGTGGTCAATGTCAACGATTAAAGGAGAAGGAGCAAATCCGACGTTTGGCCCAAGAAGTGCGTAATTTAATCGCTGTGCGATTCTCACGCGATACCTTTAACAGATCGCATCTCACACTAAACGATATTAGCGGTCAATGCCAAAAATCGAAGGAGCAAAAGGCGAACCCGATGTTTACCTCGAGGAGCGTGCAATTCGACCGCTCGAGAATTTCCGCGCGATTTCGCGGGGAGACCAGACATGTGGAATAAATGATACAGGTGGTCACTGTCGAAAAATAAAGGAACCAAAGCAAACCCGATGCTGGGCCCGAGGAGCGCGTAATTCAATCGCTCGACGATACTCACGCGATACCCCTAACAGGCCGGACCTCCGATTAAATGATATTAGTACTCGATGCCAAAGATCGGGGGAGAAAAGGGCAGACCCGATGTTTAGCCCGAGCAGCAGCGGATCGTTCGATCGGTCGAGGATTCTCGAGTGATATCCCAAGGCGTCGTCGGGAGTTTCGACTCTCCTCGGACGAGCACGTGCAGGAGCCCGGTGCCCAGGGCGAGATATCAGATGGGTGGCAGGCCGTTTCGGCGTTTTTCCGGCGATACGTGTCCTCGAGGGCCGGCGTGACGGTTACAGTCACGGTCTCCGTCCGCGTTTGGCCGTGTCACCCTCCGGTGTCGGCGTATCTACCGTCGCGTATGAGCATCTGACGCGCCGTCCCGCCGGCCCCTGGGCTCTTTAGATCCTATCGCGGAGGTCACGGTGCTTATGTACCGCCGGCTAACATATTTTTAAGTAGCGACGATAGCGTCTACGCTCGGTGTGCGCGCACCGTGGGCACCGATACGATACACCGGCGAACGCCGGTTTTCTTGCAAAAGAACACAGGCCCGCGGACGGGCGCACGTAGCCCTGTGTAGGGTGGCACCTGTCGCGCAAGGTGTTCCCGAACTTCTTCCTCCTTCGCCACGATCGTCCTCGTCACGGCCAGGGAGCTAATTTATTCATCGCCGCCGCCACCAACGCCGCGGTCAATCTCGAGGCCCGCATCGGGGCGCTTGCGCTAACGATTATCGGAGGAATTACGGAGAGAGCTGTGTCGATCGGAAATCGCCGCACCTTCCAAATCTATATTCGGCTTCTTTGGTTATTGGTTAAACAAAGGCTACGAGAATGTCTATGTTGGCAGGGTAATCCCTCGCGGATCGAGCTCGTTTCTTTCTTTGACATTTGGCATAGTGTTCCAGAGATTTTCTACTCTGAAGTACTCCAAGGGTCCTGGTTCGCGAAGTACATATCGCGTATATCCATGCAATGTGTGCGGCTTGATCCAAGTGTTTTCGAAGCAATCAAGGTCTCACTTCGATATAAAGATATCTTCAATAGAGTTCAATACAAGGACTCGTTAACTCGTACACAACAGTCCCAGCATTTACTCAAGATCACGACCATCGGACCGCTTCGCCTAATATCGCGGTATCCATGAGCAAACAAGAGATTCCAATATAAAAATCGCATGAAAAACAGTTCCATCGGAGCGAGGCGATGGTTCTGTCCAAGAACAAAAAACGCCCGCGTATGACGAGCGTCGGTGGGATATTCCTCCTAACGTGGAAATCCGAAGAATTCCCATTGTCCAAGAACCTCGCGCGTGTCTGCGAGCTCCGTGCGGAGTGCAGAGCGGAGAAAAAATCCTGCGCCGGTTGTATTTACCCGTTTATTGACTCTGTTTTCGCTCGTCGAGCGACGAGGGTCCTTTGGCTCAGGACCTGGTGGTTAAGGTGGTACTCGAGGCGCTGGGAAGTGGGCTACGTATACCCAGAACCAGTACTCCTCATTGGCGGACGTAGGAGCGCTCATGTGCGTGCGAAAGTGTAAGTTCGGCGCGAGGCACCGCAGGTGAACGCTCGCGAGAGAGCAGGTGGACCAACGATCTTCGGCGTGTGGCACGGCCAGCTCGGCTGACCTCGACGACGCCACGGCAATCGGAGATATCCCGGCTTCTTTGCAGCTGCGCTTTACCGTCCAGGACGGGATCCGCGTACGGCGAGCGAATACGATATGCCGCACAAAGACGGCCGAGCAAGCTCGGCGCTTCAGCAGGAGGTGATTGTCACTGGAAACGTATGGCGGTAGGATAGGGTAATTGATTGCGATGCAGGCTAAGAGGGTACAAAAGGGTGATAATCGTCGGTACCACCATTTCACGTAACATCGCCGCAGAAATTTATGGCTGCACCACAAATTGAGATCCGGGCATTGAATTTAAATGATGGCCCATGAATGAAAAGCCGGTAAGGTATGTCGCGATTTTTACCGGTCGGAATTCATTTAGGACACCTCTGGTTCAACCAATCATGCTCTTAGATATACTTAGCACATTGTTAAATAAATACATTTCTCGCTAATTCGAAGAATAGTCGTAGAAGACTGTAATACACTGTCGATTCAAAAGGACTCTCGTGCAGAAGAAGGCATCTTGTTCTTCGAGAACAAGACTTGCGTATGTTACGACGAAGATACCTATTCCAGAGCGCCTAAGTTCAACGACTATAAAGAAAGCTTTATGAATTTAATGTTAAGCTCTTTATCCATCAAGTTCAACGGTGCCATTTAAAGGAATATCTCACATCTCAGTATCGTTCGATTCTAACGTACCGTATTCTCTGATAAGCGACAAATATCCTCTAAACACCTTCTGCTATTGTGCTGCTATACACCCTTAAACCCACACCATCCAACATCCTCCGTTCCCAGAAAGAAACGTCTCTCATCTCGAACCGAAAGTCGAGCACGATCCCCGATATTAATGCGCCAAAGGAAATACACCCTCGATCACTCAAGCTCGCTCAACGCGGAGCGAAGTTTACCGGTCTAACTTTAAACTCCTCGCTTCTCCAAGCCCAAGGGTAAGATCCCGAGGCATCCCTACGTTACCTCGTGGGTAGATGCCCCTCAAGCGGGCTCTCCCCCGAGACGGAGAGAGGAGGACGGTCGGAGGAGGAGATCTCGACGGCTAGGAACGCCGCAAGGACAAGTAGATCCCTGCACCGTGGGCGAGCTTGCGGCCGGATCCCCGGAATTCGAGGGAGCTTTCGCATCGGCGGTGAGCAGCGCCTTGCCTTGGCAACTTCCGGCAGCTGGCCTCTCTGCAGGCTCGCCCTGGAACTACAGTTTCGCCTGGTCGTTGTTCCCTTCTTTATCGGCCCTCCCGGCACCCCATGCCGCACCGCCTCGCGGTTGCATTTTTTCCGTCACGCCAGGACCCTCCTAAGGGAGGCCTGTAAGGAGATAGAGCGGACGATATACCGGCGCGGCCGGTGCACCCGGTGCATCGGATCGCGGACCTTCGTCGCGGCGATGCGTGCCGCTGTCATACCAATTAATCGCCGGGAGATCCCTATCGGCATGGGATGTTTTGAGTCACGGCTAGCGATGGCCGTTCCATTGCCTCGCGCGCTCGCCCCTTATCCGGTAGGCGAGTTTTTAACCCTCGATAAACCACGGGCGGCTTTAAATTGACTCTCTGTTTACGCGCTTTGTTCAAAGTCAGCTGTCGTTTATTTTTTCCTTTTTTTTTTTCTTTAGCTTCGGATTCGTACGTTAGCGCGAATTAAAAGTTCGTTTGTCGGGCGTCGAATAGCATATGGTTTGTACGAGACTTCTTTTTTTTTTTATTGGAATGCATGAAATGACGCGAATGTGAGATTCGGGGAATTACTTTCTAACGATCGGAACACCGACAAAGCGTTTTTCTATTCTTGTAGTTTGAATGAAGAAAAGGACTGAGTAACGATCGGAAAAGTATTGTATATCGAGTTGCTATTATTATAAGGTTCGCTTTTGAATTAGATTCGGTCAGTTAGACGCGCAGATATACAAAGGAGGCAATTTGTGAAGACTAGTTTATGTAATCGTGCTTTATAGGTCATTCTTTACGTTCAATGTTTTTCAATTTCACGTTACCCATATTGCTGCGACGGTCGCCCCTATAATCTCTTCGAAAGATAGCATATTATTACGGTTGATAAAAGGCTTATACTTAGAGTTATTACCGTCATGTTTCGAGTTTATTAAATGCCTACGCGCGAAGACTAACCGACTTCGTGTGTATACAAATGTTTTCTTCCATCCATTATCGCACAATTCGCACTGCGCGGTAATGAGCAATTCCATATACTTCTTCACTGAATCTTGGTCCGCGCTTCGAGTACATCATATACCGCAGTGCAATCTGCGTACCCCTCAGATACCTAATCGCACCTACACACTAAGTTTGCAAAGTTCGATATCGTAATTCACGTTTAAAAAAGCGTTTATAAGAAAGCAAAACACCGACATCCGTAAAATATCCTTATATTTTCCATTACCGTTGCACAACAGAAGGAGTTTCATTCTAATAGGCAAAAGAGTCACAGCTGAAAAATCAAGTATCGTCCTTCAAACGGACGAGAATGTGGCTTTTGTATAGTGAGAGGACAGGAAAACGTGCGCATCGATTATTCCTCGATCCATTATTTTGGTTACAAGGGAGAAGAACAGTTCCTCCGCTTTGGGCGATGGAGCCGACACGAAATACCCACGGCCGATCCATGGGATTTTCGTTCTGTATTCCGCGTAAGCAACGAGACGCGACCTCGTCGTGTGTGAATGAAATTCAAGGTGGGTCGTCGGTCGGTCCGGTAGGTCGGGCGGATCTTGGTTGTCCTTGCCCCGCTCTCGTTCGTCGTCGACGAGGACGTGGATCGACGTAAAGAAGACCGAGGCGCGCGTGTACGGGATGCGAGAGAACGTGGGAAGATGGCAAGAAAAAATTGGTCACCCTGCGGGGGCAGAAGGGATTTTCCACCCTCAGACTTCTGCCTCTTAGCCTTTACGATCCGAATCACTCTTCATTTCAACGACCCGTCTCCGATCCGATCCAAATTGGCCCCCTATCGCCTCGTTTTTACAAGAAGGACCAACATGTTCTCCGCCGACATACGTATATCTTTTATCCAGGCATCGAAACATCAATGCGATTTTTGCAGACCTACTATTTCTCTTTGGTTTACTCGCCAGAATTTTTGATCCTGACTGCCGGAAACGTCGAAACTCCGATACACGTATACGCGATAAATGTACTCTTCCTGCATATTCGTTGAAAACTTATGCGATACTTACTCCTCGATGTGCACTTTAATGTTGCCTAGATCGATCGCATCACAATTTGACCGAATATTATAAACCAACCGTCGTTCTTTGCACGAATATCGAAAGCACGCTGGCGTGGTAATCAAGAGCGCTTGCTAATTTTCAAAAGATGTATAAAAGTATTTGAACGTACCCAAGCGGCTTAAAAACCGTTTAGAACCCTCGTTCGTGGATAAATCATTTCGCTCCGGCGAAGAGTCACGTCGACAACGTTCAACGAATACGCTTGATCGGCGCGCAGCATTTCCGCTAAAATACACGAGGCCAAGCCGAGCCCGACGTGGAACCGCAAAGAGTTAATGCACCGCGTTAAGCGGCGTGACTCGATTTACCCCGTCGCCACGAGCAGCAACGTGACACCTCCCACGGACGATGCGCATCGTACGCGCGAGTACTCGTAACAAGGCCGATAGGAGCATAACGTAAAAGCGTCCTCGGGTATAAGTTTTAAAATTCATTTCCCGCATGAAATGCTTTTCAATCGGCTGCGCGAGTACCCTGCCTGGTGGAACATTTCGCAAACAACGGATGCCTGTAGGGATGCGGGATATCGCCGAAGGTTGGCGGTCGCAGCGGGGTAAAATCCGGCGGGGCGGTTGGTCGAGCGGCTGGGAGAGGGGTATCGCGAGGGTGGGTAGAGATAAAACGAGAGGCGGCGCGGCACGAGGTGGAGAGAGAAAGGGAGAAAGAAACGAGCGGAAAGCGGGCGGCGAGAGAGCGAAACTGTGAACAGAGACGGCGTCTAGAGAGAGCGAGAGAGAGGGAGAGAGAGGGAGACAGGGAGAAAGAGAGAGAGGGAGGGAGAGCGAGAAAGAGATGAGCGCAGAAGAGGAAGAGGGGGAGGAAGGAGGGAGAAGAAAGCGAGCGTTGAGCAGCGGCGGAAAGAGAGATGGAGCTAGAGAGCGAGAGAGCGAGGGGGAGTGGGCGAGAGGGAGAGGGGGAGGGGGAGAAAGGGAGATAGAGGAGACCGAGAACAGGAGGAAGCAGCGGGTGATTGATTTTTGTCGTGGCTTTGCCTGACGCTATCCGTTATATCCGCGATTGTGCGGACCTGCAGGGGGACTCCCGGCGGCTTCGTGCGGTGAAGCGACGACGGCGGGCGTCGCGACGCCGTCCACCGATTGGCGGTTGCCGTCCCCAGGGGGCGGCGCTAATCACCAGACCGTGCAGCACCGTGAGTCTCTACTGCACTCGCCTCGAAAGCACTCTACCGTGCATCGGTGCCCGCGATATATACCCGACTATGGCTATATACGCGGAAACACACGTTCACCGGGGCGCACACAGCGGCGCTTTCCCCTCGTAAGCACGGCACCGCGAGCGCGCACCGTCGAGCGAGGAACAGGATGTAAACCGACGACTATGACGACGGGAAATGGAATCGCTTCGTCCCCTTGTTCGCGAGCCAGGACGAGGGAGAAAGAAAGGCCGCCTGGCCGTGGACGAGGAGAGGAAGAGACGGAGAGGGAGAGCACGCGCGATGAGCTCGTCTTTCCGCTTCGAACAAACGCCCGCCGCGGAGAGGAGCGATCGGTGGGAATCGAGGCGATAACCGACTCGCGCTCGCGGACAGCATCCAAAACGAACGATGTCGAGATAGACGCGATTGCTTTCCGCCTTTATAATATTTGGCATCGAGCGCCGATGTAATTCGACTATGCAACGTTTAAGGTATATCGTTGCTTACCGAGTGTAGGGTACACTGTGAAAAAATTCAATAGACGTGGACGGGATTGGCATCGGAATTCTTGCTTGCCGAAATACGAGACGCTATTCGTATATGTCAATGCTGGATGATTATCAAATACGCGTGAAGTGATCGATAGTAATATTGATGTATGAACGGGCGTAAGTGAGCGAGTTATATGATGCAGTTCTGTGAACTGTTTCCCAAGATCATTCGGGATATGTTCTAATATTTACGACGCATTCTAAATTGCTCTACACTACGTCCTGTAAGCCCGGAATAAAACTGGCGTCATGAACGGGGTTATATACTTAGTAGTTATTTTTATCCCATAAGGAAACACTGGTGGATACTAAGAGGATTAATGTGGGTTTCAAATCACCGGAAATTATGCTGTACGCTATCGTGTCAAAAAATCCAAAGGCGATGGCTGAAATTGGAAGCCCGATTTCTAGGATACGAGCCGAACTTCTAGCCGCTTCGCCACCGTGGCAAACCGAGATCCTAGATACGATGGATGTGCACGCTGAGAAACCACCGGGAGGATCTAATCGCGCAGGAACGTGGGAGTCGGCCTCCGTAAATAGAGCTTCGACGCTCGGCCAGTTTCTACGCCTCGACTCGACCAACTACCGATTTTCCGTGCTAGTTACGTGGACTTTGTCGATTCTGCTAACCGTTCTGCTGAACTCGGGACGATTTCCGACTTGCGACCGTCTTCGTGGTTTCATTCTCGCGGTTGTAGGGGAAATGTTACGCCTTGGTAATTCTGCACTTGCCGCAATTCTGAGATTTAAACGCGTCTGTACAGGGTCTTTCGACGAGGGGAACGTGGATTATCTTCGTATCTTTCTCGTTCAACGATGGACCTTCTTGATATTTTTGATCTTCTTGTATTTCATCTTCTTATTGATTATTGAGGGTTAAAGATTTTGACATCGGATAAAACGTATTCTTGTCTTATGATAGACAAAGGGATCGTGTACAGACTTTTCGTGTGATTTAGAAATAAAACTGAGGGAAAAATGAAAAATTTAACCGTCTTTAGTTCCATCCCTCTTTTTTCGTTGCATCCAATAATCAAAACCGCATGGTTCCGTGAATCGCATCGTCGTACTTGAACGAGTGAAACGTGACGTTCTCGGCGGCATTAACGCGGTTTGTAAATCGCATCGTTATTTCTCGTTCCCTGTTTCCGAGTCGCCGAGAAAGATTTTGCAAGACGCAGTGCTTTTTATACGAGCTCCGTAAGAACATCGGAAGATATCGCAAATTGTAAATACTTGTAAATATCTACGTCGTATACACTAGTTCGCCGTGCGTGACCCGAATGTCTAATTTATGACAGGAGCGCGGCGCGCGTTGAATAGAGATTGGCAAAGTGCGGCCAGGAAATATATATTCCACGTTCTCCAAACTCACGATTTTTGTATCTTCCACGTGGTGTATCGATGAAATCTTCTTCCGCTAAAACTATTGCCGCCAGGACCGACGCGCGTTGTTTCTTCACAACTTTTATCCGTCTTTCAGTCTTCATGGAAGTAGATTTATCAGCCATACATTTGTTCCTCATTGCTTCGTGGTAGTCGTTTGACGAAACTTTCGAACTGCAAAAAATCAAATTAAAACAGTTTAACGTAAACTTTTTGTGATACGTCTAACAAAAAACATATAAATAATTACATATGAACAATAAGTTTTTAATTCCTCCCTGGATTTGTTATGTTCATTCAAAGTAATAATAATAATTCAATAATAATAATAATAAATTCAAAGTTATCATTTTTGCCAAATACCAATCGACAGGGAATAAAAAAAAATCCCTTACACGGTTACTATATACGCACATTATTAAAGCCGTACAAAAGTAAATAAATACGAATAACGCACGGTGTGCCAATCCGCGCTTTGTTCGATCCATTATAGGCGAATAAAATAAACGGAATAATACGAATCGTGCTATCGTTGCAGCGCGAGATAAAGGGCATTACATCTCGCGCCACGTGTCGGAGGCCGTAGCCGGCTTGCGTCCTACGCTATGAATCTAGCTCGTTATTCCGGCCGGATGGATTAAACGGTGGGCCGCGACAATCGCGGCCGAAGAACTAGGAACAAACGGATCCCCTTCGCTTTTTCGATCGATCGACCTCCGCCAAAGACTCTTACTCCTTTCCCCGCCTCGTTACGCTCTCGAATCCGCCGCGGCTTCCCACGAGGAGAGCTGATTTACGGGGACGTGGCGTCGGTGTCACCGGTCCGGGTAGCAGAAGTTTTCATCCCGTTGCCGCGTCGAGGAACTCTCGCGGCGCTCCTCGACGATAAACCACACCGTCTCTGATTTACGAGGCTACGCGCTACCGCGGCCAAGCGGCCGGGGCACGATTCTCCGGAATCGACTTCGGTAACTAGGCAGGTGGGAATATACCGTTTGGCCGCAATGCGATTGATGAATATATGCCGGCGTGCTTAAAAATAAATCAGGGGCCAAAACCCGGGGAATATTGGGGCACTTTGAAAGGATCATGCGAAAGGTGCGAAGGCGCGCGGTTATCGTCGAAGCAACAGGCAAACCGGGAGACAGTGGGTATATTTAATTTGTATCGGAATTCATCTTGGTTCGTGTATATTCAAGAAAGACGATCGCGACAAGTATTCGAGGAAAGCTCAAAATGTTACTATAGATTTTCGTCAAACACCATTGATGGACGAGGAGAAGAGGAGAGGAGACTCGCCTTATCTAAGATATATTTTAGTATTCAGACTAATACGCGTATCGAGTTTAATTCCCGTCGAATCTCTTACTACTGCTTTCAAAGCGATTACCATAAAGATCGAAGAAATTCAGCGTGCCACGATCAGAATATCCTCCCCGTTCCTTCGCTCGAAGATTTTATTTAGCTCGACTTCTATAAAGACGCGATGCTCTATCACGGACGATATTCGACAATTATATTTAAGCGGCCGACGAACAAGAGCCATCTCTACCGCTGCGACATCTCTCAAAGATGATCTGTGCGTTCAGCTCTATTCGCATTATAGTGCCTTTCGAGCCATAAAGATTCCTGCAGAGGAGCTGCACACGATTCGCCAGAATCGACGGCGGCGAGGAGAGGCAGCGACGATACACCGTTCGGTGGCAATGTAGTTGATAAAGGCCGATAAATCGCCGAGTAAAACGAAGTGATAATATCGTGGCCGAGGGGCTGTCGGGGAGAGGGAGGAGGGGGGGGGGGAGGGCGAAAGAGGTGGCGGCCGAGCGGAGGAACGTTTCAGCCTCGACGACGGCCATCCGGAGGCGGCGGCGACGGCGGCGGCGGCGGCGGTGGCGGCAGTGGCGGAGGGTGGAAAAGGGAAGGTGGTGCCCGTAGGTGGGGAAGCAAGGAAGGTGGGGGCAGAAGGAGAGAGAGAGGAGAGAAGGAAAGAGGGGAACCGTCGCTTAGGCGAGACGAAAGCGAAGAGAAGCGCCGTGTGCCGCCGCGACAACGTAGAAGGGACCAATGGACATGCGCGGGTGTGCCGCGACACCACGGCGACCTTCTGGCCACCTCCAGAAACAAAATGGCTACCACGACTCCTGGTACCGCCGAGAGATGGCGACAAGACCACCTCCCTATGGTGACGATCGTCCTCGAGGTGCCTTGGACCTCCGAGGAAGCCTCCGTCGACCTCCGACCGTCAGTGATAACGCCCACTGACTCGGAGGGTTTCCTTGGTTTTTGGACTTTTGCAACCGCGCGGTGCGAGTCTGGTGCGTGCCAGCCGCTTGCTGGTCGAATCGTTTGTCATGGAGGGGATGAGGACGAGAGGCAGCGCGAGCTATTGCTTTCTTAATTGGACATATGTGACTTGAGACTTTTCGTCGTATCCAATGAGAGTTTAGAAGTTGTCGGCGTTTTGTGGTGGATGGATTAAAGAAGATGATAATCGATCGATACGATGCTCGTGGATTCTGACGCCGATGAAGCGATACTAATAAAGAGACACTCGGTATCGGAGTTTCATTGAAACAACCTGGAATATTTGCGGATATTCGGAAATTCCAGAGCATTTGTGTACACGCCGAAAATCCGGATGCTGCATTTGCATGCTGTGGGTAAAAGCAGTGAAAGCTGCTGATTGAGTTCCTTTGACCCGTTAAACCAGGAAAGAAAAATTCCATGGTTTAACGATATGACTATAAAAAATCTGCGATGAGACTTTCAAATTTTTTACTCGCTTCGATGTTTCTGGAACCGTTCAAATCTATGATTTAGGGTGAATTTGAGAAAATATCGATACACGCATTGCGCAAAGAACCAGATGTGACGTATAGTGCTTGCATCTCGATCTTCCAAAAATGATTTAACACCTGCTTTTGGTAGAAAATACCTTCCTCGCTTTTTCCCTCTCTCTGATGTCAACGAGTATGGTTATTTAATCTAGAATTTGTATTTCCTCGCTGGTGGTAAATGCCGGTTACCCGTATCGAACAGTACGGCGCGTACTTCCTCTTGTTCCGCGCTCGGTCGGTCCGCCAGAAACGATTTCGATTTAAACACCGGCCCTTATCGTCGTTTCGAACTACACGTTCGATCTACAAGGCACTCAACCGCCCGCTCCCGTGCGCTCTCTCAACGCACCAACGATAGATAGTCATTCGACACACGGCGTTAATTTGTCGAAAGCACTCGCGTCAGCGCGCGAGAGTGAATATCATTTGAATGCATTAAGCTTGCTGCGTATATGCGATCGCGTAGTTACGCCGCACGTATGCGCGCGTTCTTGGAGATCGGAAGCTATATCTCACGACACCTTTGGCGCCTGATCGGAAAGATAAACATTAACGCCCTCCTCCTATCGACGCTCCTCGCGATCACCGAGATAGAATCCTCTTGTTACGATCATTATCGGGAAAGTTACGCGTAGTCGGATGTCACGTGGCGCGAAACGATCCTAGGATAACGCAAGATCGTTACTTATTTTCGCGGTTCGCCTATATCGCTCCGTACGTTCGGCATTATGCAACGAGGAGAGATCTCGAACAATACCTGGCATTAATTAGCGCTCGCATCTGAAATGTATTTTATTCCCTCGACGCGGATAGCCGCTCCATCTCGGGTTTTTTTTATCATCGATAAGGGGGCAGTGCCGCTCCAAGCGCGATAAGATAAACGTGGCGAATCGCAAACGAAATACGTGACGCGTAGAAAGGAATGTCCGCGCATCTCGCTTCACGATACATCTGGGGTGCTTCATCGGTTAGTATTCCATCGCTCGTTATCCTTTCTAGGCTGGATCTATGTGCAATGAATTCTAACATATCTCCTGTTATTTCAACAAGAATTACTTTCGGACGTCTATCGGTATCGCTACCTTGTTAATTCAGGGCTAAGATAAAATAAGCGTTTTAGCCTTCTTTTTTTTTTTTTATTCATTTTTCGGCACCGACTGCTAAGGTCATATGGCCTAGGACCTACTGTTTAAGGTGGATTCCGAACCACCATTTTAGCCTTCTGCAAAGAAAGTAAAAAGCATTTTTTAACATGTTCAAACTTATACACATTTACTCTCTCTTCTAAGCTTTCAATCAATGCTACGTACCTCGCGAAAATCCACCTTTCAGATTTACTCATTGATCCGACCGAACAACAAAACTATATTCTTTATATACAATTCATATATTCGTAGAGCTTCGTCCAGCATACATTCAACCAATACGGATACGTTCATAAACCTGCGAGTCCGCCTCGAAGGAAAAGCTCAAGCGCGAGAGACGCTCAGGCCTCTCGGCTCTCGTTTCCCTTTCATTCCGTAATGCGAGCCCGAATGGAAGTGGATAACGACCACGATCCGGGGATCCAGCGTGGAGCGAGCTCACGGTCGAGAAACGTCTTGGCACGTTGGAAAAATGTTCGCGAGACAAGTCTGTCGGAGACATTGATTGGCGAGCGACGGGGACCGCGCGGTCGGTCGGACCATCGGTCGGCCGCATGTTTTTAGGACGGTAGATAGGAGCCAGAGCTCTCTCATGCATATTCAACGGTACTCTCAACTCCTCCGTCACAGGAGGGAAAGAACCACCCCCGCGCGCCTGCCGCGCCCCTTCGGCTCCCTATCTCGCGACGGAGAGAAAGAGACGGGGACGGAGACGGGACGATAGCTGCTCGGATAGATAGATGAAGAGAAAGAGAAAGACAGTGGGCGAGCGAGACGGCGAGGCGGGGGAGCGAGCGGAGGGATGATACGGCGGGGCGGTGAGGGAGAAAGAGAGGGAGGAAAGGAGTCTGTAGGGGTGCTCACGGTTTCCTTCATATTCTACGTCGGCTTTTGTCGGCGGTCGAAGATAACCAAGCGATGTCTTCCAGCGATTTCGAGCGACTATTCGCGCTGGATTACGGGTATTCTTCGGGCCGAGGTACTCCGGGATCGCGTTGCGGGCGTATTTGCGTATCCGGATTGAATTTGCGATAATGCAGGGATGGCCGAGAAATTTGGAGTATTTCGAAAAGCCGGGAGAGATATGTACGGGGATGGGGATCGAACTGAATTAATTCGAGAGCGTGCACGAGGGTCATACGTTATGCCGAGGAAGACGTTCCGCGGAGGATCGAAGGAGGGTGACCTCGTACATCCGAAAGTCGGCTCGTGGCGGCTTGCGTGGCCGCGATGGCCCGCCTTGACCTCGCGCGGACCTTGATTTTCTACCCGCGATAAGATAAAACGGAGCGGCACGAGGTAAACCGTACTTTATTTCACGGCTCTATGACGGCGCACCACGATTTAGGCTCCCTCGACGTGCACATCCTCGATGACGCTTTTGGTCGACGATAGCAAAGAATTACGTGGAAGTACGGGACGATAGCGGGGTACGAGTTACCGGAAAGGAATCGATACTTTCTCGCTCAACGATGTATCTGGCCTACAAAAGGCAATGCAGGTACGCGGATGCTACGTTTGTAGCGAGGACCTACTAAAGGTGGATTCTAACTCTTTTCGTCACGATCTATTATTCTTCGCTGCCTTTATCTCTGAATTCTCGTTAAACTTGAAATTTTTATTTGAGCGAATTTATAATTACTATACTCAGATACGTACGTCTTAATTGTAAAATCTGACACGCATTTCTACTTTTACTTATAGACGCCGTTTTATAATTCGGTATATATATATATCGAATTTGAAATGAGGTCTATAATTCGAGTCCGGTAGGTATCTCAATACTTTAAAGAGCAACAGTATGCCTTCGTACTCAACATATAAGACAAACCATACAAATTCCCTTTTCAATTCCTCAAATAATTTTTGCATTCAACTCCGAATACATTGAAAATTTAATGGTGCCATTTCGGTATTCGCGCAATCTTCGAGCATCGAATCTTTCAAAGGGTCTCCACCTCGATCGTAGCGCCGTTAACCCCCGTACGACGAAACGGTCGGGAGGACGCACCCGCCAGCTTCTCACCCTTCGATATCCACCGGTTTAGTGAAAAACCGCGAGAAGCTTCGAGCATGATATCGCGCGAGCCCGGTTCCGGAAGAGTGCGTTCGGTTACGACGGCGATAAATTCGACCAACGGATTTCGCGGTTGAGAACTGCAAAAGCGCTGGCTATACAGGGGAGACCGAGAGAGAGAGAGAGAGAGACAGAGAAAGAGAGAGGGAGAGAGAGGCCAAGCCTCGTGGCTTCTCCGGGGATTGATATCCCTCGTCTTCCCCTTTGATATCCACCCCGTGCCAGGCGAGGCTGTGCCCGTTGCCACCCTCCCCCGCCAGCCCTCCTGCCTTCTCGTGCCTTTATACCGGTACGGCCGCCGCCCTTTCGCGCCCCGCTCGACACCCCCCGCTACGCGGGAAGACAGATCGAACTACCCTGTTTACATTGGGACGCGATGATTTGCCAAATTAATTAGTTTTGCCCCTTACCACGGGGAGAGACCGTCGAACGAGCTGGCCGCGCGGAAACCGCGAGTAATATTCGACAGGAAGCCTGACTTTGGTTAACTGGGAGAAAAGCAGGTCCAGTTTGGACGTTTCTAACGAGCCTCATGCCTGGTAGTGGTCTGTGGATGTTTCGAGGCACATCGAATATGGAGGGAAGAATTTGGAATGATTCTCAGGTCGCATCGATCTATACTTTGCGCGTAAAGGAGTCGTTTACTCGGTTGCTTGGGATATATAGGCTGTAGCTTGAAGTAGAATATTTCTTTCGAGAGTTTGAGTCCTTTGAAGGGTGTCTTAGTACTGATATGCTGTATTTATAGTTAAACGTAATGTTGTACAAATTTATAATTGGATATTAAAGCTCGTGGAATATTATTTTTGTGATGTAATTTGATATTAGAAAATTGTTATATGATATAGTATGTGGGATGCTATTGTGTAAAAGTTTCGTAAGCTGTGAGTATACGATGTAAGATATCATTGTACTCAAATGTAATGGATGTATTCTTTTTTAGACTTCATTGTACTCGTGATAGTCTAGCATTTTAAAGACTTTTCAGGCTTCACAGCTTTCGAATGTTAAGAAGTCCTGCAACATTTTCGAAGTTTGAATTACATTCATATTGTCCTGAGTCCTCGCTACGAACCATTTGCTCGAAAACTTGTTGCGAAAAAAAAACTTCCGGCCATTATTACCCCTATCGTGAATACATCCCCGCGAAATACTCCCTTTCTGTCGGTAGGCGTGACGGCGAAACGGGATCGTTAACGTAAAAATGGTGCGAGCCGATGAAAGAAAGGAACGCGAGGGGTGCGCAAAGCTTTTTTGCGATCTCCTCGAGAGTATCGGCCGTCCCCTTCAAAAATGTCACCGCGCAAAATTTCCAGCTCGCACAATGGCTCATTATGTATTTAGATTCGATGACTGCGTTTCTCCTTGAATTAACCCACGGTTCGAACGTGAAATCCGTCTCTCGCGCACGCCTACGCGAGTCGGCGGTGTGTCGCGAAGAAAGTACGCCAAGTCGAATTTGTGAGTCGCGAATTTGACTGACAACCATGATTGGCTCTCCTATTGGCCATTCGTTACGGCATCGATCGATTTCCTTTCGTTTCAAGTCCGTTATATCACGAAGATTGGCAACCGAACGTAGCACGGAAAAAGACTGTTTCCTTTTATCCGCTCGTCGTAAAGCGATACAATCATTTTTCATGGATTCTACCAATTTTATTACGTTCAAGTACGAGTAGGGTGTAATTTTTAAACTGTCCACCTTTCCTTACTTCCGCTATCGCTTTCTTTTCGTCCACCTTAAAAATTAACGATGGGAATTCGAACTTCGGCCGTTCACGCGCATCTTCTCAAAAACGAAGGAGGAGGTTTGAGATTTGAAGGTCCAACCAGTAGTGGATTACGGGTAGTAGAGGCAGCTTATGAATTTTGTAGCAGAGAAACGCGGTGAAGATTCCGTGGCAAAAGTCGAAAGTTCGGGGTGTACGTGCGGAGTACACCTTCCCAATGTGAAAGCGCTTACGCGCGAGAGCAGCGAGATCTCCTCGGAGATCCCCAA
Source organism: Ampulex compressa (assembly GCA_038496175.1). Classification (NCBI taxonomy): domain Eukaryota; kingdom Metazoa; phylum Arthropoda; class Insecta; order Hymenoptera; family Ampulicidae; genus Ampulex; species Ampulex compressa. Next base: position 124,823 of record JBCFXI010000068.1, on the reverse strand, counting down.
CGAAGGACTCGCAGATCTGCGGGACAGGCGTCGGCGGATAGGGCTTTGGAAACGCTCGTAAAACCTCCCTGAGCTTCTTTTTCGCGGCGTCTCGTCGCTCCGGGCGTCGAGAGCTGGGGCGGTGCTGGCGAAATGAAATTAAACGGGTCCTTTTTTCGCCGCCAGAGCATCCCGTCCACGGTAAAAACGAGTGTGGACATCCGGCACTAACCCCTGCACGGTGGTGAGAGGCGGGAAGAGTCGAGGAAGGGCTGCTCGTTGGGATCAGAGGGAGGAAAGGAGCGATAGATGGAGAGAGAAAGGGAGAGAGGGAGAGAGAGAGAGAACGAGAGAGGGACATCGCGGAGAGTCACGAACTGAAAGCGAGACAGAGTGCAAGGTGCTCGTTAGTGCTCGTCCTTCTCTGAGCGCTGAGCGCGCTCCTCTCCTTAATGCGACCGAGGACTGCTCTTTATGCTCGCATTTACCCATGCCGTCCTATCTATTTAGATTTTACGAGAACGCCTGCATGGCGCGTTATCGACACTTCGTGGTTCCTCGATATCGCGACCTTCGCACGTCATGTATCAGGATTCCGTTCCATCGCTAATCATCGTTCATCATTCCTCGTTTCCCCCTTCAAAATGCTCGCCCCTCATTCCAACGAGACCAACGGCAATGGCTGTAATCAAAATTGGGCCAGGTAGCGCCAACTATCCGCGGGTTTCTCCTCGTTCGCCTTGATTCCGCCGGTGATTAAACTTTTCCTTCGTCCATGAACGAGATCCAGGAGGGGATGGCGAGAGTAATCAGGGGGATAGATCGCCTTGTTTTCGTTCCGGGCGCACCCCGTCGTTCTTTCGCTCCGCTCCTTCGCCGGGCTCTCGTCTTCTTCCCGTTCTTTCGGAGAACGTGGAGCGACAATCGATACCTGGCGTGGGCGGAGAGAGAAGGAGAGAGGGGGACGGATAGCTGCGGCGAGAGATAGAGAGAGAGGAGGAGGGGGGGGGAGAGAAAGAGAGCGATAGGGCGAAAGAGACGGGAACGGTGGGCTGTCAGCCGGTGGGGCCAAGCCACGGGGAGAGGGAGAGGTGGGGGTGGCGCCTCATATTTTGCTCATTAGCGTCAGCATCGTCGTCAGCGTCGGGACGCCCTCACTTCGCGCAGCCGAGCTAAGGGTGGAGAGGGACCATCCATCATCTTGTCCTCCGTTCCGCTCGCATCCCTCTCCCCTACCCCCTCTCGAGCGCCCAGCCCGCGCTCCTCCCGCAGCCGCTCATTTACGATCCGCTGGGTGGCTTTTGTGCCGACCGCATCGACAAACTTGGAAATCGACGGAGCACGAAGATCGCGAAACGATGGCGCGTGTCGTGACAAAACACCGTGAAACTATTCTCTCTCATCGATCTGTAGATTATCGTCGTACTTCTTCGTTCGTTATGCGAATCGGATCCGATTGTTCGTGGATGTTTAGCGAAATTATTAGGGGTATGGGTTAAAGATTATTTTGGTACGATTGTCGGAGTAACTGGTTATGAATTACATTGGATTGATGTAATTGGGATTGTTATAAATCATTGACAAAAATTTAGATATCGATCGTTTGATCGGTTTGCGTAGTTTCCGTAGGTACGAGTATTGTCAATGCGAGGTAAAAATAGCAGGAGTATAAGCCTTATGGCTGATCCTTTTACGGGCTGCGTATAAGTGCTAAGTACGTTTATAGTCAGCATCTAACGTAGCAAGGTAGGCTACTGCGATCCTCTGTTACGTGTACTTACGCGTAACCTGTCACGGTGACTGTGTACAAGGTAACCGTGACATATAAAACTTTCGTAGTCATTGCACTTTTGACCTTCGGAGGAAAACCATTGAGAAACGTTGCTGGTTATCGTGCTGATAATGCGAGAAACGTGCACATCGATCACCGATCGAATAAAAGTCGCGTCACTTTGATCAACGATTCAGAAGATCCCGGATATTAGATCCTAAATCCCCTCAAATTTTCACGTCCACCAAATTTTGTACGTTGATTTATCTTCGATCCGAAAAAGTCTCTTACAAAAAACATTTCTGCAAATATGAATATAAAAATGTTATAAATAATCACGTTCAAAAAAAAATTAAAATTCGTTTTATCAACTCAACTTAGAGTTAGGTAAAAATGCGTTTATAGATCTTCTTGCTTCGTATGCGACTTTTCGAAATACCATAGGGTATCATCATTTCCTGCAACGGTTTGAGGTTGTCGCGCAATTTCGTGCTCCTCGCGAACGCAAGCCGTGAGAGCGATTCTAGAGCAACAAGTAAGAATTACCACCGACGTTAGACCGTAAATTCGAGCTCTATCGAGGTCCTCCTTCGAAGGCACAGTCGCGAGGCCCGTGATTCCCCGATCGACGCCAGCTCGTGGCGAATCTGCTCGTTAACGTTCGACGATCGGCCGCGGCTTTTCGTGTCGACGGGCCGTGCAACGCGGCTGCGGTCGCCGGAGCTACCTACTTTCGCATGAAATCCGTTTTTAGCGACAGATCGTAAAGCGATTTATGTGTACGACCGGCTGTAACGCCGATAGTAAACGGTAAACGCACCCGGCGCTCGCTCGAACCCTCGAACGTCCCGTGGTTAGTTGCCGCGTAAAGGACTTTATTACCCGTACCACCTCGCGTGCCACCTAGTTACGCTTCAATAGAAAAATCATAAACAGCCCTTTTTATTTCAACGACTCGGCCCTCTGCGTACACTTAAACGACGCGCGTCCGCCCGTGAGAAAGGCCGGTATATGCTCGGAGCGTCATCGAAACGAGGCTCTGGAAGACGGGCCGTGACAGCACCGCGCTCTTGCGTATCCGATGTCTAGAGAATCGACGTACCAACGTTAACATATGCAAAGGATTATTCCTATTATAGTACTTTCATGCGCGTTACGTTGCTCACGCGACGTTTCTGTTACCGTATAACTGAAAATGAGAAAAGTTGTATTTCGATGTAATTCGCGGATGCACGAAAAGTTTCTCTCATCTCGTGATCTGTACCGATATGTTCCAAACATATTACGCAATATTATCGCCGGAGTGTAGCCTAGGAGAATCAACAGGGTTGCGCTGCCAATTGGACTTAGTGGCGTCCTCATATGTGCTATACCGATTATATAATATTCATTTTATTGATCATTGATTCATTGATTATTCATATATTAATTACATAATATCAACGAGGTTGGACAAAAAAATCGTTCAGATTATCCGATTTTGGAATCGGTATTACCTTGTATATCCTTAACGCGAATGCGTGGTATGCCGTCGAGCGTGAACCCTAATTCTGTTGGATCGGTCATGTATGCCGTAGGTTGCCATGGCGAGGATTATCCGTGTGTCTACGGAGGGTGCAGAACGATAAATAAATGTACGCCTCATACTGATTATATGCTACTAATACTCCAGCGTGCTCTAGGTATCGAATAAAATCTGTTATTATCGTTACTGGAAAACTACGGTAGCCCGCCCAGTGCGAAAGGATTTATTATCGCGGGCCGGCCGAACCGCAAAGGTGATTGATGAAAATTGTCGGGCGTATGCTTGTTTACAGCTATTAATACGCGAACGCGTTAATTTGCGTTGGCCATTTATGTTCGACATGTTTCGCTAATCGCAGATTTATAAGCGCGGCGGGCGACAATTTTTCAAGTCAGGTTTGAATGATCGAAAATCGCGTAGTGCCAGTTCCTCTTATCGTTGTCATTCCGCATCGCGGGGCTGCTGTCGGCGCTCCCCAGTTTGCGAGCCACTGTCGGCATAATGCACCTCCTCCGGGTGGAACGAAGAGCGAGGCAGTTACGAGGATCGGCGAATTAAATTCGAGTTTTGCATGCGATGAATTTGTATCGGCCGACGATAGAATCGTTCCGTAAGGCGGGCAAGCGTTCCACGCGAGAAGCTCGATCGTCGTTTATCGTGGCTGCCCGACTCGGTAACTTCGTCATAAATGCGGCAGGCAGTCAATGCCGTAACCCACGCGCGACACGAATCGCGTGGGATAATGCGCCTCGTAAAACAGGTTGTTGCGTAAGAGAAATCCTAAGCATTCGCGGTGCTCGAGGAAACGGCGCGGATATTCCAGATACAAGGAGCTCTTCGCTTTTCGGCACAGACCGGCCCGATAGATCTTCGCGAGGCTAGCACGGCCGACGATTACATAAAGTGTTTCCTATACCAAAATTCAAAATCAGACTGATTTGCCTTATTAAAATGGCACACGATTCGAAACCCAAAGATAGTCATTTTTGACGATTTTATTTCCTACTTTGTACAATACGATCAAACGTAACTTGGATGATTTTTCTTACTACTTGCAGCAAAATAACTTGACGCGTTATTGTATTATATTATGTACAACATTATGCTAATTGTATTACTCATACAAATCAATAAAAAATATCTAACAATTACCCGATCATTATTATTTGTATTTAACACGTCTCTCTCCCGACCGCACGAATCATTAAAGATAATTATAAATTGCTCGAGCGCCGTCAAGAGCCCAGGGAATTTTCTATACGCGGCGAATTTCTCAAATCCCCACGGATTTTCCAATCTCAAAGAGCCATGCTCGCGAATCGCAAAAATGGACGCATGATTTTTCATCGAAGCCCGACCATCGGCGTCCATTACGAGCATCGGTGACCGTACTTCGGCGTGATACGCTCAACCGTCGATTCAACGCGTGCAGCGATCGCCATACGTGTACGCGCGGCGGCGTGTGTCTGTAGCCGCGTGCGTGCGTGCGTAACGGAGCGTGTCCCGCGGTCGAAGTAGGCGGTCGCATCGTTCCATCCGGTGTTCCCCGACTTTCGGTGCGCCGCGGCTTTTTCTACCTGTCCTCATCTCATGCCGACGTCCACTCGCGGAATAAAACACGGGCCCGAATGTAAAGCCCGAAAAAGCATGGCCGGCAAGGTGGTTTTGTTACGACAGAAACGCCGAGAGCTCGCGACTGCGTTTTTGTAGGACTCGTGGCCCGAAAAACCGTATCTGCCCGCTCGACGCGAAAACGTTCCCCGTGGACTCTGTCTGTCGGCTTAACCCATTTCGACCTCTCTCGCAAATGCCCGCCGGGGGGTTTACCGTTTCACCCCTGGAAAACATTGTTTAACGTACACGAATTTGGCCTCCTCCCCTTTCCAAACGTTTTTGCATACCGCACGATCCCAGAGGCGTGCACTTCCGCGAGTGCCCGGATCATTGTACGTTTAAATACCTCGAGGTACCTTCCAAAGGACGTCCTTCCGGAAGCCTCGAGGAATCTTCCGCGTACCGCCCGCCGAAAATGGTGTCGGGGGGAGCTCGTTGTAGCTCGCGAAAATCGACGGAGTCAAAGGGAAGGAGACGCACTCGCCTTGTATCTCGATCGTGGGTTATCGTCGTCGCGTACGTGCGAGATTCGGAGTAGACGCGGAGTAAAATAGAAAGGGCGAGTGGGGGAGGGAGGGGGAAAGAAGGAGCGACGGCGAGGACCGGGGAGTTTGATGGTGAGAAGGAGAGGAAAATCGCGTGGAGGGGGGAGGGCCTGTAGGGGAGGGGCGGGGGGGCTTCGAGACGGCGAAAGAGAGAGGCTGGCAGGAGGATCTCCGAGTGGCCGGCAGGGTGCGGAGAACGAGCAGTGACAGAACGAGATGGAGTGACTAAAGGGGGGGACGAATGCTTTGGAATGGGATATATACCCCCCTTTTCGCGGAAGAGAGGGCGTACAGACACGGTGCCCATGGAAACGCGCAGGCGCCTTACGGGAAAGACCTTCCGGCCCTTCGACGCTTTCCATCCTCCCTCGGCTTCCTCCACGGCCCGTCTATCGGTCTTCGTCCCTATCGCTCCCTTCGACCCTGCGTGCCATCCCCCATGGCCGCCTTTTCCCAGTAATACGCACTAAACACCCCATAGGCCATCCGCGGACTTTACGGGGTGCACGCGCGTGTTTACCCTTCGGGCACAATGTCGCCGATAACGCCCCGATCTCCGCCTCGGAGACTCGCCGATCCCGATAGCGACTCCGCTCGTTAAATTCCATGTCCGCTTGGGATAACGCTCTCGCTACTTTCAGCGCGGCATGCCATGAACTACCGTTTACACCGATAGCTATGCGTATTACAAATGGGCTTTACCATATGAAAATAGAAAATTCGAGTTTTGTACGCAGGTAGGATGGGTTTATCGTTATCCAGTACGAATGATCGTATAACCATTGCTCGGCATTTTTTGAAAATTCAGGTCGAGAACCTTTGTTTTTAAGTACTATAATTATCTTTGCTATTTACCGAATAATTCGAAGAAGGCTTGCGATCGTCGTACATTTGTCCAGGATCCGTCTCTGCGTCATTCGAAGCTATTGATTTGCTCGACAAGTCGGATTTACTCGACGAGTCTGTCGCAAGTCGGAAAGAGGAGCAGGCACTATACGGAACGTTGGTATACGATGCAGCAGGAAAATTGGCTGGGCATGGTGGCATTAAACGGAACGTATTTCGGAAATGCAGTGACCCAGGATACGGGTATACCGTCAGTCTATCCTGACCTACTTGGGGCCGGATATACATTGCAGGCTAATGTTATTCCCCCGTCAACTAACTTAGGCACGAAGTAATGCTCTTCTCGACGACGACGCTATCTTTTTTACATAACACTCGAACACGACCGATATGCGATATTCGATTATTGCGTTTCCATATTGACCCGTGCTACCGAACGCACGCCAAGTTCGCGACGATTGCGATCGTTCGTGCTGGCTAATTTTCACCGATAATCCTGTCAGCGAGTCATTAGCATATACGCTTACAGATGCAAAATGGATTTCCTTATACTTTTGTACGCTTCACAAAACATCTTGTTTTCGCCGTAGTCGCACGAGACTCGAGCTATCCCATTATACCGGCATAAGTCGAAACAAGTGTAAGACATCGATTCTTGGATTGCATAAATTACTCCGCTTGGGGAACTGCCTCGAGTGCACCCATCCCGGCTATGATCGGCGCGGGGGATCACCGAAGAGCGATCGCAGCCTACCCGAAGATCGGCAATTAGTCGATTTGCAAAACGAGTCGACCGTATACCCGGCTCAAGTTTTTTAATCGAGGCGCTCCTCACGGCCAGGAAGCGGTACCTGGTAGCAGGTCGATCGATTTATTATCGGCCTTTTTTCCCTCCTGCGGACCGCCCCGATGGAGTCCTGTTCCCGATTCACCGGCCGGCCCCGGCAGCAAGGTCAAAAAGCCCGCGATCGCTCGGGCGCTCGTTTAAACTCGAAGGAAGGCCCATTCCATTTTCCATAATTCGGCAAAAAGCGCTCCCAGGACGGTCGTCGATCGGCGGGTGAACGACTCGGGCGGGCAGACTCGTCGCGGACGCTCGAGTCCGCGGCTTTGGGTCGGCGCGTACGAGGCGTGCGTGAACAATGTCGAAGAATCTAGGTGCCACGGGGTACCGTAGCACGTAAGCGAGATAGACCCATAAAAATGCTAATTCCTATCGACCGGGCGCGACGGGACGGGAGGCTGCCGCCATCGCCACCGCTCGCTTGCATGCCATTAGCCCACAGACCTCGCAAACGTAACTCGACGTTACGTCGACCGTGCCCTCTTCCGTCGGCCGTTCCCGACGTTTCTCGCGTAAATTCACGTCATCGCCAATTCCGCCTTCCCGCACCGCCGCGACACGGCCCTGAGGAAGGAGTTTTTAAGGGCGAAAGGGATCTCGGGCACGGCCGTGCCGCTGCTACATCGGCTACGGCATTGGGCCTGTGACAGAAGCGAGACTAATCTCCGATACGACCGTGGATCGGATCCATCAATCTAGATTATAATTAATTGATAGCGGGAGCCACCCCCGGCCTCCCCTGCGGTGGGTGGCCGCCGCATCCCGGTATTCCTATACGAACTCAGGGTGGCACTGTATTGCACTGGGGTATTAGAGGGGGGTGCACAGGGGTGACTGTCGGTCTGTCTGTTGTCGACTCTTTATCGCGCCCCCGGTGAGTCGTCTTATGCATCTTTCATGAGGCAACCATCCAAGGGGTCCACGCCGTCCGCCCTGTAGTACTCCGTAACCCGTACTTTCTCTCCTTTTCTCCCTTCCTCGCTCCCTCCTCCCTTCCATTTCTCTCTTTTTCCCTCCCTTTCCTTCCCCCCCCCCTCCCGCTCTCCTCTCGCGCTTCTTCATTCTTTCTCCCGTCCTTTCGCGCTCCTCTCTCGTACGTATTGCGCGGATACCCGGAAAAGCGTGTTGGTCGTTGCGTGTCCTTTACACGCCACTCTACCGGTGTGTTTATTCTCTCGCATAGCGTTACAGACCGATAACATTCCTATAAAACTGACGTTCGTACCAACCCTTTCGTTCTCGTATAGCCCATTGAGATCGCGTCAAGTTGGCCGAGCTGACTAGTGGGATTCCCTTTTCCTCGCGTTCCACTTTGCTTCCGATCTTCGTAGCGGGTTTTTGGAGAACTCTGGCTGGAGTACACTTCGAGGCTTCGTATGAAACGAATCTAGTCGGTAGGCTATAGGAATGTGGATGCTGCTTTTTCGTTTTGCCTTTGGTATTTACTGCCGGGACTGTGTCCAAAGATCGATAAGTTTAGAACTTCTTTTGAACTAACGCATATCGCGGAAGCTGTTCTGACACGAAGTAATGTAAAAGCGATGGCTATGCTTAAGCCCCTATTTTCTTAAATATGAATTTGTTTTTTATGCCGACACGTACGATGATACACGCATAGAGTGGCGAGCATGTATTTAAGAGCGTCAGCGATTACATCAGCAGTTTTCATATAACAATGTATGCCAATATATATTATAGAATTTGCAAAGATAATAGACGACAGGTTTAGATTCGACGTCGCGTTCGAGAATTTCCGTCTGGATTCATATTCAACGCGATAACGTCCATCGGATTTTCCGTCGCTCCGAAATCCACTTAATCGATGGGACTCGGGCTAAACGATTTAAACGCTGCGTCATCCAAAGCGAGTAAACGAGAAAACGATAAACGCCTTTGCGCAGAATCACCGTAGCCTTACAATTTTCCTCGCGGAGTCACGGAACCGCTACAACGTCGAAGCGAATCACCTTCGACCGGAAAACTCTGATCGATCTTCGGGACAGCTCCTTCGAACCGTGACGCGATGGGTTCCTCCACGGCGGGCGACCTGGCAAACCTATCTCACTATCTACGATCCGCCGGGCGTGTCTGGCTCTCTAGACGATGGAAGGAGACGCAGACCGGAAGCGGGCACTTTGCTAGGCGTGCTGGCGAAGGCAAATTGCTGTCATCGCACGGCATCACCTGCCAACTTCGTCGAGCCGCTGCCGAACGAAACGGCCAATTATCTTATTACGAGCGTACAGTCGGTGCCGCTCGTTACGTCGACGTACCACGTGCTGGCTGATCGAATAGCACGCGCGATTCGCGGAAGGCACCTCCTTTCCAGAGTCGCCACGCCAATACGCATTATTCGCAATTTATCCGACACTTGCGCCGCTGTAATCTCGCCGCTTCTTTATATCCCCGGAGATGCTCCGGATATATTATAACAGGCCCTGATTACAGGTGCCCCTCGGTAGGAAGTTTCTCACGTGGGGCGGGCCCCGGTGCATTTTAATTAAGCGCCACACCTTCCTTTTTGGACTTCTTGTTTTCCGCGCGGAACGCGGCTCGGCCCACATCGGTTTTGCAGCGCCCTTTGCGATTCTAATAAGCGGGTTAATCGATTCCAGGGGGGGCCGGGGGGAGAGCGCATCGATCTTATCTCGACTTTCAGCGGTTCGACCCGACGCAGCCCGCCGACCGAGGGGGGGGGGGGAGGTATCGAGGCATCGGCCAGTCTCGATCGCGGGGATGACTCTCTCGTCCCTGTCCTGAGGAGGTCGGAGAGCGACGGACGTCGGTCGAGAGCGTAGGAGAGCAGGGGCGCGGGGCAGGGGAGTGGGGAATGGGTGGGTCGAAAAAGCAGGGAACGGAGACGGGGAGAAGGTGCAAAAACATATCCGAGAATACGGGCGCGCGGATGAGTTACCGCCTGGCAGATTCCACCGCAGCCGTTGCTACCCCCGGAGAACGGCGCGGCGGCGGTAGGAGGCAGGCGAGGGGATCCGCCGGAGGAAAGGACGACGGACGTAGCGCATTACGCAAACGTATCACGCTATGTGGTCCAACGAAAACAAACAGAGCCCGAGGCAGCGACCCCTTACGCCCACCGCGCAACACCCCCTCGAGCCCATCCTCGGCTGCATAAGTAAATAGACGGCTACGGCCGTTGTTCGCCAGGTCGTTCCTGTTCTCCTTCACCCTCGCAGGACCCCTCCGCACGGCCGAAGGGATCTCGTTTCCCGATACTTCTGCTCCGCCGGAAAGCCCTTCGACCCCGCCACGCATTCGTCCGGAGATTCTTAACGATGCGTGCGATCGCACCGCGAGACTGCGCAAGCTCGAGCGGTGCGCGGAATACGTCCGGTCGAAAGGTGCGCGATTAAACAGGTGCCGCGCGGCGATCATCGTCCCTCTCCTTCTTCGCGCTATTTTAAGCTTTCTTTCTCTCCGCCTCTTCTCGCTTGGACCTTTGTGCAATTTTGGTAATGGACAACCGTCGCTGCTTCACTCTGGATTATTGCGTTATACGTTCGTGCGCGTAACTGTTTTTGTACGGAGGCGAATGGTATTGCTGCTTAACGACTTTCGAGCAGTCGGGTAAATGCATAGGTGTACATAGGCGTGAGATAAGTTTACGTTTGTATAAAGAGGTTTATCATAGGGTACGGCGGATGTTGTGTTTTGTTTTTGTAAAATAGACGCTCCAAAGAGATTAGAAAATATTAGACGATTGTATTTTGATACTTCAAATAACCTCGAGTTATATTTATCTTTTTTGCTCTACAAAATATTGCGACACTCTTATTTATGGTTACCCGTTCGCAACTATTTTTGCGATTATCGACGCGATGAAAAAACGCCAATCGCGAAAACAGTTTGCAAAACATAAAAAGACGAACGTCAATATCTCCGAGAGAGGTTTATTGGAAAACACCATACGGTCGATTTTATGCAAAAATTCCGTTTATTAAAAAATCCAGAGTCACGGTACGTGCTAAAGTTAACAAATACCTCGTCCTCTCGGCAAAACCAGAGCAACTTCGGCTCGTCCAGCGGCGATGATCGAGGAAAGTAAGATCGACCCACCGTGCGAGAACGCGTACCAAGAAAAAACCTTTTTGCTCCCACCCCTCGAGCCGTACTCCAATCGAGGGTTATCCTACGCACTCCCATTCTGGAAACGGCCTCCGACGCGTCGTATAGACGGCCAAGGCGAGAGGAGCCTTCCATTTGTCCCTGTAAGGTCCACCGGTCATTCGAGCGCGTTTCGACGAGCATTAGCGCCGGGGCGGACGGGCCTCGATCCTCCCTGTCGACATTCAATAAGGAGCCCCGACTGCCCTGGCCGCCGCTCGTAGTGGTGGTTACTGCGAGAGGGCATTTCCTCCGCGATATACGAAAAAAAAGGGCGGCAAGGCCGAGAAAGGGGGAGAAAAAAGGAGCGAGCCCGGAGTTTTCTGGTTTTAGGCGTCGGTGGTGGTTGTTGGGCTGGGTTGTTCGGTCGGCAGCCGGGGGTGTGCGAGAGGGGCGCGGGGTCGGAGGGGAGAGGGGAAGGAAGGTGGGCGAGGAGCGAGGGGCATCGCGATATCGGGGTTGGAAGCGAGGGGGAGAGGGGCGCGCTCCAGCGGGAGGGCGGACGGCCGGGTGGACGGGAGAGAGCGATCGATGCTCACCCTCCGAACCCTCCAACCCGCTCCCGCCCTCGCGCAACCCCGCTCGAGCGGGGGCGGCCGTCATGGCGGCGCATGCAAATCAGCATGGCGCCGAGACGCCCTCCCAACCCTCCAGGAGCGCGTGCACGTACACGCCCGGCCCTCCCTGTGTGCGTGCGCGGCCGCGCGAAGACGCGTGTAAATATGCTGCGTGTGCGCGTGCACGCTCACCACGGAGGAAACCAAAGCATCGACCGACCGACCGACCGAAAGACCGACAGGCCGACGTGCGGGGACACGAGATAGGTATTCCGGTCTACGGACCGTTATTCGGGAGGCCCGGCATCGTGTTTTCGAATGCCTTCGCCGGAGTCATCGCCGGCCCGATTTCCTCGTCCGCGAGCCTTCCGGAAATCCTTCGATGGCCGAACGCCTGTTTCCTCCGGTATCGCGAGAATATCAAATCGATGAGAGATAGCCCGCCGCTAATAGGCTTTGTTTTCCCGAATCTCCTGGATATGGCGATGTAACGTTCGACTCGCCGTAGGGTCTTCCTGGACTGTGCGAAATATAAGCACTTGTTTTGCCCGATAACGATGTATAAGATGGGTAAGACGAAATATTGGATACACGATTTGAGGAATTTTGCGGATATTTGCCCGATTCCGTATTAACGGGAGTTTATCGTCTCTAGCATCGTGCGTCGGAGTCGCGTGTAGTTTGTCAAAGGCTTGTCCGTGGATCGTTAGAAGTGTACGCTTTTTTGGAGTGGTGAGAATGTTATGCGGGTTTTCAGAGTCCGTTGCTAACCACTTAATATTTAACGTGGAGACGTTAATACCATGTTTATTATGAAGAGATAGTTTTATTAAATGATGGATTCCTCGCGACGATTGTCGAGTGATTGGCGATGAAAATTGAAAGTGAAACGAAGTGTTTTTCGCGATTAAGTTTTTAAAATGTATCTGTACCTGAGTTTGCGTTATGTATGTTTCAAGGATGAATCACCTCGGTGTAAAGCATGAAATTTTTTATGTTTTTACGTATAACACGTATTTACTCGGGTTTTTAAACCGGCAGTAAAGTACGCGTGGTGTCTTGTTTCTCACGCCCTGTTGTTCGTACGATACAAGATTCGCCTACTGGGAGTAGCTTACATATGCAGAGCATTACATGCGACGCTTTAAGCTCGTTTCAACTTGGCAATACGACTATGCGTATCATTGACGTGCTTTGTGCCATCTATAATATAGTAATGCAGCTGAGGTTTAGGAAATTCACTGCATAGAGCATTTTGCCATTACTCCTCGACATTAAATCTTATATTACGTCATGTACTTTAGGAGAAGTAAAATATAAAAAGGGATGGTGTCATCGTAATAAGGACATTATGGCTAACTTTTCACGCGACGCTATTTATCTCAGAACATACTACTTCTCAGAGTATGTCTCGTGATAGATTTTGTACTTTTTTCATTATGTGCAGATTAAATATCAAAGATTTTTTTTTAGTATCGTCGAGCGATTTGAATTAGTTTTATGACTATAAAACACAGAATTACGCAATAAAATGCGTTACTCGATATACTAAGTTCATTTATTAACCCATACAAAAGTACCTGTGTATCCATTTCTACTGATAATAAATACACTACGCCGTAATGTATAGCTGATCCGACATTAGTGTGAATGTCAAAGGTCCCCCGTTCTAATCCCAACACCCGGTGGATTTGATGCTATGTCCATGTTCCGATTCTACCGCTTGGTCGTTTAATAAATAATTTAAAGCGCTTGTTTTTTGGCGCAATCGACTCGCATCACCATCAACTTGTCGGATGTACCAGAGAAACTGTGTTGCAACGAAAGTACGACGCTCAGGAAGCGGCGAGATAAAGGGCTGAGATGCATCAGGGATCGGCTAAAAAATACGTGGGTTACGTATAAACGACCGTCCGTTTTTTGCTTCCGGTAATCCGTCCTTGAATATTTAATGCCGGTATGTACGAGGTAGCGCTTCGCGGCGGCAGGGATCGATTTCGCAATCGTCTATCGCATACTTTCTGTCCGGCGTCCAATTAGCCGATCGCTCTAAATCGAGCCGATCGCTCGATCGACCGCGTGTGTGGTAATGCGAGATTCTTGCGGCGACAGTGACATTTACTACCGCTGCTCGTGGAGCGATCGGAGATATCGTCGAGAGTCGCGCGTCAGGGCGATTCCGAGTATCCGCTTAATCTCTCTGGAATTTTTCTAGGAACGCACGGGATTGCGACACCGCGCGATTTCGAAAGCTCCGGGATACACTTATCGGCGATTTTTGGGCGCGTGATTAGGTGACGAAGAAGCAGGCCGACAAGTGCTGGGTTATATCGCTAATCGCCATTTGGTTATTTAATACCTAAATTAGATATTCAAATTGCTGATCGTAGATCAATGGGTTTCAATGTATTCAAATCTTATTTCTATCGTTGCGAAAGATCGAAGACCGACGTTGTTTTTACGCAGCGCTCCCTGATTGATTAATTATGTCGATCGCGGGGTTTAGTGGTAAACGAAGACTCGATCGACCGCTCATCGAACACAGAAATGATTAATGATCGATTTAACTTTCGTCTTGAAGAGAAACCTTACACCGTTGTGCAATAGTACTACTTACCAAACCAACTTGTGTAAGTACAATTATAATTGACACTGGAAATTCATTGATGTGGCGGGTTCTTAGGTGTATCCCTATGAAACATTTTTTTTCGAAAAACAAATCACTAAAAATAATAACTTCCTCGATCAACGGATTCTCGATAAAGATGATTGCTGAGATTAAAAATTGTATTATTAAAATGAAATATTTTAAGGCGATACAGGATTAGAGCGTACTGGCATCTTACTCGTGACTTATGAAATCAAAATAGTTTTCTTTTATAGAGTGTTAGATTATTAATACCGAGCAAAAGATCTCGACATAAATCTTGGCTCACGTGGCGAGAATCTTGTAGATAAATAAGGCTTTGATTTATAACATCATAAATACCAAAAGAAAGGTCGTGGCTCGAATCTCGGTGCACGTTCGATCTGAGACAAGTACTGCATTGTGAATCATGATTTAAGTTGCATTATCGTAGTTAAAAATGCAATATATGTAATGACAATCTTACGGATTAACGAGGCCTTGCTTTAAAGAGGTAAGATCATCAGCGTTGAGGGAAGGATAGCAAAGTGGATCGTGGCATGTGTCTCATGCTTGCGTGTTAAGGGTCCGTGGAAGAAGTGAGCGCG
Source organism: Ampulex compressa (assembly GCA_038496175.1). Taxonomy (NCBI): domain Eukaryota; kingdom Metazoa; phylum Arthropoda; class Insecta; order Hymenoptera; family Ampulicidae; genus Ampulex; species Ampulex compressa. The sequence goes on along the minus strand of JBCFXI010000068.1, from coordinate 109,786 downwards.
GAGGTTGGTGCAAAGGAGACCGATAGGACGTGCGCACGAGCGAGCGAGACAACGGGCACCGCCGCTCGGCGCATTTGAATACGCGCGAATAAATGCATAATAATTAGGTCAGTTTTGCTAGTCAGCTGATCCTGCCGGTAGCGAGCGGGGAAACGGAGGTTAGGCGCTGCTAAAGCCAATGTCGTCCAAGGTACGCCTTCTGCGGTAATAGAGCCTCACCCTGAATCTCTGGAAAAACCTCTTTTACACAGGTGCATTTGACTTGACATTATCGGTCCTTGCTCTTTTGGAAGTTTTCTCGAGTTTTATCATGTACAATTTGAACAGTTTCGGTTCGTTGTCTGCTGGAATTTCCACAGATACGACTTTTTACATCCACTTTTCGTCTATGCGCATAACTGCCATTAAAACGTGTGTATCGTGAAAGTTTTATCAACGGATACTGCTGTTATTATCTCCAAAAATAGAATCTCTTTTAGGGAGATAAATTACATGGATCATTTTTCTATATAATATACAAAGTTATTCCAGTTATTGAAGTCGTTAATTATAGATGCAGATTAGATGATATCCTACAAGCTAAAAGCTCTTTGATACACAGAGCGATAGAATGTGTTACTCAAATAATTTTCTTGTAAGATAAACTTCCACGATCAATTGTACCAACGATGATTTTACCACTCGAAAAAGTGCTCCGATTTATATACAGATACACTAGAATCTTACAGTCGTTTGACGATGGGCACATCCGTCGAGGAATACGTAAGTAGCTTCCCACGGAACTTCAGCAAGCCGAGGAGTACAAAGGCTTCCTCGTCAACAGCGAAAGGCCAAGCGACGGACGAAAAATTCGATTTTTCCAAAGCCACAGGCAGAAATCCGCGGAAGAGTCGGGCGTTCAATTTCCTTGTCGGGGCTATTATCGGGGAACGAGGGGACAAACGAAAACCAGTATTTTGGTGTGTCGGTTATTAGTACGCAGAGCACGGGTGACGCGTCGACAGGAGAGGAGAAAAAACACGGCGGACAGGGGCTTCGCGGATGGACGCGAGGCGGAGGGAAAGGCCGAGAGGGTAGTCGATTGGGAACGTAAAATGTCCGGAGCGAGGATTGACGAGCGTGACACGGATGGATTTTTATTTCGATTTAATTATCGTAACGCCGGGTAATCGGCTGGTCCGTGTCGTTTTTGTTCCTCCCTCTTTCTCTCCCTGTCCATACGTCTAAATGTCCTGGGATATCCAAGGACGAACAGCGGTAGGCTCAAGGGATCTGGTGCTAATTTGAATTTGTATTGAAAATTTTCATTTGTACTTGCAATTGTAAAATTAATACTAGATATATAAAACGATAGTTTCTACTTACAAGAAGTATGATGTGTGCTCGATAAACAGTATTTTATGCGTGTCTGCTTGTACGAATTTTAAGACTGAAAATGTTTTGATTCTTCAGGAGTTTGATAATGTTTAACATGGTCAAATTATTCAGGACAGGCGAAGTGGATCAAATCGTCGAAATAACTGATTTGCTTGCGAACTTGGTAGAGGGAGAGAACTGAGCAGCCAATACTATGAGCAAGTCGCGTACGCTCACGTATCGTACGAACCACGGACTATTACGGTATTATATTTACGATGCGATCGCTCTACGCCTCGTGAATTACAATCGTGAAAATAAAGAAGGCGAGGAGCCCGTCGCGAACAAAGAAGATTCCTTTCGATACGATTACGCATTGCGACCGCTCTTAGCGCCTATGCCGTCAGTCGCTTCTTCCACTTGGTGAGCGTTTCATAAACAAATGCCATAACAGATTACCGCTTTAAATTTTCATGTTTAAATTTTAAATCTCTTGGCCTCATTATTCTTCTTTTCGTGTCCTTAAGTTGTCATACCAGTATCACTTTTTACGTCATACTTTTATTACACCCTTATTCAACGACTATATGATTTATAATATACCCAATCGTAAATATAAAAGCAGTATCGACATAAGTTTCTGTATTCTCATATAATTTCTTCTCCACCGAAAATTACCTTGGGCGGAAGAATATCACAAGTGAACTCCTGAGGAGCACACAAATTTCGAACGTAATCAACACAATCACAATAGCAGAAGTAACAACCGAGGCAAAAAAGTAATGTAGCAGGAAATTTTTATTTCGTCCCGTTACTTTGTCCAAGGATCCATCCAGGATTGCCGAGCAGGTACTCGACGCGACAAACTAAAGTTTCACGACTGGGTTTCGACAACCGGTAGGCGGTACTTATCTCGAGCGAAACTTTGTCGATCCACGACATTTCATCGGTAGGGCTGCAGGCACTTGCCGGAAGTTACCTCGGCCGGAAGAGCCCCGGGAGTGGACATCTAGCTGGTCGATGGAGAGGGGGAGAAAGGCGGAAAGAGAGGGGGAGAGAGGGAGCAACTAGGGAAAGCGGACTAGCAGATGCAGAAAGCAGAGTTTGAGTTGAATTTGAGTCGTGGCTCGTCAGGCAGGGCACGTAGTCGCGGGCTGCGCAGCCCGCATAGCAAACGCTCCTCCTCGCCTCGCCTCGCCGCCGCTCGGCAGTCTCGAAGCGACAGCCTGTAGCCTCCAGCCTCGCGTGGTTTTATGCAGACACTGACCTTCGTCCCGCCCGCTGCCGCCCCCGCCCCCGCCCCCACCCGCCGAGGTAACGGGGAAAGTTTCAAATTCGGGTGCAAGGCCACCGGAAACCGGGTTTACCCTCCTGCGTTGCCGAGAGATCCGCCTCATTGTTGCATCGCTCGGTGCAGTTTCATACGTGCGTCATGACCATGATGCACCTTCGGATCAATGGCCTCGCAGCAGGCGGATTGCCATGTTACCTGACGAATATCCCCCAGGAATTTGTCGTCCGCGTGACGTGGCCGGTACTTAAGAATGGAGTTGATAACGCAATTTTCAGTGTCGACTCGGTCATTAAACTTGGAAACTAAGTTTGAGGTGGTTTGCGAGGTCTACGTTGAGCATATCGCTTGGAAAAATGTTCCGAGGTGATGGTAGGGATTGAAACGTGAATATTGCGTAAGAAGCCTCAAGCTCCGTCGGAGCTTCCCAATGAAAATTGACCTTCTATAACAATCGAGCTATCGATACGAGTTGTATCTAGACAGAGTTACAGAGTTGTGTACATATATGTAGCTGACCATAAAATGGCGCAACCGAGGAGGTGTTTCTTAGAAACGTGAAATAACGCTCATCGCGATATCCCACGATGGTTTAATTACATTTCTATCCAGAAAGCAAGGTCGACGATTTCGACGTAGCCACGTTTCGCGGTGGCATCGACTTATGATAATAGGAATATAGGGGGATAATAAGGGGCGCCGGTTAAAAGGACGTAATGTCTTAAGCTCGTAACATTGGTACACGTACCGACGATAACTTAGCGGGCGAACGGTTTAGGGACATATTCGAGTTACATCTCCTACCGTGGCTAGATGCGGAGCAGTTCGTGCTCGCTCCTTGCGAATTTACGAGCAAGGCGATGCACGTGCGAGATGGCCGGTAATTAAAGATACGGCATGCGCGTGCACGAAGCCAGATTTGCGGCGAATTCGTGGTGCGGCGGGCGGACGAAAATTCCAATCGATTTGTACTCCAAAGTAACGTTCGTTAGCGGCACTGTAAGACTTACGAGTCTGCCGGGAGCGATTACCGCAACAGTTCGGAGTACCCTGATGCGCTCGCGCTGATCGAATCCATTCGAGTCGCCGCCTCGAATGCATTCGAAATCGCCTATATTAAATGATTTCGATCTCTTCGTTCGATCAGGGAATACTTACGAGACAAGCGCTATCCAAGGCGTCCGAGACTTTTACGAATAACTTTACAAACTTAACCTTTCCCACTCTGGACGTTTCCGGCCGAGTTTGTAATCGAGGTAAAAATAGCCGCGGAAAGCTCGTTTGTCATTGTTTGCCTTTCAAGCGGGATATCTAAAGTCTTCCAAGCACTTCGGTTATAACGAGTAGCACGGGGAGTTGATACGCAGTGCAGGCATTTATGTTACGACAGCAACGTCTTATACGCGATTGAAAAGGGCGGCAATGAATCTGTATTCCAAAGTGTGGAAATTCTAGTCCTGCCAATTTGTTACGATCGCGTCCAATTCGTGGTGTGACGATAACGGGGAGTCCGCCTTCGAGGAGGACCGACCTATTAACAGAGGATTTAGGCTCGCCCTTTAAATCGTGCCGACAGTGGCCGCGCAAAGGCGATCGGCGTGACGCGTGGACGTTCGCGGATGGACACGCCGGAGTGCAAAGGTAAAAAAAAGAGCGGCGGGTCGGGAGGCACGGAGAGAGGGCCGGGGGTTAGGCGTTCTAAGGCCGCAGTAGCGGACAGCGCACGACGCATTAGCACACAATCGAACGGACGAATCCGAATGCGAATGCGGTGAGCCGGTGGTGCGGAGCCGGAGGTCGGAGGTCAGACCGCCAACTTGGTCCCCATTGTGTCGGCGGTCGTTCTCAGGTCCTCCTGACCACCCACCCCTCCTGCCTCCGCCGCCGGATGGAGTCCGCGCCCATTGTTCCGCGGCTTCCACGCTTACGAATCAGTTTAGCCGCGCAATACCATTCGGTTACCCGCCTATTTATTATTATTTCATGCCGAGTAAGAAGAACAAACGCTCACTGCTGGTACACCGGCATTCTGATCGGACGTAGGAATCCCCTTGCAGGCTGGCCCTGCCGAGGCCGATAGGACCAAGTCCGCCGATCTGCCCTCGGCGCGAGACGACGATTTCGATACTCCAACATCCCATGGTCGTTGGCTTCTTTGCTCCTCACCACCGCCTATTTCGCTCTTTGGCAACGTAAACGACGCTATCGTTGAAACGGATCGATTACTATTACTTCGCTTTTGTCGTGTCTTGTCGAAAGACGTACTGGTAATAGCCGTATGTGTATGTAATTATGATTGGTATCGAGGTCAATGTAATAAGTACAACGAAGTGGGATATGAAGTATTACGCGGTTTGCGAATGACGAGTAGAATTGAAAATAGAATAAGGTTGATAGGGGAGAGAGTTGTTTATCGAGGAGTACGATGAAATATTTCGCGTTATAAGAAGATAGCCGAATATGGCGGCAAATGTTTGGTGGTCGAGAGGTAATCGGCTATTTGTAAATCAGGAAAAAGTCTGGAATGATCGCTGGCATTGAGGGCAGGATATTCCGTGGTTAAAAAGGCAATCAACAAAGTGCGGCTAAAATATTCAACAGACCGGGGATAGTCGGCAAAGTTATAAACAGGAAGCGTATCATAAAACACACGGATTGGTCATTCGGAATAAATATGCGGAATATTTTGTGGTACGGAAATAATGTATCGGTGCAGAAATAATCATTCGTCCGCCGCTGTTGCTATAGTTTCCGAACTAAATAATAAACACGCAACGCGTATTAAAAGGTCGCAGTACGATGCAAATCGCGGAACGACAGCTTGGAAATGAGCAGTAAACAAGTATACATATTCAAGGAAGAATGTAGCCCACGATAAAAATACTATGTAGCGAACAAAGAAAACGAGGAACTTATTGGGCGATCTTGACCTTTTCTGGCGGTCTACTTTAAGTATGCCTCTCAGGCATGCCGAAATTTGTATTATCGCTACTCGTTGGTTTGCTATTTTCTTACGGTGCTTCGACATTATTTTTATACGTCTATGTCTTTACTATATTCGACAAGAGCGACATTCCACAGAGATAAATCAAAATTATGAATAAATTACCCGCCAGAAAATTCAAAGCGTATAGTGTTAAAAATAACATAAATGTTTCGTTCTATCGAAGCAACTAACGGTTTCTGAACGATTCTGTTTTCGGAAAATCAGAATACGTTGTCCAATGGAGCTTCGCGTTGCACTGGCGAATACTATCGAGCACTGTTTTGCACGCAACACACCCAACATTGGTTTCGTGGTCCGGGATGAATTTAGAGACTAATTAAATCGATAATTAGAGTATAATCGAATAAACAGTTTTGTTAATATTCGTTGCGTGATATAAAAAATTAAATTGATTACAGCAATGATATGCATATTTCACGGCAATTTTCACTCAACACGCTCACTACCGCGCGACTAAGGGCAAACTGACCCAAAACACCGAACTCTGTTCAGAGCACGAAGGATGTCTCGTACGTGGTACAGACTAACGATAGAGCTGTGCCCGCCTATTGTCGGACTACTCCAGATTTCCCCTACCTACGCTTTTAGCAATTCTTATTTCATAGATAATACGACACAATATGAAATTAATTTCCATATGTACATTATTTAGCATTCAAAGCTTCGCTACAGCATTTTTGAAGCGAGGAGCTTTACGCTAACCTTTGCGCGCAGAGAGGGGAGCTCAAGGATAACCGCGCATAAAATGCGAAAATTAAATGCACCGTTTATCATAGCTCGAACCAGCCGCACGGATCCACGTGAAAAACGTCATTACTTTTCCACTTCCACTCTCGTCGATACCATCGATCGTTGAATTTGCGTCCACTAACGGTCTCCTCGCTTCTCAGAAGGCAGCCACTTTTTGCGGGGGGAAATTAATCGATGGCCCCGCGGACTGTTAGCTCGAACGTGAGAACGCATGTAGGTGCAAGGAGCGGTGCTCGATTTATCGGCATTACGATTGATCGGCAAGGAGCGAGAGAAAAGTGTATCGGGACACATTAACGAGGTCGGACCCGCTCGCTCCACGGGCGTGTCCGGCATTACGTCTGCGAAACGGCAATGCGGAGAGAGCCAAGACGGGGCCGAAAGCGGCGGCAAGAAGCGGAATACCGCGAAGCAGCGCTTTTGTCTCTTTGTCCCGGAGCCTCCTCCCGGCGTTGGGGAGAGATCGCAGCGGCGCGAGAAGGGAAGGAACGAGATCGAAGGTTCGATTCGTGGGATCCGCCGCGGCAAAAAGGAGCCCGTCCGAGCCACGGGCCCTTTCTTATCGTGCGGGGAGAGCCCGAAATGACATTCGCGCATCCATCGATGCCTATATTTCAAGATCCGGCGGGGGCCACCTCGTGCGGGCCCCCGCCGGTCCTCCAGGCCTCGTATGACCCCGTCGGAACATCGATGTTCCACGGTTACGTCTCGCGGCCGACATCGTCCTCCGGGCCGCGCTACGATCGATGGGCGGCTTGCGGTGGGTGTCGACCACCCTCGAATCGGGTAACTTTTTGTCGGGCATTAATTGGCCCCGCTATAAAACGTAAACGCTGCGCCGGGGCCCCGCACACGCATACGCCCCGATGCACACGCACTGGATCCGCCCGGACCGCCCTGGCGGCCCCGCACGAATCGAAAGCCAAACGAAATAAACTCCGATGCCGCTTTGTCGGGCAAAAACTCGTCTCCGGCGGCGCTGCACCGCGCATCGATCGTCCACGTCGAACGCATCGCCGCGCATCGGACGCGCAGCGGTGCTCGATCCGGAGATCGACGCCGGGTATGCGGCCACGCGTCTTTCCACGTCCAACTGGGAATACGAGAACCGCCGGTGGATTCCGAGAAGCCTGGATCTCTCCTCGATCCGTTTGTTCTACGCGATGATTCCTTTACTTTCTTTTGGACGGTTACTACGGGCCTTTGATTAACCTAGGACTTTGAAATCGTGCTTGTCCTCGGCCGTTGGTGAGGAGATGCCGGTATCATAATTTTATATCGCGTTTGGTTGAGCTTGCATCGTGGTCTTAGCCGTTTATATAGGTTTTGGTTCCACGATGATCATCGTCTATGTAACGATATTGCAAGAAGTATGTTTCTTTTTTCACAATATCCAGGATGTGATCGAGAATATAATCTAGGTATAGCGCAGAAATTTAGCTCTCGCTTTGTAGATAGTAAAGCACGATTCAAGGTTTACGCTCGCTTGCGAAAGCTGAGCGATGTAAAAACCAATGGCGCGGTTCGAAGTATCTAAAATACCCCACTTAAAATAAAGAGGGCGAGCTGATGAAATCAGGGAAATAACGAGAAAACTCCGCGACTTGATAAATCCTAGGTATTTCTCTGCAGCGAGCGAGACCCATTCGACAATTAGAAAATAGGCACCGAAGAGATAAATCCGCGGACGACGCATATGGGAGAATCGATGAAATCCGGGGCGTATATTCGCGGTCGATATCTCGATATCGTTTCAGGAGTGGAGATACTTGGGAGGGCGTGCCGCGGTGGCGGCTGTCTAAACACACTTTAAAGATTTGAAAACGTAATGGCGCCGGGCTTTGACCAGATTTGCATGTCACGGCCGCGCATCATATATCTGGATTTAGCGTGCTAGCGGCTGCTCCGTCCCGTCTCTCTTCCCTCGCTACTTCGCCACCGGCAGCCGTGCTGGGGTGGAGAGGCGTAGGGTGCCTTCGGGATCATCGGAAGATCCCGACGACGCAAAGATAAAGAGGGAGAGGAAATGGAGGACGGAGGAGGAAGCGGGATACCGAGAGACCGCTCGGATACGCGGGACATTAACACCGTCGGATTATCCAATGAACCTGAATGTGATTTACGGATACTTCGCGACTTTGGGGGGGCCGACGCGAATCGCGCGACGACAAAACGATTACGTACGACGTCGTCGTTTCTTCCAACGTGAGATTCCAAGTCCCCCTTCCCCGTCTCTGCTTTCAACGTAGAACGTTACGATGGTCCAGATGCGGAATCTATCCTTTCATCCCACTGGCAATTGAGGATGCGATTGATCGGTTCAAAACTGAAGTACGGACGATTACTTGTATTCCCTCTTACCCTTAAATCATTTGGGTTCGTATAACCGTCGGCCAATGTTCTTCAATTTACTTGATCGCGATTTACTTGTGCATCGTATGCGGATTCTTGATCTGGATTTCTCGTCTGGTATTCTCGTTTATTCATTTCGATTAAGATATTTAATACCGCAATTTCTATGGGGTGTACGAAATTGGGAGAAAGCTGGAATTAGATCAAATTTCTCGGAACGCGTGATATTGTTGGGAGCGACGAAGATATCGCAAACGAGAAACTAACCAAGCTGAAATGTTGGTATCAGCGTTGCTACTTACCATTTCCATAAATGGACACGGTCCATCTCCACAAGGGCGTATAACTTTAGTCCACTAGCGCTCCCTTCCCACCGCATTACGATCGAATTATTAATTCTAATTTAATGCCGCTTCGTCGCTCTAAGAACCTGGTCACGCTCGAACATCGCGAAGTACTAGGCACGTGGAATATTGTGAAACATTTTACAGAGAATTCTATAAGAATGCAGTAATTTGGATCGAAGCAGGTTGAGCACTCTTAGAACGTCCTAATTTGTTTAATTGGTAACACCAAGAACTATACAATGTAAGCCGAAGGTCATTAGAAGCTTAATTATTCGAGCGAGATAGTTAGGGTCAAGACGAAGCTTCTGGAGTATCCTGAGTTGCATAATTCGAATTTCGAAGACCTCCGCAACGTAGTCTACCAAAAAATCTAAAAACATCAAATCCATAGACAGTTCATCCGACGAATCGGCTATCAAAAAATATGCACAAGATTAACATCACGGATGATATTCTTTAAGTGCCAGATCCAAAACCCAGCTCGCGTCATTCTGGCGTTAATCTCGATTTTCACGAAAACGTGGACGTAGTCGGTTTCCATATCCATTATCTTTGAGCAGCTCTTGATAAGTATCTTGAATAAGATAAAAAAACGGCGATTCGTAGGGTCTAGCTTATCCTCGTAAGATGGCGGAGATCAGTCATCGCGGTTGGATTTCGCGACGGTCGAAAAAACACGTCGCGCTCGAACGAGAGACGGATCCAATTCGGCGAGATGCGCTCCGCTCGGCGGACCGGCGCACGTACGCACGAGATCACGCACGCACGCAAGTATGCACGCACGCGTCCACGTGCATAATGGGGGTGTATAATACGCGCGCGTGGAAGACAATGGGCGCATTGTGCAGGTAGATACGCATACACGGACGCGAGGGGCGTACAGGGCGAGCGTCGTTTGGGCATATTGACAGACTAATGATCGCGCGGAACAAAGGCCAGACCGTCACGTGGTCACGTGGTCATGTGATGGACCGTTTCCGGCGCGGCGGAGCGCCGCGGAGGCCCGCGACTGCATTCAACCCCGACGGGAGCGAGCGACTGGTCGCGCAACCGACCGACCGACAGACGACGCGCATCGATCAGCGGGACCGACGAAACGACCAGGTGTATCTGCTACCCTGCCCGGCTATATTCCTCCCGCGTGGATTCCACCGCGGCTCCAAATGAGCCACGAATGGAAAGCGGGGGACGCGCGCGGAATCCGCTTTGCGCTTTAATTTGCCGCGCTCGCGGGACCGCCCGCCCCCATAAATCGGTAAAAGCGAGATCAAGGATGGCGGGGCGGTTGCCAAATTTCGATGTAGGGAAATATCACGAAGCGGAGGTTTACTTAGACAGGATCGTGTTATAGTACTAGTCGAGCTTTTATTATTCGAACTATCGATAGACTGCATGAGCAATTTAGTTGATCCAGTACGACAATGACGTGGGTATACTGAATTATTTTTGACATATCCGTAACCTTATTTTTTCTTTACCGTTTCGTAGAGTGTGAATTAGCTATTTGATCGTAACCTTTTGCACGTTGCTAAAATTCAGATATATCTATGCATGATTATTATACGGATAAACGAATTCTAATAAACTATCCTTCTCGCTAGTTTCGTAATTCATGTCGTGGTAGGCAACCACGAAAACTTGACGATCCTTTTCGCCGGATTTCTCCCCAACATTTTCGCCATCGACATCTTATTTTCGTAATACGAAAATTAACGACCGAAACTGATTTCGACGACGCGTTAAGCGTTGAAGTCATCGGCAGCGCCGGGGCGACGAGCGTTTCGCGACATCCCCTCGCATCGGTTGCCGAGGGTGGCTCCGCAGCTATTTTCGATCTCCAGGAGGGACGAAAGGGTTGAGAGTCCGTTTTAAATGCATAAATAATGAGTGGCTTGTTACAGGAATGCGCGATGGTATTGGGCGTGTCTACTGGGACACGCGCCGTACACCGGGATGGCTCTTACTTTTTTCCAGGATGGTCCTAAGCGCCGAAAGAGTTAATTGATACGAATTGCTGGGAGAGGCTGTAACTTTGCTCGTTAAGCAAAGATCTCACTGTCTCGTCGCACCCTTTCCAATTAAGTCGCGCGGCGAATCTAGACGCTTCCGATTATGGTGTTTGTTAGAAGGGAAGCGCGAATTTAAGCTCCTAAAGTATCTCGGAGAAACTCCATCGTATCTTCGGCGTAAATATATGCGCTGTAAATCCAGGATCAACGTTCGACGTACCCTCCCACTCTAAGGGGAATAGTCGTTTCTACGAATTGGTATCGAGTCGAAAATAGAGCTTTCGCTCTGTTAAGTATTCTCCTTTTTTATGTCTTCTATTTTGTCAAAGCATATTCGTAAATTTCACGTTTTGGTAACTATTATATTATTACTTTTCTTCTCCCTTCCACCGAGACACATTTGTAACGTATTTATAAACGTATATAATAAAGTAAACATTTGCGATATTTTCCTTTCAGTATCGATATTATCCACACTCTTCTATCGGTGATACGCAAAATATTATAAAGTGGATCGCTAACGCAATTGATCTCCCGCGCGATGCCTTTACCTACGTCCTTATCGATCTCCTCGCAGCAGACACGTCCGAGACTTAACGACATCTCCCGCGATTTCGTTCGATGTATACTAAACCAAGGGGGTGCGATTAAAAAACTCGTTACGCGTTAACAATTTCAAACGGGGGATCGGAACAGGCGCAATTCCTGCGTGTCCGGGGTAGCGATCAGGTGGCATTTGGCGGTTTGCTGGCTCGTTTAGGCAGACACAGAGACGCAGTCGGTTGTCGGGAACCTCATTGCGGCGACGAACACGGCGTTGTGGCTCCCTCGAGCTTGCCCGATCTCCCCTCGTCCTCCGCCTCACCGCCCCTCCGGCCGCGCCCCGGCCGTACTGCGGCCACGAAGAGTGAGAGATAGCGCGGAGGACGAGGAGCTTTCGGAGGATATACGTGCGGGAGGTACGGAACGGAGGGCTGCGGAGGGGGGCCGGGGGGGGAGAGTGGAAGCCGCTAATGAGGCCGTGTGTAATTAGGGAGCTCTCGCGGCCTAATGAAGCGCTTACCTACCTTAGCTACCAACCCCCTTTGGCTCCCCCTCGAGCCTCCTACACGCCTCAACACCGACGTACACTGACGAACACCGAGGCCACGGCGAACACCGTGCCCGGCCACGACGTTATGGTTCTTCTTTCTCACCGTGAACGAGGGACCGGGAGGACGACGACGACGACGACGACGACGACGACGACGACGATCGATCCTCCTGCGCTTCTCACCACCTTCCGAACGATGATCACGCTTCACGGCCGACCACTACCGAAGTAGGTAGGGGATGCCGACGGTCGGGGATCGAGGAGAGTAGATACACCTCCGCACGACACGCTCGCATCTTCGGCGGACCATTACGGGATTAAGCGGTCAGGGATGTACGCACTCGAGACGGGCTGCGCCCGTGGATCCTCTCCTTCCGCGTATTATCGATCGAAAGCGATCGGCTCGTGCCCCCAGCAACGCCCTGCTTGCGCCAGGTTCGCCTCGCGATTTCTATCGGCGGACACGGGAATCCTGTGAACGCGAGATTAAGACGCTCGCACGCTCCGCCTAGCTGGTAGCGGACAACGATGGAAAAGATATACTTCGTCGAAACTTGGAATTGAATCGCCTTATCGCCGTATGGAGGAGGATACACGCAATATCGTGTTTCCGAGATTGAGGGACGATTCGTGAGCGCGATACGCGCGTTGGGAATATTATTCGGCGAGCTGCTCGTAACGCTGAGGGCTTTCACGGAGGGATTAAGAACGAAGGGAGAGAGCGGCCGATCGCGGAAGTACATCGACGCTTATGTCATTCGACGCGACGGTGGATATAATCGGCGAACACGGTTGCTTCACCGCGCCGATCGGGACCACCTTCGTGGATATCTATGACGGAACGCTCCATTAGCTCTGCTTTTAAGACGCATATTATTAGGTCCGCCGGCAGGAGGTGGACGATGCGTCCCTGGGCGTCCATGGGGGGCTAAGCGTGGGCCCCTTATCTCTCAATTCACTCACCGTGAGCAAGCGAGCGAGCTCCCCGTTCCTCCTTCGGTTCGTTCTCCTGCTCTCTCTCTCTCTCTCTCTCTCTCTCTCTCTCTCTCTCCCCCCTCTCTCTCTCACTCTCTTTCCTCATCCTCATCCTTCTCCTCGCGCCCGCTGATCCCAGCCCGGCACTCGGTAAGACCAGAAAGCGAAAGGAGCGAGAAGGAGGACCGACGCAGGGTTGGGAAGACACGGCTACCGGAATCACGACTTAGCCTTCTCCACTCTTCACGGATCGACCCGTTATCTCCCCGGCCATTTGCATATTAAACTAACTCACAACGCGCGGCATATTTCAGAGTCCGCAGCAACATCTCGCGCGAGCTGTGGCGAAGTGGCGGCGGTGGGGGAGGAGGAAGGCGGAGAAGAGGCGCCGACCGAATCTTCCCCCGGCAGGCTTCCTTTTGCGCGCAGCGAGACGCTCTTTTACGGCCAACTTGTTTCCAATATGCATTGATAAACCTGTCCGCGCACGGTGCCCTCCTACCCGCTCGAGGACGCGCCGACTCTTGATTACCGGCCGGATTACTACTTACTTCCTTCGGGCCATTCGTGGATCATCACCTCCTCCGGGGCATTCCCCTGGATAAATTGCTCCCGCAATTTTCTTAGGCCGCAGACCACCTTCCCTGCGGGTCTATGCCGGGGAGAGGGAAATCGCGATGCCAAAGAGATCGCAAAGTCGGTGAGCCCTTGAAACCGGAATCGAAGGTGGTAAAGACAATGGCGAGTCGCGATACATTGGCGCTTCGTGCAACATTTCTGTTGCTCGGTCCATCGTACTCGACGTGCCGCTCTCAAGATGTACACGTGTTTTTCATAATCTCACGTGTCTAGATACATATGCTTGATGTTGGATAATTGATTCGATTAATAGACGTCGTACGATATTAAATCGCGATGTGTCGTATCAACGTTTGTAACGAAGGAGCAGGCCGCTCGTGCCTGCGAATTTTCTTTTATTACTATTTAATATCATCCTTGCTCGCGAAACACTATTGAAAACAGCACCTACTTATAAACCCGTGTCTGAACCCAGTTCTCCCCTAACCATAATATCTAGTTCATCATAATTTGTGCCCACACAACGGTTCAAAACATGAACTGCACGTAAACGTATCGATGGCATCGCCGATCTTAATGCATCGCATTTTCAGATGCGGCTGCGCCTGGTACCCAGGTCGAGTAAAAATTCGTCGCAAGGTATCGCGGAGCCTATTGGGGGCCATTCGACGCTCCATCCGTTCTAAGATTTCGTCCGATCGGCGGCTGTTAACGTCACCGCGACTATCGATGCTCGCGGTTCCGCATTCGCAAGCAGCCGGAAATCGGGGGGTGGAAGATCGGCCAAGGGCGGGTGCTCACGGTGCCGGGGTGACGGTGGAACGATAACCGATATGCAGAAACGGCCTGGAGGGCCATTATCCTAAGTTACGGACTGGCGTGCTCGCACGGAGCGCGAGAGAAACTTGGCTCCAGCGCCGCCCGCTTCCTCGCTTTCCTCGCCCCCTCCCAACGCGGCTGCCCCTCGCGACTAAGTGACTGCGGTTAGCCCTTCGTCCATTTCTCCGTCGCCTTAATGCCGACACGATACCTGGAATGCCCTGGTGAACAGCTTGGTGCAACGGAAAGCGTCTCTAGCTAAGTGTAACGATCACCGAAGGGCGATACGACTAGATGCCGATGATAATAGCACCTCGATGGAGGACGTGGAACGCGACTGATGTAATTCGAACGGCCATGAGTGTTTCGCAAAAATACTCGAGTACTGCTACGATTCTACGTTGTTCGATAGATATAGGTGATTGGAAAAGTTCAGGTGCTTATACGTTCTCGTATAATTTCTTGGATAAACAGGGTGCGTGGTAGAAACCCCGATATCGCTAGTGCGAGATGTACTTAAGAGAAAATATCAATTACCCCGAGAAGATATGCCGGCGGTGTACATATCTCGACTAATTAATACAAACCATTAAACACCCGTATACCGCACTTACCGAGGAATTCCTATCCCCGAGGTTATTGCAAATCTTTCTGGAAGGAGGCGCGTATCTCGGCAGGTAATTCCCGGAGCCTCGCGAAGCAGCTTGTAATTTCATCATCGAGAAAAGCGGCGGAACTCGATGGTTATCGACAGAGATTATATATAAAATTAGAGCACTCGTCGCATAAAAGTAGGACTAAATCGCGACCGAGGAAGCGGAAATTGCTCGTAACCCGCATTAATATAGCGCGCTGCAGTAATTTACGTCGCGTAGCATCCATTTGAGTACGTCGCACTATATTCCACGCGTCGGCGACGTCGTATTTCGCGGGGTTGACATTAGGTATGGCGCGGACCGACCTTTAGCCTCTTCCAGCCCCGGGCCTGCGGACTTTCCCTCCGAGGGACGCTCGTGGAGGACTCGGTCCAAAACTGGCGCGTCGCGGCACCGAGCTTCCGCGACATTACGCATTCCCGTAAACGGATCTCGGCCGTTTATTGAATCTTTACTACGTGCACGCAAACGCCGCTCGGTTATTTACGGGGTGCCGGCAAGTAATGGGCTCTCGTGCATCGGGAAGCCGGCCCGGGACGTCCGCGTATATATTACGGAGAGCCGTGCCGGCTGAATTTCCCGATACCCAACCGCCACGATCCCGTCAGGCGACTCGCTCACACTCCGCTCACGTTGCGCGGATAGTCCTCCGGACGGGACTCGCGCAAAAGTAACGCGCAATAGGCGCAAGTTGCCAGTTCCTTGAGCGCAAAGGAAGAAGGCATCGAGCACACGACGGCGTGTTTGACGACGCACTGTTTGAGAGTCGCGCATCGTTCGTCCAAAGTTCGGGACGAGATGAGAAGTTAAACTCGTGACTCGCGCATCGTGACTCTGACGAGGAAAAGAAGTTACGACCGATTCTCACGCTGTTCGCAGCACGTTGTAGTAACCATAGTCACATTCTGTAAGCGTGACGAGAGGAGAATAATATTTACGGGAGATGACACTTACTGGATTATATTAAAGACAATTTATTATTTGTACCCATACCGCCACGCGAAACTCGATGTCGCAAATAAAAGTATCATAGCCGAAGAGCTTTATCTGCGAAACGAGAATTTTGTTGCGCCGGAAAAGAGGCCTGGAATCTAGACGGTAACAAGGCCAGAAATAGCTCCTCTTCGAGGCACGCGAACGTGCTGCGAGATCCCGAGCTCGCGATCTCGTAGACTTCGATGAGGTACGCCTTTGCAATGTTCAAAGCAATTTAGCGTAGGGCCTTCGGAATGGCCGCGAACAGTAGCTGCGCCGCATTTCGTGCAAACGCAGGATAACGGCGGCTGGAGAATGCGACGGTGTACGTATCGTCTCCAAGTCGGTTAATCGCATTCCAGCGCGTCACGCTGGAATCGGCTGGGCCGGGTAATAGTTAACCGGGCCCCTTTATCAGCACCGGGAAGAGGCCGCGCGTGGGTACCTGCAGGGTACTTTGGCCAATCGGCGCCGCCGATTCGGGGAAAGGGGAGCCGCACCCCGACAACATCTTAATTCGCGATAAAGGGTATTAGGACTGGAAGCGGACACCCGGGTGGCGATGCCGCCGGCCCTGGAACTGGAACTCGGCTCGGATGGGTGTGAGACACGCAGGGCTCTCGTTCCACGTATCCACGGACCGCGACAAGATTAGCATCGCTATTCGGTTACACGCGAAAGAGACACCCGGCCCCACTGGCTACCGTGCGTTTCTCTCCTCTCGGTCATTACTACCACCGGCCGGACGAGCTACGTGGAATTGCGATCGCCTAAAGAAATTGCAGCGCGGTACCGCGCGCCTCGCGTTTCGATGCTTACGGGGCGTTTCCAAACTCGCTCGGAGCGCGACCGATGCCTCCTCGCTGGCTGAATCCGGAGAAGGGAAGGCGACGAGTGTTGGATCGTTCAGCATCGCAAACATGGTCGATGTGTCGAACGACTTCACGACTCTTTTATTAATATCGATAAATTTCCCTCCTTTCGACTTTTACCTCGATCCGCGGTTCGTTCCTGCGATTGGAAAATCATGGCGCTCGAGGAATCCAAAGTTTTACGGAGCCACGCTTACTTGGCGTTCGTCATTCGTCGCTTTTCCACGTTTCCCTTCTCCAACAGCTGCCGGTAGACTCCTGGGTTTTCGCGACGAAAGTCGGCGAACGAAAATTGCCATCGACGAAGGGCTCTAGAAGTGGCACTGGTGAGGCGGATTTACATTTAATAGAGGGATCGTCGTTCGTGGCCAGGGTCAGGGTTAATTTTTCAATCGCAAAGAAGCGAATCGGAGATGCGACTATCGTGGGATCGGGAGTAGTCCTTCGATCGAAGCTTGCAACCACCGGAGGATCATCCGGGGCTACTGGCGTCATTGGCAACGGTTCTCGGCGGTTAGGACGGTGCACGCGAGGCAAAGCTCTGCCGCTCTAACAACGAAATCGCAGTCCGTGGTGCGCAGTCGTGGCGATGAACTCGCCAAGACGGCCGGATAGATGGTTAAGGTGGGCAGGTAAAAGCGGTCCGACCGGCAGATATATGCGCGTAAGTAGATGCAGGAAGGGGTATTAATGACGCACGCGCGTTAACGCCGGCACGTGTTCACAATATTATTTATTATTTATGCTAAGTTATGCGGAGCCAGTCCATGGATACCATAGGCCGGCCAGCGGCCACGGTCTGCCGTACGTCTGTCGGTGCCGTCATCACCCGGCATATTTATATCAATTACGTGTCGTTCCCGCGGCTCGGATTATTATGTAAATAGCCGCTCTGTCACGTCGGATGTCAGTGGACCCACTGGCGCGATGGACGGTACCGAAACGTCGTAGTCTGGGCTACCGTTTCGCATTTGTCGGATTCTATCGGCCAGTACCCTGGAAAATCATAACCGCTGCCGATCGTCCGTTTCGACGACGGATTTGCATACGCCTCTGCTTTACCGCCGCCGCGTAACGCTTGGTTCCTTACTCGGATTCCGAAGATAGCTCGAAGACTCCGATGAGTCATCCTTGCATCCTACCGATAGGATTATTTCACCTTAGAAATGTTTTTCTAGCTGTGCTTTTAACAGAATTTGGGATATAAGTACAGTGCGAAAGATCCAAAGTGATTCGAATCTCGTAAAAATCGCATGCGCCAGCGTATTTGCATTTCGTACCGCTAGCTTGCATAGCGTGCCAAGTAATAATTGTATTAATGGTACTGACGTAGGGACGTTGGTGAGGATATTTGAAATGCGGGATTTAAAACCGGGTCCGCACAGTAGGAGGTTGAGGCTCGATCTACTTGTCAGCGTAGCCCCGTGTATTGTTTTGACGTGCACTACTGCAGGTTGCCTACCCTCGAGCCGAGTGGCGAAGATATATTCTAAACGATGGGGATCATTGTTACCACTTGTGCGTCTACGAAATGCGATACATCTCACGCGCTGGAGAAAGTACTCCTACTTTATGCATTCGATACCGGGGACATGGAATATACATCGTATCTCTAGTCAACCGACAAGGTTCACACACAGTCTTCGATAATCCAGATGTCACGCACAGCGCGATTTTAATTTCGTTAACATCCTTCGTTTCCCATTCATTCCGAAACCTCGACGTAACTCATAAATATATCCATTCCCTCCTACATCGCGTAATAGTATCGAGTATTCAAATCCGCTCGGTGCCGCACAACGTCCATTAACGCGGCGAGACTCGTTTCGGATCTTTCATAAACGGTGCACAGCGATTTATCAGCCCTCACAACGGACAGATAAGTTACAGGACGAGCATCGCGAACGCGCACGAGAAGAGTCTCGCTCAAGAGCGCGTCGGGCGAAAAATATTTAGTAACGAACGGAGCGTCGATCCTTCCGGATAGGAGACATCGGTTAAACGTATTTCGACCAGCTCTTTGATCTTACCGTGAAATCCATTCGGTCGCGTCGGTCCCCTGGAAGCTCGTGGTGTACGAGCCCGGATGATATGAAGTTCGGAAGCCTATCGGGCCCCGGTGACAAAGCGGAGCGCACCAGCGGCTCCCGCGGCGTTTTTCGGTTTTGATAAAACGCCTAAACATCAATCGGTCTCGAAAACTGCTCTGTAATTCGAGTTTAGCGAAGGCGCCCGGCCAAAGTTTCGTCCGCGTTCGATGGGGCGAGGGTCCTCCGGGATGTCGGGTCAATAGATGACCGGTGGTAGGCGGAGGTCGGGCGAGGAGGAGGGCGGGGGGCGAGGAGGGGGAAAGGGGCGGAGGGTGATGCATCCGCTGAATATGTATGAGGCTCGCGACACCCCGTAGCACACCGAGAGACGACCCGAACCACCACTATCTGTGGGTGATAGTGGGTATGCTGTATGTCTCGCAGGGGTCTGCGGCCGAGCTGCGTGGTGGTGCCTGGATGCCGGCGGGGGAGGCGATGGTGGGTGGCTGGCGGTTCCGTGGCAGCGAGAGCTTATATCGCAAGAACCAACCCCAATGGAAACTCAAGCCTCGGAGGAGCCTCACCCATCATGCACACTCCCGTGCTCGCCGCTCGCACCACCCTCCCTACCTCCTTTAACCTCCGTCCCCGCGCACCCCGCAGCCGGTTTCATCGCCTCCTACTCTGGCCCGGGTAGCACTCAGCTCCAGAGGAACCGCGCTATCTTGGGAGACAAAGTTACGTCGTAATTCCTTCGCGAACAGATGCCGATGCGGTGCTAAGACGACGACGCCTTCTCCCTCGCTCTCCTGGATCCTCGGGCGCGCCGTACGCCGGATTTTGATTACCTTCGGGCCACGATATGCCGCGACGATTTTCGAGATACGGGATGCGCGATCGTAAATCTTTCGCCTTACCAACGGAATCGTCCTCCGTTGCTCCACCCTCGGGTATCATTTTTTGCGGAGCGCCGCTCACGGAGACTGAGTTTGCCCTCGATGCGCCCGCGAGTACCCTCGTGGACGATGGCTTCGAGATGAGGGATTCGTTACGATGGATCTACCGCCGCACGGTCTCGGTCTCTGCATAGCTTTTTAGGTTTTCCGTTTGAGAAACCCTTTTCTTGTGGGTGTATCGTTGAAGTTGTTGAAGGATGCAGTTGTCTGTATAGATTGTTGTATGCTTTCAAAAATGCTATTGGTTGTTTGTAAGCGTGGTAATTTGAGATTCGAAAAGTGCGCGATCATCCAATATTGATCGTGTTCGATTAAACGTGTTTTTGAATACGGAACACTTATATAATCGCTTTTCCATGTACGGTGAATATATATTGCTGAAATAACATAGCCTGGAGATATAAATTATAGGTGTGTATACTTTTCTCACGGCTAGACCTATTTTCTTTCGATTTTACTTTTTTCTTCGAACGAGATGATAGCGATTGAGCTTTCACGAGGCAGAAACGGATCCCCCTCTGGAAGACGGTGATCGTGGAAAAAAAAGTGACGGAAGGAGGGGCCCACCGTTCGATCGCACGAGGCCGAGTGTCAGTCGGTAAGGGGTTGATCCTCCGATGAGAATGGTATAATATATATGATCCACTAAATAGGGATGGCTGTGCGTGAACGACGAATCCCGCAAGACAGCATGAGATATTGCGGGATTAGGGCGCATTATAGTTTTAAGCTCGAGCCGTTAAAAGCCGCCGGTTCTCATATACCGGCGTTGACGCGCCGCCTAAGAACTTCCTCCAGAAATTATCGGGAGATCAAAGCTAATTTACGAATCAACTCTAGTCTGCTTATCATAAAATATATTCAGGCCTGGCCATAACTGAAATCTTTTTAATACCGATCAAAAAACAATCACGACGTACCGCAATTCGCGGATCCGCGATTCGTTAATCCAAGAAACACAAGGAGGATAAAGCAAAAAGTTAATTTCTCACACTAAAGATATTTCAACCTAGCTCCCATCGAAGCGTAAGAAAACATTCTAAAATCTAAAATACACCCGAGCGAAAATTCCGAACTTCTATCTCGTAACCACGGAAATTTAACCGACTTCGATCCTCCACGCTTTAAACGCCAATTCCTTAAAAACCGGACGTTCCCACTTAAAATCAGCCACGCGCTGGGGCTTCGTGCAAGACCAAGAACATCGCCCGCTTCCCGAGAGGGAAATCAAAGGCCAAGGGCGTTCGTTCGAAGAATGCCGGGCCGGAAGTTTCGGCGCGGCCGAAGGGCCGCTCCTCGATTTGCCCCCGTGTTCGCGCTCCTTATCGCGATCGCGGCCCGGGCAACCCTTTAACATCGCGCGAACTCGTGCGCGATGGCACGGCTCGTTGAGCGCCACTGTTTTTCCGAGGGTCGGAATCGTCGCTGCCGGGCGTGAGGAAGGGTTGATCTAGGCAGAAACGCCTAACGCTCAGCCGGGGGTGGAGCCCCGGCAGGGCGGGTAGATCGAAGGCGGGAGAGGGGGAGGGCGATAAAGGAAAGACCGTGGCGATAATAAAGCAGGCCGGCCGCGCAATAAAATATATCCGAAGCAGAGGCGACGACTCGTTTACCCGAGAGGAGGGGCGCGCTTCATTAGCGAGTCGAAGTTCATCTCTAACCCCTTAGGCCCGCGCTCCTCGGCCGCCGCTGGAAGAGGGAGTCCGCCCAAAAATCCCGGGATAATTAACCGGTCGTCGGGGTTCCCGCGCCGGAATGCGCCCGTTCAATGAGCCCGGAATGCCGAACGGGGCCTCCGTCATAAAGTCTCTATCCGGGTGCCTCCTTATCTACGCGAACTTCTTGTTGCCCGCTAATTACCGCCGGACGGAGTCAAAATAATCGGCGTGCAACGACGACGCTCTAGTGGTGTCGGGTTAAGGAACGGCGTCAAGGTGGGAAGCGCATCAATTTTCTGGCCCCGTTTACGGGAATGGCCGTCGATGGAGTCGTCGAAGTCGCCGTAATTGGTGACGCGAACCACGATGGGGATGTAATTATATATTATATATTATATATTATATATATATATATATATATATATATGTATCAATCTAGAAAATGCATTTGTTCGCAAGATGAATTATTAATAGCACGTCGTGAAGGAATTGGGGAACTCGGTTAAGCAGGGGGCACGCCTCGGAGGACGAGGAAGGTGCAGCTCCGTCGAGGTGGCACGGACGGCCGAAGGGGTGGAGGCAAGGAGGTCTCGTAAAATCGGCGAAAAGCACCGCGGGGGGAGAGGTGAACGACAAACACCCCGGCAACGAGCCTGGCAACAAAAACGTAGCGCGCGGTGAGCCAGCGGCGAACTGCGAGAAGAAAAATATAACGACCCGCGGAAGGAGAAATAACGCGCGACTTTACTGCGTTCTAAAACTCCCATAAACCGGCGTACGTCAAACTTTTCAATTTTATGTTTCGGCGTTTCGTTCTCTTCCCTCGTTTCGCCACTTAAGGCCCGCACTGCCGGCCGCCGCGGGGTGGAAAAAAAGCGCGGACCCGCGAAACGGCTAGCGGTGAAAGTGCAAGGGGTACGCGATGGGAGGGAAGGGCAGGGCTAAATTATTGCCCCCGGCCACTCTCCTCCTCCCTTCTTCCACCTCGAGTTTCTTTCCTACCTGCCTCGTTCTTTTTTCGCGATGGGTTAATCGGAGATAGCCGAGTATAGTGGTTTTGAAGATATTCGAAGCTTACTTGGCAATGGCATCGTTTCTGAATCGTTCTAAAGATGCTACGTTGTGTGGTTCCATAGTCGGTCATGTTAAGTCCTCTCGTGCGACCATTCTCTATGTCTTGAGTCTGCTCCAATGGTCGCTGTAGCTTTCTTCCGATTTACTTAAAATCTGTAACAATACAAATGATGTTCTTCCCATTTCCGACGTACAAAATACTTCTAAGACAAAGTATCGGTGTTTCATTGCGTCAAACTTATCTCGACAGTAGTAAGAATACCAAGGATGAAAACCAAAATCGAACAGAAAAATCCTTCGACCCTCTAAAAGTAAACGCGTTAGTCCAGTATTTACTCTTCTACCGTTCTCATGCTGCCCACAAATATAAACGGTGGCCAAAAATCAAGGAGATGCAGGAAGAGGCAGAAGGTAAGGAGCACGGGAGGGAGGCAATCAATTTCTGATCGTTAGGAAGAATCGAGTTACCGGAAGACGGTGAGGAATGGAGCATCTGGAATAAAACATCGCGCGGTTAGACGAGAGAGTTCGCCATGGGAGCCTGGAGGCGCCCCCATTAGATGCTATCGGCGCTTTCAAAGAAACGCGATTAAAGCTCCCAGGAAATCGGATGCTCGGCCGCTCGCACGTTCCGTTATTAAGAGCCGCCCCCCTCTGAATCGCGTCTCGAGGTGCCAAAGACGATCACGCTTGGATCGACGCTGACGTTGTCGGCTCGTTGCATCGCCAGCCGAGAGATCGAAATCTAAATAGAGATCGGCGATCCTTTGAGCATGTAATTTGGTTTCCGATGCGGGGACAGCTGTCGTCGATCGAGCGTCCGTGGCGGAGCGTAAGAGGAAGGGGGTCGCACCGATGATCCTGGCGACAACGATGACGTTCCCGCACTTTGATGGCAGATTACGTTCGTTACGCCAGGGTGCCAGGCGCGAAGACGAAAAAACTCGTTACAGGATAACGAAATCGTATCGGGATACTCCACGGGAAGCGGGGTCGTGTTAGCCGCTGTGTTTCGTATCTGCTGCGAGTATCGACGAACCACGCTGGCTGCTATACGCGTGCATCGTCCACGCAATTTCGGTCCTTCCTCGCGGTTGATCGATCATAACACGGATGAGAAGATTTCCGCGTAGTTATATCCGCCGTTCAAGGCTAAGTTTCGCCGAAGAATAGCACGATTATATCGTTACTTATAACCAGAGAATAAAGTCTATAAAAAAATCGCCAATTTACCTCGAATTAAATCAGATATTTACCGTGCACAACTAAGCAAACCAAGAAAAGTCGCTAGATACTTCTTCTGTACCCACTTATATACACTTACGTTCATATTCAATATATATAACCATCGTCCATTTAAATAACCGATCATTATCATCTGAACACTCTCCCAAGAGGGTACCGATGTACAAAAAAATTCCGTCAAGAGTACCGAGACCTACTCAGCTTGGCATATAATAAAATCCACAGCGCCGGTACGAGGATCGGTCAGGGCGAAGGGGTAGTTATATCGCGGTGGGATCGAGCGGAGGCGCAGTGCCAGGTCGCTGGTAAGAAGCGGAATGGATAGGAGATCGGGGCGCTTTGACTAGCCAGCTATGGACGCACCACTCACGTAGCAGTAGTCGCGGTAAGTACTCGGCCAGCGACAAGTGGCCCGGAGCATTTGATGCGCTTAGGCAAATGCGGCACCCGCTATGCGTGCGACGGAGATCTCTGCTGCATGGCCAAAGGGGGGGTGGCGCAGTAGGTGGAGGGGCGAGGAGGAGGGGGAGGGGGGGGCAGCGTGTGATGTATTTGTAAAAAGGTGTCGGCTCGGAACTAAGGAGGCTCGCTCGAGCGGCGCCCCGAGGGAACATAACCGGCGGGAGGGAGGTAACGGATAAAAGAGAATCGTATAAAATGGGGTGCGCGGACCCTAGGCCGGTTCGTGGGGTACTGCGAAGGCGGGAGGTGCTCCAGCCTCGATGCCCGTGGGGCATCCCGCTGGAGGTGCGAGAACCCAACGCCATTTTGCTGCTCTCGTTCGGCGCGGACGAGGGTAAAGCGAGCGAGGTCCGGGGCGGAGGAGGACTCTCCTCGGTCCGATCTGTCAAATTTCATTTCACGCTTCTGAGAACGGGCACGAGCTGCTCGATGGGGCCAGATACGGATCTGCCGACACCTAAGTACCGTCCGCATCCTCGACCCCCGATCCAGGGCCGAACTGGCCCTGCCCCCGCTGCGTTTCGCCGGCCTGCCGGTGGGTACGTCAAAATATCGCACGGCAGCGGGATAACTAGGCGGCGGCGTGTGTTTTGATCAGCGGCTAAGAGAAACGGAGATGTGCCCGAAGAGCGAGGTGCGATCTGCGCGAGTCGAAGATAGCCATCTTTGCGAATCTCCGTGATCGGTGCCGCGCTGACTGAACGAATCGCTTGGAGTACATATTGAGCTGCATTGAGATGTGCGATGATTATATCCTATGGAGCATAAGTGATGCACGATCCAGCTCAGCTTGGTTTGATTAGTATTGTACTACACTTCAGAATTACTTGGCTATTTCATTTCAGAGAATATTTTATAAACACTTAGAAATGTTCAAAACGGAATATAGTTTATGGATATTTTCAACGTCAAAGATATTTAAAAACGATGGTATAACGATATAAGTATACGCGGTGATAAGTATACACTGAATATTGATGCTTAGCGAACACCTTCCGATCGATGCGAGGTTCAATCCAAACTATGGACGTTTCTCTTACGAAGACACTGACGCGTGTCTAAAATATGGCGTATTTTTTCGGACACATCGCAGGATATTCTACTCTTAAATCGTTAAATATAATATCCCGAAACAGGAACACGAAGAATATCACGGGGCTGCCTGGAAGAACTGGATGGTTCCAGAAGGAAGCGCGAAAGCAGCGTCTAGATTTTAGTCGAGCGTGTCTATCGATCGTCGAGGACCTTGATGCGCCGTATCGTTCTGGTGTTCGTACGGTCGGTCGGTCGGTCGGTCTCATGCTGGAAGCTTTGTCACTCGAAGCACGTACTCGGGGCAAGGACCGAGGCCGCAAGCTCTCCTACCTCTCTCTTTCTCTCCTCTCCTCCCACTCCCGCTTTCTTTCTCCCTCACTCTTATCGCCCTACCTTTCTACAACGCGCCATTGTGTTCAGCTACGGCAGAACCCTGTATATTCCTTGGCGCTATGGATTTTCCGAAAGCGTTTCGCTGCTCCGCGACTACGGTGCCGCGCCTCGCCCTTTTTCCCGGCCCCTATCAAACTTCTGATGATAAACCGAAAATCCTGCTTCCGCGGGATTCCCATGCAACGCGTCAATGGCCCTCGAAAGTGCCGCAACGAGTATCTTTTTCGTCCTCGCATACAAGCACGGGACTACCCAGATACTCGATAGGTCCAGATACTCGATTTTTCCGAGCAATCTTTGGTCGGAGTTTTATCGGCTTTTGGCTATTATATCTGCTTGGGTCACTGCTTATTCGATCGTATTAAATTTCGGTTGCGTTTATTGATTTAAGATAAAAATCGATGGCAATATTGGAAGATCGATTTCTACCGAATATATCTTGTTAGAACGATGAATAAACGATATGTTGATAAAGATTGCCATGAACGAAGATTTATATTCGATATTTTGTATTATTTTTAAACGGCCCCTTAAATTTAAGTCGGTTATCAATTCGTTGCTTGGTGATTGTGACCCTTCTCGCGTCCTTTTTTCCCCTGTATATTTCATAATGAGAGCAGGTAAAGAGTTGAGCACGTCAATAAAACCATCCTTCAAATCTGGAACGCAGCCTGTTATTTGGTTAAGCATTCATTATTTTCAGACTATCACCACGGTATCTCAACTTTCCGTTACATCTGCTCAACTCTCCGTATTCAAAAGAGCTGCATAATAATAGACTCGTTAGTACAACATAAAGGGAATATTAATTTCTCGGCTAAATACTGTACCGAGTTATGGATCCTCAAATCCATGCTTCGTTTTAAGTAAGTACACGAGGATTGAGCCGAGCGTTCGTTAACCACCGATCGTTATCTCGCGATTTTAGATTTTCGGCTCCTAGAATCGCGCACGCGATCGAGTTCCCTTTGGCGATTCGATCGTTATATCCTTCGATCTCAGTTCTTCTACTCCGAGAATTGCAAGTTCAACTTACCGATCTTGCGTTCTCGGCTTTTCTAATCCGGAAATCGCACACGCAATTGAATTTTTCGGTAATTCCCTCGTTATCTCGCGATCTCGGCTTTTCCACCCCAGAAATCGTGCGACCAATTCTACTTTCCGGTGACTCGGTCGTTATACTGCGATCTCAACTTTTCGGCTCTAGAATTGCTAACTCAAATGGATTTTCCCGAGGTTCGGGTGTCTGGAATCCTACGTTCTGCGTCGCAGCGTTGTCGAGAGGGCCGAAATGAGCGAGCCAACAGCGACGACTCGATCGGGGCGTGCGGACGGAAGCCGATCGCATGAGTCAGAAGCGAGTGAATCCGCGGGATGCTAAACAATGCCTGCCGGCCGAGAGGCCAAAAGCGACAATGGAACGAAGCGTCGCGGATGGAGGCCATAGCGCCGTCCTGTCA
This sequence comes from Ampulex compressa, assembly GCA_038496175.1. Classification (NCBI taxonomy): domain Eukaryota; kingdom Metazoa; phylum Arthropoda; class Insecta; order Hymenoptera; family Ampulicidae; genus Ampulex; species Ampulex compressa. Next base: position 82,392 of record JBCFXI010000068.1, on the reverse strand, counting down.
CCGGCAGAATTCATCTACCGTGTGTCTCCATCGTCGCTGGCACGCCTCGTGGAAAAATAACGAGACACATTCCCGGGCTCCCGAGATCGTTTCTCCGTGGAATACTCTCAGGGAAGAAGTCGACGTATTGCAAGATTCTATTTCTGTTGGCACCGTGTCATTTGATTCAACTCGGTGGTTTAATTTAAGACCGTACTTCTCGACGTTCTCTCGTACGACTCGTAGAAAAATATCGGTACGTGTACTCGCTTCTCGGGATCATCTCTCTACGTATCTGGAGCCTCGTTTCTACCATTCGACCAGCGACCATCGAGCACCGCGACTAGTTAATTTACGATTTACCAGCGACAAGTCTGAAAGCATGGAAACTCAAATTCATTACGGATATTGAAAGTGTAAATTCTACGAAAATTCCTTCTTTCTTTCTTAAATTCCTCTCGATGTCTTTTCGACTCGATAACGCCAAAAAAATAATTTTCCTTTGTTTCCTGCAGATGACGATCCTCGACGCGGAAGTCGTGCATCTAGCAATACATCGGCGCTCGACTTAAGGGCGCTGCTTCTACGATCTGGATCGTATCATCGCTAACTCGTTGTTGCAGGTTCTTGTGCGAAAAGAATCGCGAGGAAAGAAATTGAGACATTTACTTGGACGCTTTGAATCATTCTTCCGTGCTCGCCGATCATACCAGAGCAGGATACCATTCCGCCGCGAGAAGCTGCCGAAGAATGCTAGACCGTGCGCGCTCTTGATTATCGGGGGATAAATAACGATGAATTCTACTTCTTTCACCGCCGGCACATCCTGGAAATCTTCACATTGTTCGGTTAATGTTGGGCAAAACACGGGCCGTCATCTTACGGCGGAATGTCCCGCGAGACGTTCACCGACGTCGCGAGCTCGTTATCGTCCTTTAGCGATCGCGATTTATAAAGTTCTCGGAAGCTACGGATAGGTTTTTGCTATTTGCATCATCGAGGTGTTATTGGCCTCTCGAAGAGGTGTTTCTTTTAGAAATCAGCATTCGAACTTCGAACAGTTTTTTTCGAACTTCCCTTGTCCATTGCGAAGGGCAGTTTTTGGACACGTCTACTTTACTATGTACTGCAAGTTCGTTTCAGCTCGGTGTATCGTATTTAAATGTGCTCTGTGCTGAGAAAAGTATCGATAAAGTAGCGGAGCCACTCATTATGTCTGGACAACTTTCGATCCGATAGCTACATCGTGGATTCGATGGTTTGGGACCAACCTTACAACAGTAGGTTCTGGATCAAGTTACCTTGGCAACCGATGCCGAAAATCAAGCAAACAGACAATAAGGTAGCTGAAAGACAGTAATCAAGACTTAGGCGTAATCACGAGTTATACTTCCCTATAATTTTGGGGCTTGTGTTTGCAAAATACCTGTTTACTCTGCCAGCGGACAATCTAGATTACTCGTGGAAGACTTAGAATTTCTACATGGAATATCATCGTCTGGCTTTATAATCCGTAATGGAGATATTACGTAAGAGGCAGCAACCATTCAAATTATATATTTTCTTGGCTAGAATCTTGAATTTATACGTATTATCCGGGATGCGCAACTCTACCCATAGTAAGTAGCAGCCTATATGCTAGTAGGAAAAAATTAAAAAAACGAATCAATCTCGTCTTGATCTATCATTCTCTCCCGTTCGTAAGCTGCACACTTCTTTGTGCTCGCGATGTCACCTGCCGCTGTTTGGGACACCGTGTATGTCAGAAGTGACGGTATCCTCCAGATATGGCGGTTCCTTCCTGAGGCCGGATCGTCACCGAGAAGCCAGACGTCGTAGATTCGAGATACGGCGCTACGCGTACGTATATATATATATCCACCATATATGCCGCATATGTCCGCCGAGTATAGCAAGGTTTGATGGCTAAGGTACTTCGTCAATAGCGCCATTTTTGTTCCATCGAAATCTGCCATTAAATTCAAGCCACGCCACTCTCGAAAATTGCTTTCACCAAAAGGGTCAGGGTTCATCAGTGCTTCGCGAGCTCATCGCTTTATCAAGGTTCGATAAAGTAACTCCGATACCTAAGGACTCGCATTGCTTTTTGTCATTTATTCAAATCGTAGATTGCACATACATTTTCCTCTCGCTACATCTTGCTTCGCGGAATAACGTTCTCGATTAATAAGTATCCCTTCGATATTTATACCGATTTAAGTAGGTTCACAGTTAGCGGCACTTAATCGCACAGCTCTCTCGAGACACGGCAATAAGGAAGGAGCCGAATGAACCTCATATAAAACGAGTGGGAAAGCTAAAAGTCAGCTTGGAAGGAGGAACGTAAGCGGTGGGCGATATATGTCGCGGGGAAAATTTCACTGCTATTTCCGGAATCCAATGAATTTCCCAGGACGCCTGCCGCCCGAGGAATTCGTCGAGGAGAAATAATAAAGCGATATCCGGAATGGAGAAAAAATTAGCGCGGTATTAGCGGGGCGCAGCGGGGAGTCGAGGCGGAAGGAGAGCGAGGAACTATGCCCATAACCGTGCGCCATACGTCGCCGTGGGTAGGTGGTGCGGCCTAACTGGAGGTCCCTATTGGGCAATAACGCCCTTCTTCGTAACATAGTGGCACAATAACGTAGGTTCTTTATGCGAGTACAGGGCAAATAGATCACATTGCTGACTAATAAGCCCGCTGGTGCGACCGCGCTCTCTTTCGCATCTCTCCTTCTTCCGCTCTCCCTCGAACCTTCCTCTCGCCGACACCCCACCAGAGAGGCCTTTCTTTCTCCCTCTCTCCCTCCTTCGTCCACCCCGCAGCACTCATCCCGCAGCCCTCGTCGGGTGGCCCCCCGTTTTTTCCCGTTTTCTTCCGAAATTCCTACCGTCTATCAATTGTGTTAGGCATAGTCGACGCCGGGGGGTGTCCAGTATTGTGATGGTAATACCGCCAGCAATCGATCCGCCTCATTATGTCACCAAACCCCCGAAAAAGCCCATGGTCGCACGAGACCTCCTGAACCCCGAGCTCCCTGTTTTCATGGGAAACTTCTGATAGAAGCCGGCCACTGTATCGGTGCCAAAGGTCACGCCGGGTCCTTGGAGAACGTCGGCGAGAAACATCCGCATTGGGAGATCGGGCATAAAAGCTCGAGGAGTATTTGCCTAACTCCTTGACACGGCTTTTGCGCTATGTTCTCCTGATTTGCTCGGGTTTTTAATGTACGTGTGCCGGAAGAAACATGTACACCGTGCTTTTCTCGATGTTACAGTATTTTCGCGCTTTTAACATAGGCGAGGTGTTAGAACAGATTCGATCTATATAAATAGTCGTGGTTAAGAGAAACGCATTTTCGGATTTAGATTCAAGCAACTTTCGCGATGCCTCTTAAAGGATCGTACAAACTCTTTAGGAAGACCGTCAACGAAGATTCGCGATTACCGCAGCGCTCGCCTTGTAAATCTTATCCCGCATATCAGAATTTTCGGAGGCGCACTCACGGTTAATACATTCCCCGGATCGGCGGCCGTAATCGTTTTAACGGCAAGGACGGCGATAAAGACGGGACCGATAATATCTCAGGTAAATTACGGGGACGATCCACCGGTCGGAGAACCGTGGATCGTCAGTCTATATTAAACTGCAGAGAACCGTAATACTTTAGAACTCCTATCGTCCCGATTACCCGTCTAATTATCTGCCGAGGCACGATAGGGCAACCCCATCTTTCGGAGATGGAATTGCCATTCCCACAGTCCTTCGAGTCAGCGATGCCAACCACCCTACCGAGGTCATTGTTACGTCGTTACTACCCTTTAGTACGGTCCTCGAACCAATTTCGGTCCGGCAGAGCGGCTACGATTTCCGTCAGCTCCTCGACCGAATACGGATTTGCGAGGCGTTATCGATGACCATGTCGAGATGAATGGTCCGTGTATGCGTCACGAGTGCGGCCCGTGAAATTTCTCGATGGCCACGAATTTGTCTCGAATTTCCCCGAAGGCCACGCGCTAAAAGCCTTTTACACGCTGCATTTTCGTAGCTGCAAGTGCCGGGAAGTTTGTCGTCGGTCCCAAAGCTCGTATCAGTTTAGGCCATAGGTTACTATCAAGTTCAAAGTGCATTCCAAACGAGTTATCCAATATCTGTATATATCATATGTAATTTAATATGTACCCATGCACATAGTAAAATCAGGGCCAAGAGCAGGTTCAAGTTTAGTCCTAGAAATCTGAGTATTGACCTATCGCATTAGTATAATTTAGCATACTAATATATATGATACAAATAGGCAGCAATGATAATACACGCACCGTAGTAATCACTGTTCTTATTATCCGCCGCTCCAACTGTTTAATTCGATCAACATACGACCTCTACCTAGGGTGGCTTTCGAACCGTTGATAGGTATATCGCTAATATATCGCGCAAAAGAGTGCCAGGGTGATTAAGATCGAGGCCTTCTCTTGGAAAACCGAATTTATCTGCTCGACATCAACGTGGCCCTGCGAAAATAGGCGAGTTTAGGCGCGCGTATCGCAGTAGGTGGCAGAACTAAGCTAGGCAGGCTGCAATCAATACTGTTTCGGCATTACGGTGGAAACACTCTCTCCGAAACAGCCTACGTTTCTCCTCGGACTTGGGCGAGGCAGCGAGGGGGGGTTGGGAGAGGGGGCGAGGAAGAGGGCGAGGAGGAGGATGAAGAGAGAGGGTCCTGAGGGCGAAACGAAGACGGCGCTAGGGAGGGACGAGGAGACGGAGGCCCCCGGCACGTTTCGTGGTCCGCATACTAAAAGGTCCAGCCGTATATACGGAGAGAGCGCGCTGGCAAAGCCCAAAACAGAGCTCTCGCCGTCTTTGGTAAACCCCGACTGGAAAATACGGGCAGCCCGGCGCTCCACGACCCGAATCTTCGGGACATTTCTGGAATTCGAAAATCGAACTACGCCGGACGCGATAAAGCGGAATCATTTGTGCTCCTGAAAACGATTTTCGGTATTGGGCGTAATGGATAGCCCGCTACTTGGCACTTTCACGAATCGCTGATATTTTTCGTCCGGTCTCGAGCAATGGAGTGAAAAATTCTCAACCGCTCGATGGAACGATGGTCATTGGTAATAGATCGCGCGGCAGGCCAGAGACCTTTTTACATCAAACAAGGCAAAATGTGGTAACCAAAGAGTTTAAGTAATAAGTATAACGAAGCTATTGCAATGTATTGCGTATCCTCGTAACAACAAGCGCCATGTATTTATATATTATTGCGCGGAAACAAAGTCTTTCAAAACCCAGATGATAAAGATACAGATCAGTGTGTAATAATCTTTAATTCATGATCATTAGCTGGGTACTCTTAGTAAAACGCTTCATCCTTTAAAAGCTTCGCCGTACGCGCGCGAGTGTGTACGGTTTAACCGTAACCGCTGTCCTCGAAAACAGCTGGACTGTTGGACGAGGGTACGTCGGCCGCGACAAGAAGGCTCTCATGGTGATTAGAATTTTTTGAACGATTACCTTTTTCGAAACGGTTTTTTAGGAACCAAGGAGGAGAAAGGATGGGTGGCAGTTCATATAAACGGGCAGGTAGCCCGGAGCTATGGGGTCGAAAGAGGTGGAGGAGGGTCAGAGTCCCTCTCCCGCGAGCATAGTTCGTACAGCCGGTAAGTGGGTACCCACTTCTGAATTGGCTCCCCTCGTTCCACTCGTTGGATCATCGTCGTTCGCCGAAAATTCGATCATTATGATTGCTTATGATGTAAATGATGCCCCGCGGCAGCAATTGTTTCCACCAGAACGAGCCCATGGGGCTGCGGGTCTCGACATCATCGACGAGAGACGGACAAGGCCACGGGACGCCAGGAGTGCCATGGGCGCTACGAATCGGTGGGTAATAAGCCCCGTCAGAGAATAAGGCAGGTGCAAACAAATCTCGATGCAACCGCTTCTGTTTCTTCTTATCCCGATAAGATCGATCGCAACCCTTTCGACGGACTTCTAAAGTATAGGACGGATTTGCGAGCCACACTTCCTTGCCCGCGTTATAAAGAAATCAAAGTGACGTAACACGGCTCGTGCCGAGCTTAAGACTTCAAGTTTCAAATTAGTTTTTAAACCGGCTCGATGCGAGCGATCGGGGCTACGGTATTTACAAGTAGAATTCGCGTCTTAGAAGTTTTTACGTACCGCCACGGAACAGCGCGAGGAATAACTATACTCTTAACCTGTATTCAATCGGAATCACAAAACAGTTAATGCCTTTAACCTTGATCTTTCCTCGGATCGTTTAGGCCTCGCCGCAGCCACTGCCCCTGGCATCGTTATCATTAATCCGCAAACTTGCTCGAGCCGAGTAAAAATCTAATTTTCGATCAGGTATGACTTCTCCGTCACGTGCATCGCTATGTTCGTTCTCGCCGAGGGAAAAAGAAGGGACGAATAATGTATGGTTCGAAAGCCGATTACGTTCGTCCGGGGAACGTCCTACGTATGTCCAGTACGCGCAAGGCAGACGCTCGTCGAGTTTTTTCCGCCAAAATCGAGGTTCTTCCGCGAGTACGTGCGCGTACTCGGAGAAAAACGAAGCGGAGCTCGGCCGGCCGTACGTATAGCTGGCAGGCAGCTCCTTGTTCCATCCATGGGTCTACCGGTGCAGGGCTTTCGAGGGGAGTAGGGACACCCCCCGGAGGGTCGAATCCCCGACTAATTTGCCCTCGGCTTCTTTACGACCGTAATTTTAAATTCCGGTAAAAAAGCGAACTATATTTAGGTGCTCTCTTTAAATAGGCCGGAGGATCGTTCCGCATCGGGCCGAGAGCCTGGGCCCGCCGATTCGTGGCTCCTCCCGCGAATCGCAACCTACGTCCCGATGCCTCGCCCGTATTGGGGGATCTACGGGCCTCCTATTATAGTAATTTCACGGTACGATGTCTATTCCCGCGCTTTCGAGGAGCACGACTAATTTCATTAGGGATAAAGATCATCATTATTTCACGACCGTACCGCAAATTGCCGGCATGCCTCTCCTTTTCGCGATTCGATTTTCGGCCGGTCCGCTTCCTAAGCTTCCATGCGCGCCCCCGGGCCAGACGGCACTCGTGAGACGTGTTGTCTTTATTGCCGACCCGCCGGGTGGACAACGAGCACGTTTTAACGACAATGTCCGGCAGGTACTGGGGCAGGTCTTTGGGGGACCGCTTCTTATTCCCTCTGCTCGCGGAGAGCGGAGCTGCGCTGGGCGGCCGAAGGTTGGAAAATCTTAATCGCGAGTTCGGGATAAAAAGAGATTCTTAGAGCTATTTAGTTATCATAATTGCCGGATCACGAGATCGAACCAAAATCGAGGACCAAACGCGAGAATATATCAGACGAAAGGATACCTATTCTGAATTCACGATTCAGAGAGCTCGCATAGCAATTCCTGATTTTTCGCGAAACATCATATACATCATACTCCCTCGTAATTCGGACGATCTCGACCAAGCCCAGATACAACTCGGACCGAGGAGCTTGGAACCTTCGAAATCCCCTTAGCGCTTAAACGTTCACCAATAGACCATCCTCTTTCCCTGGTCCTCGCAGCGACATTTCCTTTTTTCAGCCCGCGACTAGTCGTCGGGGCTAGTCTGACGACGGATAAAAGGGAGGACGTCACGTCTGGATTCACCGATCGGCAGGGACGAAACTCACATCCGGTTGACTCGTCGCGGCGTACACGCTGCACGATCGCGATAAATCGACAGTCGATCGGGCGTCACGTAACTCACGTACGCGAGAGCGAGCCTGGCAGCCAGGTTTTTCTTCGGCTGGCAGTCCGGTGTGTCCGGCGGGCCGCTATCGAAGGAATCCTCGGAGGGAGCCGCGGTGAAGGGAGGAGGAGGAGAGGCGCGGAGAGGGAGGGGGCGCAGTGGGATAAAACTCGCGAGGAACGACGAGATGGTACACGCATCGCCGCGGGAAAGTAGGCGCGCCGCTCGCCGCGACATTCTAGGGGATTTTTAGCCGACCATTCCGCAACAGGAAACGTCGGAAAAATCCGCGGTGTTGCGTGACGCCGCGGCGCCGCCGATCGAAGATTTATTAAGCCGCGGACCCGCGAGTGGATTACTCGAATCGCGCGGCCGAACGCCGCGGCTTGACCCGGACCTGAAAGCGCGACAATTCCTCGCTCTGCCTGCGAACTGTAATGGAAAACCTCATCGACGTCTGTCTCTCGTTTATTCTGAAATTCGTGCATAAAAGTCCGATAAGCTTTAATCGTAATGGCTTCAAAATACTTCGCATTATATCGAGATGCCCCAATTTACGAAGTATTATAAATACTAATGTGCGCAAGAATGTCTTTGTAATATGATTCTCAACATCTTGATAATCGACAAAATCTCGAACTTCCGTTATTCAGCGAGGATGTCGCCGAAGAACGGTCCATGTGATGGAAACAAAGCCTTTCCCCCTTTTTCATCATTATTTACCATGTATATACATTCGTAGGAAACTCAGCATTATCGATCGAAGTAACAATCGCTTCGAATTCTGGGAAGTTGCGCGACTGATTAATAAGATACTCCACGGTAGCGAGGAGAAGGGGGATAGACGCCAGTCGTTCTCGATGCTCGACATTCGAGGTATCCCGCGATTCGTCGACAATGTGTCAATCGCGCTTTACCTCCTTAAGCACCGAAAAAATGTTGCGTAATAGCGCGCGATAGACCACATTCTTCGTAAGAAACGAAGTGGCCGGCGTAAGCCCCTCGCGTAAAGCGAGATTAAACGAGGCCGCAGCGTGCGAGTCTCACGCGCAAGAGAGACAAGCTGCCGGTCAACGATCCGTTATTACTTATTACCTATCACTCCTGCTACCTGTATCGCTCCCGATCGCAGCCACGGCGACTAATTGTTGCCTCTAATTGACGAAGTTCTCAGGCCTGCCCGGTGCGTTCCCGGCAGCGCCGTATCCGAGCGGTTTTCTCGTTTTCTCTTTTTTATTCCGACAGGGAAAAAGAAGCGTGAGCGCCGGCTTCGTTATCGGTTGTCCGAAACCAGACTCGGTTGCGATTTAAAAAGGCGCCCAAGTATCCCCGGATTTACCGAGCTACGACCGATTACGCCCGTTCCCATGATCGTTTCTGTCTCCGAATTCGATCAGGCCTCGCATTCTATCCGAAGTATAGTATAATGCTTATCGCATTAGGATGATGCGGTTTTGCTTCGAGGAAAATTTCGAGCCTTGTCGGAACGATATGAATCTCCTCGAAGACGTGATTATACAAAGTCTGGAAATCTTGAGAATCTTGAATATCTTAAAGGGATAGCAACTCTTGAAAGTCTGGACAGTCGTAAGAATAGAGTTTTCGCGGTACTGCTGTTTATGTTCACGTTGCAGCGGCAATTATTTCGATTAGGTTTCTAAGGGTGGACCGGAATTTCAAAGTAAATTAATGCAAGAGAATTTGGCACTTAGCCGGAATTTTGAACTTTTCGAAGCTTATTTTATGGACGCGTGTAAATCAAGATTTGCATTATGAGCTATTTCATAATTGCATGTACGATAGCGCGCACTGATTTATCAACTTTTTTTTAGCAATATGACAACGTTACGTGAAATTGGTTATTGGTACATTTTTTTTTAATACCTGCAAAACATTTTATAGGGTAAAAAATATCTTCGATTTTTTTATAGCGATTATTCCAAATGTACGTGAAAAATTACTTTTTTGAAAAAAGAACATATTGCGGATCAACTGCATGAGCCGGCCAGAAATATTTTTTTAATTAAAGTGGATGTTTTTGCGGAAACAATGCATCTGTACGACGCAATACGCAATTTTCTCGTGTTTTAGCATTTCGGGAAGCCGCCGCAGGAGCAGGAATTATGGAGAAAGTGGAGTATTACGCCCACGCATTCTACGTGGATCAGGGGGTAATTAACCCCACCCAACGGTATCGTTGATTCGTTTACCTCGCGTGACAGAGGGGGCCGACTCGTTACGTGACAGTTAAACAACTCGCGAATTTTTTACACGCCGTATTTCCGCAATTATCGCGCACGCCGTGGGATATCGGGCATAATAATTGCCGTGTAACGACTGTGGCAATGTTCCGTGGAAGTATGCAAAAGTCGCCGTAAAACCATGATCAAGAATTTTCGGTGGGTGAAAAACAAACTCGCGAGGGACGTTCGCAATTTGCTTCTAATTAAAGCTGCAAAGAAACTAAAGGCTTGGAATGCATCCACAATTTAAAGGGGTAATGAATGCAAATGTGCATATACAGAGATAAACTCGAGGTAGAAATAAATTATGACACCGAGAGTAAGGTCAGTGAGCATAAATAAAAAACGTCTAAACTATATAGCGGTTCTTTTTCTACACATAGACGTTTACTCGTTTCATTTGACACAAAAGTTACGTTGAATTTATACTTAATATATATTTACAAGAATATTATTACGTTATTAATACCTTCTTTGAAAACGCATTGATATATCTAATGTTGTACCTGAGAAAATGATAGAATAAGCTATAAGCGCTCTAATTCTAAAGCTGTACTGAAAAAGATACCTGAATACAATATGAATGTTCTGCACTTTGCGTCCAACTCGCAGCGAGCATTACGTCCGAAAAAATATGGTTGGGCGGGTATACCTTCGTGTAAATTAGGAAGTGTCTCTTCAAAATGTTGGCCGAAGATGCGGGCATTTGTCTCGAATTTAAACTACCCCAGTTCTTTTAAGGGTGTCTCTCAGGCGCGTGGTTTTTGCCCTCGGTCGAGTTCGACGCGAGGACAAGCGCGCGGTAGGTAAACGTGCGCGCATTGCGGGCGACAGCTGTCAAATAAATGTTAAAAAAAAGCGCTAGTCGAGCGAAATTTCGAGTGGGACACGAGCGAAGAAGGGTGCGTGCCCACCCCAGTGAAATACCCTTAGCCCGCGGGGCAAAGGCTCCGCACAATTTTTCCACGGTTCGAACTACATGCGGTCGATAAGTCATCGTTGACTCCACGAGTTTTTTACTCGCGATGCCGCCAAAGACCTTTGCAAATAAATCTTGCCGCTTTCGTCGTTAGCACTTAATCTTTAAGTCTGCCTGGCTCTTTATAATTCTCGCGATAAGACGCTACTCGAGATTTAAAATTCTGCTTTGAGATCACTCTTAAGGGATACCAGTTAAGTACCGTTGACATGGAAAAATGATCGAACCAGTACTACTTCAGCAACACTAATTATTTTTACACGGGAATATTAGTCGATTTTTATCGCTAGTATAAAGGCATGTTTTAAATCGCTCGCGATACGTGCAATGTCGGTGATCGTTTCAGTCTTCGCTAGGGAAAATCATTTACCATCATCGGCGCGATTAAAATCTTGTATCACATACAAACGATCCTCTGGAATTTTTCAAAGCCAGTGACAAAAGACGCTTAACCCAGGGTGTCGTAATTTTTTCCAGGCCCTGGGCAAAAATGCTTTAAGCACCGAACGTTAAGGTCCCGCGGAGCATATTTCATGGGGCGACGTTCAACGAATTACCTCGGCGAATAGATAAACCGCGAAGATTATTCGCGCTTGGGCCACGTCCAAATATTCCGCGATAAAAACGGCATAACGCTTCGTTAGGTTTGCTTTTTCGGCGCAAGGAGCGGTAACCTTTTGGAGTTTAACGAAGTAACGGAGCTCTGGCGGAGGGGGCAGGAGGGTTGGCGCCGAGGGGCAAATTTTCGAGGGTGGTTTCGCGCGTCAATGGTTTATTAAGGAGCACTTGTTTAAAGGTGGCCCCTTTCGCATCCGACAGCCAATTCGACCGCGACGTCTGTGTCACTCGAATATATAAATGGATGGAGCGTGGCCGGGGGCGGGGGTGGAGGCCGCGCGGACTCACCCCACCGACCGATCCGTCGTGTCGCCGTAATTGAAGTTATTGCAATATTGTGTCCTGTCAGGCAGTCTGTCCTCGTTCTTACGCTCCCTCTCCCCGACCTCCCTGCCTCTGGACCTGGCCTCTTCGAACCTACGTTCCACGCAACGCACCGACTTTGGGGCTTTGTATAAAGCGCCACGCCCGCCTTAATCTCCCTGTCACGGAGGTAATGCTTCTTTAACGTTTTCAATGGTATAGGCTGCCATGGGCGTTCGATAAACCTGCGCACCGTGCACCTTGGATTTCATCGAAGCGCTTTTATGTATCTTTATCATGGTGCCATGGTAGCATACTGCGATTTTCGACACCTTTTTTTTTTTTTTTAAGAACTGTATCTATCTATCTATAGATATAACTGTACCTATTACTTCTTATAGAATTTATTTTGTGGATAGTACTGACCGTTGCAGTAGCAAAATAGCTTTGATAGTTTCTTCACGGTTCAAAATTATGATACGGTTTAACGCATGTTAATTGGTATTAAAGGACATACTTTTAAATATAACCAAAGCTTATATAGATTGTATGTCTCTTTATACCTTTGGGATTTATGAGTATGTACGATATCGTAACGTTTGGAGTACTTTTTAAAAGTATTTAAAAACTGTATCGGAAAAAATAAAGAAGTTGGTACACTTGTTTATTTTAGTGGATCCCGGAGTAAATGATTTCAGTGGTCGTTGCCAAAATTTAAACGAAGAAACAAACGAGTGAGAGCCGCGAGGAGCCAAAGTCCAACGAGCCGTTTGATGTATCGCGCACGGAGCCACCGGATATCTCGGTGCTGCATCTCTTTGTAATACGAGGACCATCTTATAAATTCTGCACCGGTTGGCATGGTCGTTTACTAGGCGAAGCTCTTGCCACCACTCTTGCTCCGGCTGTGCTTCGAGTTTGTAATTGTCCTCGCCTTCTACCCTGCGGCTTTAACCGTTTCGAAGCAATGAACTTTTGAAACAGCGACGTAGCCTCTTCGATAGAACTTTACGCGATAAAACCCCGTTGAAGATTGATACCGTTACTAGGTGCTCGAATCTTCCGAAAGAAATCTTATCCGCCATTTATTATTGGTTAAGATCCAAAGTTTTCTGACGTGTCTCACATATCCATCTCATTCTTCCCGTGGCCTGGCTACCGAAGAAAATCGATCAATTTTTAATAGCCGTTACTCATCTATTCGACCTTGGCCATGGACCGCTAAGATCGCTTATGTCGGTACATATTATATAAAATGGGTTTCATAGCGCAGAATCTACATGCCGCGCCGAAAATTATTCAGGAGTGATGGATGTTGTTCGAGCACGAATACACCACGATTTCATTTGAATAACCGTTCAGCAAAGGTTGCTGCTATTAAAAGTCGCTCATTCTTGTACATTTAACAGGTCAAACGACATTCATCCATATGCGCGATCCGAGATACATCGCGAGTATTTAATAATCGAGAACGATACAAATCTTCGATTAAATGCCCCTATGACCTACAACTACGATCGGCCCAGGGACACCTGCGGTCTCCTCGATAATCTCCGGGAGTGTATCCAGGATACGTACGAAAGGATTCGATAAAGACCAGCGAGTCATTGGGGGTTCGGTCCGTGGCACAAAAAGGACCGGTAGTCGTACACGTGCGAGTTCCAGGCGATTTTGACACAAAGGCAATCCACGACACCTACCGCGAGGCGGGGAAGGGTATAACTTTATCCTCGCTTAATCGCCTTTCCGATAGGTACGAGCCGATCCCTTTGTTCGGGCAATATCTCCGCGCTGTCCCCGCTAATGTATGCACCGGGCCCCTCCGCCCCCTCTGCACCCCACTGCCCCCCCTCCGTCCTCGCTCGCAATGACTCCAGTGCTCCTAACTCCGTAGCCACCACCCCATAGAGAGAGCGGCGAAGGCGAGGGAGAGACCTCGTACTCGTTCGCCTTTATTGAATTTTGGGACCGTTCCAGTTGGAAGAGAGAGGAACCGAGGGAGAAGGAGAGTGCCGGAGGGAGAAGTACGTGCGCGAGAACGACGAGGAAGAGAGAGAAAGTGGGAGAGAGAGAGGGAGATGGAGAAAGGGAGAAAGGGAGACAGAAAGGGCCGGATAGGCGGGGTGCTGGCCAGAATTAATTCACATCCCGCTGCATTGCTTTTTACGATATAACTGCGGTTTGTTAGTCGTTATTCACGGTACGAATTGAATTTCCTCCTCGTACCGAAATAGAAATAGTACGTCCTTTTTTTTCGCGTCCAATCCTGAAGAAGCTTTCTCGCCAGCTGGGCGGGAAACCATCGACGCTTCTGCTCGACTTGGCGACCGATCGTGTTTTTGGCGAGTTTTCCTCGTTTGTGGCTGGGATGTAATGAGGAGCTGGAGGAATGTTTCGATCGCTAGGCGGATGAAGTAGGAAATTCGAGCGTTAGCGTAAATGTTTGCAGGCGAAGAACTTACTTTGCGATGTACGTTGAATTATTTTCCTAAAGCATGAAAGTATGAGTACAAGTGAAAATGTATTTCCTGAAGTATTATCGTACACACAGTAAAGTGATACTAAAAATATACGCGAACATTTCTTTTATATTTATCTTTAAAGGTGTGATCGCCTCAAAGCATTTCGGTATTACTCAATATGAAATCATAAACCAATCTCATTTGTATCGCACCTCAATGTGACACAATGTGAAAGCTACAAAGAATAAAGAAAAGGACATTACCTATTTTTGATATTACCACCGTGTATCTTATCGAATCTAAACGAATATCATGGAACGATAAAAAAAATATACATAAATTCGAATAAACCACGGGCTCAGCAATATTAGCCAGGATCGCTCTGCATTGCTTTATGTTTCTGAACGACCTCCGAGAAGCGCCGTGGCTCGACGCCGACACGGTACGGGGGTTGAAAAATCGAGGTGCCAGAAAACTCGCGCGCATTTCGTGCGGCGCTAAATGGCCCGCTTGTCCGGGAGAAGGCGAATGCTTTCGACTCGTTACGGATGGCGCGATAAAGCACGCCGGCTAACGCGAGATACGACCAATTAGCTCGTGTGCCAAGTGTACGATTTAAGCGAGGCCGAGGGCCCCGAAGGCATTGCCAAACGACGATTTAAACCGACTTCTCGCGGCAACGGCCCGAGGAAGAGGCACGATGCATATTGCCCGCTACCGGCCATGATCTACGAGCCGCGATATCGTTCGTTCCGTCGGATACCTCGAAAATACTCATCCTTTATTTATAGCCGAACCTTTACTTCGAATCTCCTCGTTCTCTAAGAACAAAGTTAAATCCAAAAGGATGCGGACGAGCTAATGATCGAGAGCGGAACGAAATACTCGAACGGTACCATCGGTCGACGAGCACTTTCGAATTAATCGTATAACCTACACTTTTTGTATTAAAAAATTCAAATAGGTGGGTTACGATAGATCACTTACGAGTGATGGGCTGGTAAAACGAAATTATAAGTAAAGATCGTCAGGCCGTCATTCGCGTTCTTAGCGTACTAAAGGATCGCAACCGACATATGGCATTAATAAACCTATCTTAAACCCAAGACCTTCGAGTACACGCGCGTTAAGTCAAGCGGACACGATTATACCACAGGGCCGATTCGCGAGAAGCTCCAGGATGAAAGAAAAAAAAGGAATCTGTGTGGGAAAATTCGAGAAAGAGAGCGACCGAGAGAGCGAGAGAGAGAGGGAAACGAAGGCGGAACACGCGTTGTATACGTACCCCACGTGGTCGTCGCCGATGCGGCAAAACGTCCTCTTCACCCAAATCCCTCCCCCGTTCCTCTCCGCGGTGTCCTCTTCCTCCTTCTTCTACCGTCTCTTCCGAGCACCGTCGGCATCCCCTTCCTCCTTCTTCCCCTCCCGTTGACACCCGCCCCCTCCCCGCCTTATTCCGTCGTACGTGGGAAACCCCGGTGGCGACGACGAAACAGGAGAGAGAGGGACAGACGGAGAGGGGGAGTGAGAAAGAGCGAGACCGGGGGGCGGCGTGGGGGTCGCGGCGACCACGTGACCGACGTGACCGGAACCGCGCGGAACACGGAACCGTTTCGTTCTCCGGCACTCGCGCTCGATCGTCCTCATCTCCCTGGACCCCGCGTACTTTCACCCCCTCCAGCCCCCCTTCCCCCTCCCCTCCTTCCCTCAGCAGCCGTCCTCAGGCCGCGGAATCGACGGCCAGGCTCGTTCTCACCCGCGGACACGTGCCGAGGATCCTCTCCTCTCGTCCGCACAGAAGCGTGCGACTACCATCCGCCGCGGAGCGGAGCGAGTCGGCCGCGGGACTTTGGTATACTGGGAGTATGGTAAGTAGGTACACCCCTGCCACCGCCGCCCCCTCCCCCCGCCCCTCGGCGGGAACCCGCGCCTCTCCCCTCTACGACCGGGAACCTTGCTATCCACCGCCGCCTCCACCGCCGCCTCCGCCGCCAGCGTTCTCTCACCACTCCCCTAGCCGGCGAACCGTGCTTTGCCGCCCCTCTCGCGCCGCCTACGCGCCGCGATCGCGGGGCCCCAGGGACGTATCAACCGGCGATTTGCTCGTTCTGGCTGCTCCCTTTGGCCCCGCTTCCTCGAGGGAACCGGCCGCGTCATCGACGCTGGCTCGAGTGAGCCGAACCGATTGGCTTCGGGCTTGCGCTCTTGCGGAGAGGAAGTTGGGGTAATACGATACGGGTTTGAATTTTGTTCATGGCCCGATTGCTCATCGAGCGATGTGGCTGTAATTCTGGAGTTGTTGGATAAGGTGGTCTTGTACCACCGTGGACAGACTAGGCGAGGAGTAGTAGGTGTGGGATTAAAAGATTTTAATCGCGGATGAAAGAAATAAAGGGGTATATGTACTGTTGGTAGGAACACGCTGGAGTGGTAAATGGAAGTTTGCAGTTGCACCAGGGGAATCCGAGGTTGAATCTGACAGTTTGAATTTCCACCGCCCACGCGACTGTGGTTCTTTAAGGAATATCGAAGGATGTCATCTGAAATGAAGTCATCCATGGTCGCGTGTCTCCGTGCCCACTGTGTCATTGCAAACTTCCAAATCGACGTTCTTTAAGCGGTTTGCGATATTCATCGTATACTTAAGGCCTTTGATGCCTCTGCATTTTTACGATAAGTTAGATCGTCGATTTGAGCTCGTATCTGGCCGCGTTCACGTCGACCTTCGAGGTCTTCGTCATTCAACATTTTCAGGTTGCTCCGAAGCCTCGCATCCTTCTGCTCGGGCAGTTTTTTGAAGAACCTTGAGGTACGAGCAGTAGCCTCCAATCACTTCTGAAACCGTGGTAACGTAACAACCAGGCGGCGAGCGCCTTCGATCGCGGTACCTACGGCTACCCCAACCTCCAACGCGATCATCCGGGTATCGGGAGAAAGTACTACGTCCCTGGAAGGCCGCTACCACCACGGCAGACTGGCAAACGTATAAAAGACAGCGTTTGCATGCTAACATATCTATTATAATGGCGACGTTTGTTCCTCTAGCTCGCCCCTCCGCAACGCACGCTCCCTTTCTCTTCGTCTCTCTATCCGCTTCTTCCCTACCTCCGCCACCTCCACGTTGCATTCCGTTTCACTTCGGCGCGCGCATAAATTACCGCTTTCAAATGCAACAGTATGAATGAGACGAAGTTTCCTCTCTCTCTCTCTCTCTTTTTCTCTCTCCCCCTCCCTCTCTCACTCTCCCTCGCCCTTTCGTCTCCCCCGAAGTTGACGTCTTCCTCCTCTCTCCACCTCGCGGATCTTCCTTTCGCCATCGTGACCGATCCCGCTGGCGCTCCTCGCGATTCCGCGATTACGTCGGGCAGGCCTGCCTTTCGGCACGAGCCGGAGGAGGAACCGGTAGGACCGGAGGAGAGGGCGTTTATTAGCAATTGTAATGCAAGATCGGGGAATGCGCGGGATCCCAGGGATGCCTCGATACGGCGGTGCCGGTACGCGTGTTCCGAGTAACACGATTCCCGATCGTGTAGCATCGAGGGCCTTTGTGCAGGCCCTATCGGCCCTACGGACGCGCATCCAGACGCGCCTGTCTTCCCACTGGATTAGCCTTGAATGCGGCACTATGATGCGTACGTCGAAGCCTCGTCGGATCTTACGATCGGCCAAGTCGATTCCCGGTGTCGTAACGTGAATTTCATTTCTCTCGTCGAGGCGAATGGAATTCACTTCGCTCCCTCGTTTATATCGCTGCCGGTATCGATCGTCGAGATTACATAGTTTATAGGGCCCGTTATGGGCGACGGACGTCCCAGGTTGGATTTTAGAAGAACCTTGCAGAGGTAGGTTTGACGAGCGCGAGGTTCGCCGATAGTCATCGTTTACTAAAACTATTAAAGTCGCATAGTCCAGGGCCTATCGTTTGAGATAGGTTTGGAATACTCGGGCTTAGGAGTTACGTAGCGCGTTGAAAACGTTGAAAGCGATGACGCGACGCTTAAACTTTGCTGTCTTAATTGAACCCCAGTGTGTTTATCGCACTGTAGCTGGTAATATTGAAGGTTGCTAGGAAATCGTGGATGAGTATATCGATATTTTCCGAGATGAGTGCAGAACGAAGCGAAAGGTCAATTTCGTCCATCGAATCAAGATCGCGGCTCTTAGACGGCTTTTATTGGCTTTGTTTTATCGTTCCGCGGCCTGTAGTTCCTCGGAGCAAATTAAATAAATGTCTTCGACGTATTAAACCCGCCGGCCAGAGGTGTTAAGAGTGTCCATAAACCTCGGTTTAACGCAGTGCGGCGTAAAGCGCGGCTCAAAGAATGGGTAATAGTGTCGTCTTATTATGGTCTATCTCTATTGTGCATCGCTCAGTTTAATGGTAGTGCTCACCTTTTATGGTACGTGGGAACTGATTTGCCGAACACGTATGCTAAACAACTTGAATCTAAAGTGAGTGCTACGAGGAAGAGTGGAAGCGTTACGCGCCTTTGCCTCTGCTTCTCAAATGGCCGTATTGTGCGCTGTAAATCGCGATTGAGAGTTCTCGCTCGGAGATGAGATAATGGAGCATAAGTGCGGGAGCTTTGTCGTGTCATCGAAGAACCACCAGGTAGCTGCCACGGTAATTCATCAGTGTGTTTGGTTTGCAATGTTACCTGTCGACCGAGATACTCTGGGACCTACTGCTTGAGCTGGGTCTGAAACTGTCAAGATCGTGGTTACAACGTGTCTTGCGAAGTAATCGAACGATGAACCAAGTCAGTCCAGTTGGTTTATTATTTTACGGATTGAAGCTCGTGTTCTCGCTTTGATTGGTTATTCGAAAGGAAATATTAAAAAAAAATCATATAATTTAATTATACAGTCCAAAGAACCGTGGATAAATGTAGAAGAATGCTCGAGATAATTTGCTTCAGTGCAGAGACAGAAAGGTATTTTCAATCGAATAAATTATTTTCGGAAAAACCTTTCCACGCATCTCGTGAAGATTCGAGCAATTAACATTCCTGAAAATCAAGTATAATACGTATGCAGATCGCGTACGAGGGGTCACACTTTCCTTCTCTCCTGTATCCATTTGTGGAATAATAATAATAACAGTGAAGCCAACGCTAATGTCGTCACGTTAGATAGTTACAGTCATCCGGTCCCATAATAAAAGGGTTGACGCACGCGAGTGCTTCCCCCGATCATAAAGACCACCCTTTGTCCAAATTCTACCGAAATTAGAGATCAACGATGGGAAGCATAGATCGTTCGAACGACCAGTCAGGCTGTGTAAAACCAGATTGGTCTGAGCTGTCATACACTACTATACAACTCTAATGAAAAACAGTTTGAATTTGGCTAACTTCTGTTAACGCGTCACGAACTGCCAATGTAAAGAGCGACGTACCGTTTTCTGAAGGCACACGTTCGAAGCATCATCCAACGCCTCACTATGCGCGTAATTTTTCGGCATCGATGGCAATTTAGGAAAAAAAAGGAAAAAACAGACCAGCCGGATAGTAGAAATGGTAATCCGGGCAACGAACGCTGGCTCAAATCGTTTATGTTAATCAGCCGTGACGTCACCGCCACCCCCGACAGCGGGCAATATCAACCCCTAACTTCGTCCACGAGTAGCAAAACGTGCACACAGGGCGTATCATGGTGCTCCCATAACCCCCGCCCGCCGTTCCCGCTCCTGCACACCCTTTGTCGACGTTAACCCAAAGTGAATGGACCTATACCGCGCGCTGCAGGGATGGGTTTTAACTTCGGGGTGACTTACCCTGAGCGTTATCTATTTTGACAGCGCGGTACGCCCGCGGTCTGTCGTGGGGCTGATCTACAGGGGGGGAAACGGCGGTAATTGTGTTTTAAATACTCTCTGGATCGTTGCAATACTCGCCATCCGGTCTTCGAAAATATCGCAAAGTACCTGTGTAATTTGCGAAGCCTTTGTCGTGCGTTACGTTCGGTAAAAATCCAATAGTAGAGGAATGAATATTTAAGTTCATTTGGTGCCTCAGTGTTATCCGCATGGACTATAGTAGTTTTTTTGAGGGAGCGGATGTGTTATTGATCGGAATGAACTAAAGGTTTTTTATTGTTCGAAAAGAAAAATACATACTAAGTTTCATAATGTGTCCTTTGAACATACTGTCGTATAATATGAGAACAGACTTGAGTGGATGTATTAAACGTGGATCTCGATCGAACGATCGAAGCGAAAAGAAGATGGAGAAGCTGGCAAATCCCCCCCTTCTTCAGCTTGCTCACTCGAAATAACGTACAGTAATTTCCTATATTTTGGTACGCCTTGCAAATCTACGCAGCTGGAATATAAAGATGGTTCCGTAAAACCAAAAGCGTGCGGAATAATTGTCCGTTGTTACCAAGCCTGCCCAAAAACTCTCAAACCCCGTCGATCCTTTGCACGGCATCAGAAAAGAATAACGAGTTTTCGAGTCTCCCGCAAGCGCGATATTTCGTCGGACGTTTATGGCAGAATTCTAAAACTACGGCGCGCCACTGTGTGGAGAACATGGACGGAACGTATGCAATATGGCATTCAATTTGCGACGGATTCGCTGTCTGGCAACGCAAACAACCGCTATTGGGTTCCATTTAATGAACCGAGCCGGAGCCTTCGGAAGCATTTTTGCGCTGTGGGCTCGGCCTAAATTGGACCTCCCTCCCCTGCCCGCCCACCTCTGTCCTCGCTTTGCTCATTTTCTATTTGCTTCCTGCGACTTACGCCCCGATGATTCGCCTCAATACACGCTGCGGCTATGCCTCTCCTTCGCTTAGTTACACGGATTTATTATGAGCGGCACGAATCGCAAATCTACTTCGTTGGGACGTCGTTTCGACTCGAAACCTATCGCCGAAGGAAAAGACGCTTGGGAGCGTAGACCTCTGCTACAAATTAAAAGTACTGTAACAAGAATTCACCTACCGGTGTAAATATTATTTAATACCTCGCATGAAATTCGATATCTCTTTTCGTTAATATTATCACATGGATGGCATACACTTTCTATTAATTTAGATTATAAAAACATATATTTTAAAGAAGAAAAAAACAGATATTAAGAGAAAGCAAAAGGATCGGACCACTTTGAGGTATACTCGCGTAAGAAAGGATACACCACATCGTACGTCTCCGAATAAAATGTACTAATAAAAGTAACTGCAAGGGCTCCAAGAACTCAGAAAAGAGATCTATCACTTCGCGTCTAGCTCCTTCTGACGCAAACATATTCATCGTTTCGTGTTTTTCCTTTTATCGTCCATGGATTTGTATCGCCGGTCTGTCGGATGCTGAGTCGATTTCCTGCGGACGCCGTTTTCGCCCGGCGGACGCACTGACCGAGAAAACCGCTCGTTAAAAATATTAAGGCTTACGTCGAAATCCTCTTAAAAAGTTCTTCGGGCGGCGGCAGGAAGAGGGAAGCGGGCGGGGAAGTAAACGGGACACCGGTATCGGCGCCGTATCGTTCCGCCGCGCAAGTGTCCGGTAAGCTAAGCGGATCCACGATAATCCGGATTACGTATTTGCCCGGTTCCCTGCCTCCTGCCATCTCGATCTCGTGCCAGTCGCAGTCAAAGACGTATTTGCCTCCTGGCAGCGCACCGTCTGCCGTCCATAATCTGTTTAACACTTTGGAAATGAAAGGCCTTTCGTGAGTCCTCGGAAACGGTAGCGGGCGAACGCCTCGCTATGCGTCATCGGCGCGGAACTTCCGAGAAACGATGTCCCTCTCGCGTACGCATACCTTCGTACCCTTGGATTTTATCGAGCGTGAGATAGACGTGGGTCGGCTGGATGCAAATCGGATTTTCCTTCGAGATAATCGATCGGTCGAAACGTCACCTAGAGGGGAGATGCCGGCCCTCCGCTCTCCCTCTGGATACACTTTTATGACCTGCGTAACGTCGGTGCGAACTTGCACGGAATTAGAACGTTCCTACTGGTTGAATAAATATACATCCTTATACTCAAGATCGACATGGAAATCGAAGACGCAAAAGAACGATCGAGCGTTTCAATATGATTTTGATGAATTTTTGGGGGGCTGTTTTGGTGCTCATCATCTTTACTATTAACAGGTAATGGCTATTTATCGAGTTCAGAGCTACCGAAGCGAAGCTTGCAGCGAAGAACCTCCACGATGATCGCGATGTTGGCGATGAATATGATTTTCCTCCGCTCGTTCATTTGCATCGTGGTCAACGATATATGTACGCACTGGATTTTCGGCGTAAAAAGAGCGTGCCTTTGGGCGCGTTCGAGCACGACAGAACGGAGCTCCTTCGCGGATGCGCAGGGTTTAAGCATCGATCCGTAGCGATCTTTAAACAGCGCCATTAACGATTGCGTGCACAAGCCGAGGGGGTCGCGATCAAATGAATATGATGAAAGAGTGGCGGCATTAGGCGAACGTGCCGTGCATACTGATTTGCGGCTGATTGATTGGACCCCTTTCCACTCGACAACGCTGCACCACCGCGAGCCACCCGCCCCCTCGATTTCGCCCCACGAGTGAGCCAACATCGTTGATATTATCAAGCACCCTGCCGGCATCACCGTACTCGCGAATATTTGACGTGCTCCGCCGACACTCAATACTGCCCGATAATTGCACGATACACCGCGAAGGGAGCGCTTTTTTTCCTCGTTTTCTGTACAACCGTGGATTTCGTTTAACGTTCATTAATGCTTTTTGTCGTTATCCACCATCTACCGTGGCAATTACCCCAGCCGAACGCGAAAGCGATTTAGTCGCCATTCGAAATTTGGTTGGTCGACGAGCACCGTTGATTTCGAGCGAAGACCTTATCAGCGAGATGTTTTCGAGAAGGACGATTCTCGGCGATTTTACTAACTGTAGAATTATCGAAAAGCTGTCAAGGATAGCCGCTGCATATCTACGTTCTTATTTTGCTCTTTACGATCGCCTATATTCCGGGATCTTTCGTTTAAAGTGAGTTACGAGTCATCGACGCAATCGTCTTACGGAAAAAAGTTCGAAGGCGAACATAGCTGTGGTCTCCGTTGAGCAGTAGTTTTTTTTAGAAAGACGATTATGCCAGTTGATCCTCGACGGAAAACGTGGAGAAGTAGGGGAGATATTTTGGTAACTCCAACGATGGCGGCTGGCGGGGCTCGGTTATCTTCATTGTCTCGAGGACGGATTGCGCGAACTGTTGGCCTGTAACGTAATTGTTTTTGACGCGGTAATTTTACAGTGTCGTGCGTACACATACACGTCCGACCTGAGGGCACCGGGAATGTCGCGGCGAAGTGTCGTGATAACTGCCGTGCTTTTCCTTCTCCTCCTTCTCGGCCCGCTCCTTCCTTTTTCGCCATCATTCCACGGAGCACGACAGGCTTCCACCGCTCGGGAGCCATCTGCCACGTCGCACGTCCTTTCCGTCGCGTCGGCCAGGAACACCCCGAGGTGTTTCTCCGTCTTGCCTGACGTTTTCTCCAAGGATCTACCCGCGTCTTCCGCTTTGGTGCCACGGCCAGGATCGACCGGCCGGAGTGGCCCCGCTGTCGTCCCTCGTTTGCCTCTCGAATTTAACCACGGGCCATTTTTCTCCCGATCCGACTGCGAGAGAAAGACACGCTTTAACGAATGCGTCAAAACATAACGAACCGGCTGGTTCTTGCGAGATTTTAATTCGCTCGTCGGCCGCTCACTGCGCTTCGATCGGGATTAACGGATGGAGCGAGAGTGAAAAGGAAATTCTCCTTCTCTACAGTCGAGATACAATTTTTTGCCGACCCTCTTCTCATTATTCGTCTAGGTTACATTGTATCGATACAAAGAAGACCGGTGGTAAGGGACTTGTATCCGGTTTATCGAGAAGCAAGGATTCGAAACAAGTCGACGAGGTTATTTTATAGAGACTTGTACATCGACTACTCGTATCATCGTTATTATCATCTCATTGGAAATCGGTGATATCAAAGGTGTACTTACAATATCTATGAAAGAAATGGCTTTTAATTCCAACCGCCGAAAAATCACGAGGAAGGTAACAAGGTAGGCACGTTACTCCATCGACGATGCAAAAGCCCCATTCGGGAGTTCACGGCCCTTGAACTCACGAGTACGTAGACAATGACCAAGATAAACCCTACCGATTCTGAACGAGTCAAGTCCGTACCCGGCCGTGGATGTTTCCAGCTAATCGAATTGGGCCATCCCAGTGGTCAAATATCGGACATCCATTGAGCGCGTTGCGCTCGATGACAAGCATGTCGAAGCAAAGTATGCGGGGTCCCTGGAAGCGCGGAGCTGAGAGAGGGGCAGAGGGGCGCACGATGCTGCAAAGAGGGGGCGGGAGGAGGGACGGGAGCCAGAAGATAGGGACAGGGCAGGAGGGAGGACGGGAGCGGTGCCCATCGCAGGAGAAGCTGCACCGCCCGAAGGAAGGAAAGCGGTTCGAGTTCTCTCGACCGTCCCTCTTCCACCTTGGCTTCGTCTTTGTCCGTGTCACGCACACGCACACGCGTGCGTGGCCATCATCCTCGCGATCCGGGACGTCTCGCAGGGAGAACGAAGGTAGTCGAGGGGTCTGGAGTTGCCACCACGCTACTCGTCGGGGCCCGTCCGGTGCCGAGGAACCGGGAGATGCGGCCCCGAGTAGCCGGGAGCTACCACCGGGCTGCGATGAGCGCGAGCGGGCCCTCCTTCGAATCGAGGAGGCCTCCACCGCGGCCGCATACCAAGGAAAGTATCTCGCGGTTATCCTCTCCCTTCGACCAATAACTCCGTGTCATTCTCGATTGCTACTTTCGTCGGGCGTCTCCTCGTTATCGCCGCTGCGCCGTCGATAAGGTGTGCTCTTCCTCTTCCCCTCTTCCTTTTGGTTCATGTCCGACTAGTTTTTGTCATTTTGACCGAGTCCGTATGATTGCACGCGAGGTGCATTGTAATCTTCGTCCATTCATACATTCGGCGAGGGTGACTCTCGTTACTTTAACTTGAAGGCTGTGTTGTATATATGTATTGGAGACTTGAGAGAGAGACGGGGGGTGAGGAGATGGTCCTGAGAGGGTATTAGGACAAATAATGCACTTCGGATCCCACGACATGGGATATAAAAGCTTGCATTTTTTTTTCGTACGTTAATACGGGTAATCTAAAGTACAGCTTCCGGTAGTTTGAAACTTACCTAACGAGTTCTATATATCGGAGGTACGCTTGATATCTGCACCGTAGTTTCTTATGGATTGAAACCCATCCGAAGCGGTGTATCATTAACTGAATAACCGTAACGGCCGATACTTAGTGATTCAAAATAAACAAATCAGCGAGTCGATCTTATAAACGCGAAATATAAAGAATTGATTTAAAACGTAGAGATATCCGTATTGAGGTCGTGTTTTTGCGACTCTTTAGATATGAATAAATCCATTTGTCTCGATAATTATATTATCGCGGAAGGGCGTGAATATTATTTATAGAGCATCATTGCTTTCGTATCTACCGCGAATTCAGCGGCCGACATCGTTACAAGCCGCGCGGTCGCTAGGCCCTTCAAGATTCCAATGGGTCCGACAACGTGGTGGGATGCTTTTGACATTCCTCTCATACTTCGGTGGCACCGAGGATAAATGGGAGACAGCTTCGATTGTTCTGTTTAACGAAGGCACTCGGGTATTCGACACGAGGCGATTAGCACTCGCGGTCAACGAGTTTCGCCCACTCGAAGCATAAAGCAAGCGAGGATCGTGCAATACGGATAATGTTAATACCATAAATAACGAATAATCGACTAAAAGTAAACGTAATTATCGTAGGTATAAAACACCATAGCATCCCGAATCAAGAAAACGCTAATCGTGATTCGGAATTACCGCACAAAGCGAAGCGTCCTTTTTTCGAACAAAATAATTACGTTTCTTACTCGACTTTGTATTATCCCCAATTAAAGAGTAAGCGCAAAAGCGTACCACAAATATACCACGAAATAAAAAAAAACCTTGTACAAGATATTAGCCCTCGAACAAAAATATATTCCGAATATACACCATCATAAGGCGTGCATAATTACAAAAACGTGCAGGAACAATTCACAAGCGGCGTTACAAGTCGTGGAACGGCTACAAAAATGAATCGAGCCGTGCAGGAGCCACGAAGGAATGTACGAGGGTCCAAATAATCGCGTAAAAGGCAAGATCGGCGAGATTATAAAATTTGGGATAGAGAGAGAGAGAGAGAGAGAGAGAGAGAGAGTGAGGCCACATACGTGCGCAGCCGTGGTTATACGCGAGGCATGGGAAGGCGGCGGTGGTGGCGGCGTCAGCATCGGGATCGGCGTCGGCAGGAGGCCCCGGAGGCACGGCAAGACAGGGCCTGCAAAGCGACGTGGCCTGGCCGTGGCTTCGTACACGCTCTTCGTGCTCCTCTCTTCGGCTTATACGCGCCAGGATGCGGCTGTGTTGGCACAGCGTCGCGGTAGCCGCGCCGGAGAGATGGGATTGCGCGATAGGCCGCGTGTCGAAAATAGAAATATAATCTGATAGGCTCATTGTGCCTCGAGCCACTCGGTGCTATCTGCCACTACCACCGACGAATCGTACCGGCTACCTCGCTCCTCTCTTTTTACCTCTATCTCCCTCGCTCCTTCCTCGCCGCCTCCTCCTTCGGCCCTTCTATCGCCCGCCTCATCGAGCCTCTCCTCTTGCCCGAGTTTCATTCGCGTTACGTCTATCTTCCTTCGATTTTGTTGCCCTTGTAACTCTCTTTTCGTCCGGCACGTACGCGATATATCCCGCATTTTATCGTCGAGATTTAGTCCGCTCCGAAGCGGGTTGAAAGATGCCGGAATACGTCCGAGCCTTCTTATGGGCTAGGCACGTTATTTGGTTTATTCATTTTCGACGGGCCTGGCTGGCGCATTTTTTAGCGACCCTTTATAAAGGATAGGGTAACTTTGGTAAACATCCGCCATGCTTTATTCCGGCTCGAAAGCACGATACTGAAAGCGCTGGCGTAGCGAAAGAGCGCGAGGTCGATCTCGGTTGCTCGGTGGTTACGGTTAATAAATCCTATACTTGCCGGTTTACGCATCCAATGGCGGTTACGCTGGACTCGATATAGCGAGCTTTTACTCATTATATATGCTCGATCAAAATTGATGATTGATTTACGCTTGGAATAAACGTCAAAATTCTTAATCTTCCTGCCGGCCGAATCGCTGTAAATCGTTACGCCACTCTCAATTTTTGAAATATCTCTGGCAGATAATCGTCGGGATCCATTCGCGGCCGTTTGTCATTCGATATATCGTCACTTCGCGAAATGATTCCCGGTATTTCACCCCGTCCCGTGTATTTTTACCCCGCGGTCGGCGAACGGCTCCGGGCATTTCGACAGCGCCGGACAGCTGACAGTTTTGGCAGATGAAATCACGAGCAAACCACCATAAATTACGCGTATAACTATGAACGTGAGGGGCAAACAAAACCGTATGCAGAGCGGTAATAATAATCCATGACGCGATTCGAGAGCGAGGAACAGAACGACGTACCCGGCCGAGCTTCCCGGATTATCCCAGAGCCTTGCGATTTTTATGCTGTAACTGCGGGATGACGCATCCCGCTGATAACTCGCCGGCCATTCCTTCCTTCGGCGGCCCTGAAATATTCGGCGGGGGAAAAGCCGCAATTTGCGGGGAAAAAAGCTATGAAGAACCTTTCCTGGCCGCGAGGCCGGGCCGTAAACCACGGCGTAGCGGGAGCGTGACCAATGGCATCGTGATCGTAAAGAAATTAGAGGGGCAGTAATGGTTTCCGGGTACGGTGCTTTCCGGTCCGCATACATCTTCCACGGCCGGTCCGCGGATATGCGCCCGCTATATCGGGTTAGCAAGTGACCCTTCGCGGCAACGACGCCGGAAGGAGAGCATTTGTCTGCGTCCAGCCTACGTTTTCTTTCGACCGATCGATCCTGACGTACCTGCCGGACTCTCCTCCCACCGCGATTCGGTCCGCTGTCACCGATCTGATTGATACGAGTTTCGCGAGTGTGTTCGCGCGAGTGCCGGCTCTTCGCCGAAAAAGAGAAGAAAGCGTAATAGAGGTCGTTTTAATCGTCGGCTCGATTTTCCACCCGGCAGTGCGAATGCTATCTCCGCAAACGAATCGGCTCGAACGTTTCCTTATCTCGAACACGCGTAATATATTTATCGGTACAAATATTATGCATGAGGTTTTAGTCTCAGGCGCGTTAGTTTGTACACTTGGAAGTGGCTAAGAGCAAAAGATGAACACGGTCAGATATATACATCGGATTAAGGGAGGAAGAAATGGCATTTGCGCCGCTTAAAGCATATTCATGGGCAAATGTATACCTACGTTGCTGGACGTCGATATACACGGTGTACGCGTTGAATATAACACATTATCACGTAACAGAACTGTAATGCGATAAATATAGCTATAACGGTAATCGTAATAATAACCTTTGGTAATCTTAATCGGACGGAAGACGGTAACAAGTATGTATCGCGATCGAGAGGATAGGAGAGGAACACCGTGTAGGTTTCTGCGCTATCGTCGGTTTATCGCGTACGCGGAGATGGTCGTTAAAGCTTCTTTGAAGTACCGTACCTCATAAAAGGCATCTTCCATGCGAGCCCATGGACGGGATAGCTCTGCGCGTCAAAACGTCTATTTCTAATGGAAAACGGAATTCCATTAAACGCGGTGTACTATTAAGCTCGAAGATGTCCCCGGTCTCTGCGCTACGTTCTAAATTACACTTTTCAAATCTTATTATATTAACTTCAAGAAGACGTACCTGATTAACGGACGTTAATTGCCGACTAACGCAAGTATGAGATAAAAATAAGCTGGTAATTGCTCGGAGAATATGATTAAGGAACGAGGGAGTTAATAATCATGTATAACGCGGCATCTGTACCCCAAACTTTTGTTGGTAAGAACAAAAGCCCAGTAGCTTCTTTACTCATTTGTAATCTCGAAGGGCATAGAGCGATGTCACGTAAATCCTTCAACCCTCCACTGCCGACATTTCTATGCGACTTCGGCAATTTGATCGTACCTTAAATCCCCTTTGCGTAGAATCTTATGTCCATAATGGAGAATAAAGAAGTTGGATATAAACAACGGATCATTTGTGCACTAAAGAACACCTATACACACAAAGCACAAGGCATCTGTACGAAACGTTACTTTGACGTTGCCATGAGTTACAGAGGGTTGACAGTGAGCTAATCTAGTGTTCCCAAAAACAGACGTGATATTATAATACAATAGATTCATTTTAAATCGGGACAGGACAATTGTGGTAAACAACGTTATTTCTGGTATCGATGGATCGCACTTGCTTCGTCATCGACCGGACCTGACTTCTGACCGGGAGATCGCGATCTATTAATTTCTCGAATCGATCGGGGGAGCAATTCAATTTTCCAAATTTTCGGCGTTCGCGGAGCAAGCCGCGTCGTGTGCGCTTGCTGAAAACGCGCGAACGTACAAACAGAGATGCAATCAGGGACCTGGGACCATCGGTCCGTGGTGAGTGCGAACACGGCTGCACGTACGCATCGTACGTTTTGCTGCATCCTGCCGGACGTGCATTACGGGGAACGACCATCGTACATTCGCGTCTGTCGTAACAATGGCGCCTCGAATCTACGCAGCTTCTTTGCTCGGGGATTGGCGACTGGACCGACGCACGCTCGCGTAACATCCTGAAATGCTTAAAATTCAAGCACGGCTGTGCGGTTGTCGGGAATCGCGAACAATCTTAATCGACGCATCCGAATACATTACCTTATCGATCGGATAAAGGGCCTTTATCGATTCTAGGCGGACACAGTATCTTGCCTCTAAAAGCATTATTTCGAGCACCATAATATCTTCACAAGACTCTTCTAAAACTCTTGTGTCGATCACATGGAGATATAGAAAAATCGCTCTCCCCACGGAAAAATTTCTTCGGATACTTAAACAAAAAGATACCTACTATACAACCCCTCGCGGTCTTAATACGCAATCTCCCTCTCCTGGAATCGAGGAGGAAAGGAACCGGCACCCCTTCGTTCTTTCAAATCCCCGAAAATCAGAGCGCGAATCTTCTTATCGCGGAAACGGGCCCACTCATCGTCGCTATCGCCGTCCTAAGAAACACCCCCTTCGCTCTACGTGCCCCAGTCTTATCTCGTTAATTCGATCGTGGACCGTTTATCGGTTCTTGCCAATTCCGGTTTTGCCGTTCCTGGAACCGTAGTTTCGAGCGTGGCAAGAAATTGGAGTGGTAGGTGCTCGGACGATGTACGGCCGGAAACGGAAATGATCAGAGCGGCGAGAGTGGTAGTGGCCCCCACCCCCCTCGCCCCCACCCCTCCCACGTCCCTGCGCCAGCAAGCCTCGCGCCACCGACCGTCCGTCCGTCGTTGTTCGTTCGTTGTGGATGCACGATTGCGAGCGGAACACGGCGGAACGCAAAATGGAACGGGGGGCTTCCCGGCCAGCCCGTGTGCGTACTGATTGATCAACATTGTTGCCGAATTAGACTCCAGCGAGATGGGCATATTGATTGGCAATCAGTGTCGCCCGGCCACAACGAAGCCTGTCCGTCCGGGAAATGGTTTGCTAACGCAAACACCGTCGCACCTGGATCGCCGTGGTGTTGTTTTTCGCCAAAAAAAAATATCGTCGACGACATTTCGCCGACGTTTTTGACGCGAACGTTGCGCTCCGATCGCTCATCCCCGATTTCGTCCTTTACCTAATTTTCGAGGAGCCCCGCTACGAACCTTCAGGATAATTTTCCGATCGAAAGAGAATTACATTGTATCCGCGACGATGTCGATTATCGGCATGAGGACGGTGAGTGACGCGATATGAGGGCGAGCTTTGTACAACGCGATGGATACACTCGTATGGAATTGTATGCAATACGAAATAGCGTTACGCGCTGTGAAGTGGTTATGGAAAAAAATTGAGAAAAATGAATTAGAATGCGTTACTTTATTTTTATTTCTATTCGAAATATTAAGATCGCTTCTCGATCAGAGACGATGCTGATTTTGCTCGTTAAGTGAAGAGGTACGGATGGAGCGGGTCTCGGCTCGTAGCAATCTCCCGGCGATGAGGCCTGGGCAATCATTATTCTTCGCGATCGAGTGTACTTTTCCAGTAATAACGAGCAAACTGGCTACGAATGGTTAACAATACTTTAAAACTTTCTAGAAAACAAATAATATATACAGTTAAGCTTTACTGACCAATAAATTGATAATTTCCTCTGCGGCAAAAGAAATCATGAACGAACAAGTGCAATTTAGCCTATAGCTCGGAAAAGTGTTTACCCTTAATTGGATCGCTTAATCCGACTCAATTTCAAGTTATCCAGATCTCTCTTTTCCAATGACGACAGCCTTATCCCCCATTACGCTCCTTCCTACGTACACTTGCTTCAGGTAGGTACATATTCGAATAACCGAGCAAACTTTGTCAAATTTTTTCGACCATACACTCGGTAATCCCTGCACTAAAACACACATGTAGAGGAAAATCCGTTAGCCATCTTTCACGGTTGATCACCTCGACGCGACGAGAGTCATCTCATCCAACTCCCAGCACGGTTTGCATGAGACCGAGGGGGCTTCGCGACTCCCAAGATCGTTCCCCGGGCCTGTTCCGGCAGTAAACGTCCTCGAAATTTGCGAGCAACGAAGGGTGTCGGGAAAGAAGTCGCTCGAAATCGCGCGAAAGGCAGCGCCTCCCGATCGACGATGCGTCCCTCGGGGCGGAAAATCGGCCTCGGCCAATCAGCGGGCGTACGGACCAGAAAATGATCGGCAAGTTGGCTGGATATTCCGTAAGCACCGACCGGGATGCACCTGGGCGAGAAACGACACGGATACGGATGCCTCGTGGCCCGCGAGCGTAACGTGGAATGCCGCTTTCGAAGCCGAGGCGCTTTCATCGGTTTCGAGCGGCCCTCTTTACGACTCTGGAAGACAAAAGCGAGCGGGCTCCTGTCCGGCGCGAAATATTCGAACGCGGAAGTATTAATCCGCGTACGATCCCTACGGGTGTACCTATGGGGTAACAAAGTATCCCATTAGCTGCGCCGCTTCCATCCAGCACCGACTCGAGGACTTTTCCAACGCTCTGTTTCTGCATCTTTATTTCCCCCATCTTGCACCGTAGTTTGAGTTATTCATCATGGTAATTTCGCGGCTCTGCTCTCGTCGCGTGACTCCTCTCGGCGGAAGAGGACCTCGGCGGATGAGGAAGCGGCCTTGTAACCAGACAGACCAATCTCGAGAACCGTTCATTATTTTTGGATTCCTATATGCCACATCCACTTGAATATACCTTTTACACACGAGTCTAGTATATTTACTTATCTGAAATACAGCTTTCCGGTTTTTGTCGAAACGTCATCATAAGATTATTATGCAAATACTTAGATATTAATTTCTCGCTTTGGTCAACTGAAAGCTGGAGGATTGTGGTGTTCGTTAACGGGAGTACGTAGTTTAAGACGTAAGTGTATACATATAAGTCGTCTTTGTCATCGAGGAGACGCGGAACTTGGGTAGCTCCGAGTTTCCTTCAAGAACGACTTGAGGCGAGTGCGGTGTGCATAGCGCGTTACTTCGACTCGATCGATATAACACTTTTCGAACTGGGATTAAATTTATAAGGCGGTACTTTGGATTGCAGCTTACTCGAATACGGCTGCCAGCGGATCCCGATATTAGAAACGTCGGTGGCACGGTACCGCGTTTATGAGACGTGCATGACCGCCAACAATGGCTAGCGGCAAAGCCCGTTCGTCGTTCGACGCGACTTTCTTTTATTATACACGGGGAAAAGCGTGTACCGCAAGATCGCGGTAAGCGTTACAACCTCGCGGCTCATACGCGCTTGAAAAAATTCGAGGAAGCGTGTGAAAGAATGTAAGCTGTCGAGGAGGTGACTGCGATTATAACGTAGGCTTTGTCGCGTTATTGCGATGTTAAGAACGTACTATCGCTCGAAAGTTACTTTACCGACAAACGACTCGTCGTTGATATAGCCAGGTAGAGCCAATTCTTTTTTAGCCCGTCACCGTTCTTTCCTCGAATTTGATGGCTCGCACTGGCCCTTTGCTTTAGTGAAATGCCGTCGTAAATAGTAACGACGAATGGTCTTGATTTTCTCGAGTAAACGATCGTCGCTAGGTACGCTTTGGAGAAGTTCACGAAAGTAAGTGGAGATACGCTATTACGTTTACAGCGCTGTACTCTTACGAAAGGTTTATTACGCTTTCTCAAAGTGGCGTCGGTTAACGGTTTCCCATTTGGTAGAGACAAACAGCCGGCCTAACTTTCATAAGAAAACAATCGATGCCTCCTGGGTTTTCAAAAGATATTACAGCGAGCCTTAGATATCCGCTCAAGGTAGTCCTTTCATCACTGGCTCGATAAAGAGAGTTTCGCGAAGCGTAATATCGACGATAGAAGCGAAATACATCCACCTCCATGAAACTATACCAAAGTACTACTCGTAATTGCTATTTCGCCAAAAACGTACCTAGCGTTGCGTGAAATAACAAAAATCATCGAGTCGATTTCCCAATATCCGCCAAGGCTCCACCCTGTCCCAGCGAACGATAACGATCCTCCAAAATATTATCCGTAAACTCTACGTCTCCCCGGAGAGAAGTAAAACACTCTCCCTGATTTTCTTGGGAAAACGGCCGACTATCCTTCGACCTTTAAAGGGACATTACGAAAATAGGTGTGGGAGCACGGTCAGATTAAGATCGGGCGATCATGTGGTCGATTCGGTGATAGGACTTACGTACGGGTAGCCTGGCTGGAAGCCCTCCCGATGCTCGCCCGGGTAAGCCTTCCTCTCGGCCAGATAAGCCTTTGGATTCAACCCCGGAGGTTGATCACCGATAGCCCGTCGTTCTAACCTACTCTCCCAGCACTAGCACCCAATTCGAAATCCTTTGGCACCCTCTCGTCCGGGCTCCGGCGAGTCGGCCGACGCCGCTGGCAAACGCCGACTTCGAGGAGCGCCTTTCTTCGTCTCG
Organism: Ampulex compressa; assembly: GCA_038496175.1. Classification (NCBI taxonomy): domain Eukaryota; kingdom Metazoa; phylum Arthropoda; class Insecta; order Hymenoptera; family Ampulicidae; genus Ampulex; species Ampulex compressa. Next base: position 47,981 of record JBCFXI010000068.1, on the reverse strand, counting down.
CTCCTTTTTATGGTCCGTTAAATGAACTTCCCGGGCTGTTTTATACCGACTCGCCTGGGCATCCTCGTGAATCTCCCTCTCCCTCTCTCGCTTCCTCCCCGCTGCTCCTCTCTGTCCCACGTAGGTATGCCGATTTACGAGCTACCCGCGGCCTCTCGACCGTGAAGAAGCGCATTTTGAGCTTAATTTTTGTCGCGTCTCGAAATACCCTACGGCCTATGCCGCGAGATAAGACTTCGGGCAAACGCCCGTGGAATATACTCTTTGCGGTTTTATGCCGCCGGAGACAATTGGATGGTGCGATGCGGTGTAGATAGGCGCTGTAAAGCAAGTACTGTTCATCCAAGTATTCGTATAATATAATAAGATCAAAAATGGAAAGGAAGTGAATCTGGTACTGCACTCTTGTAAGATGATCTATCGTAAGCAGCGTTCATCAACAGTCAAAATCTAATTGATCGTAATCGTCACCAGTAGAGTCTTGCAATACAAGGCCGTATTCTCGTTGTCCACGATCGCCAAATGCAACTTGCGACCCAAAATTTCTACGCTGCCCCCACTGTAGGTCCCAACGAGTGTTTCGCATAGGTACACGACGAATCGAGCTCATCAAGACCGAGATACGCGAACTCGCGTTGTTCGTAAACGGTTTTCGCGCAAACGAGCTTTTCGGTGTGCTCCTCGTGATCAGAGGAGAGTGGATAATTAGCAAGGAGGCCGGAGTCGCTTCCTAAAGAAGCCATAGCCCCGGAGGACGTTGGTCCTGGCCAGGAATCTTCGAGCATAGATGGGCAATTAAAGGGACGCTTGGAATCGCAAAGTTTTGGCGAGTGGAAGGGGGCGAGGTCTAGCGACGCTTGGAATGCAGTTTTACAGACGGCCCAGGAGGACGAGGAGGGGGGCAACGAGAGTGGGAGGCCGAGGGGGAAGGGCTGCCCGATAGCAGTTTCCCAAACCGTCGCCATTAATAACCAGCGAGATTATACGCTGCTGAAGGTAAACCCGAAGCTGAGAGCTGCCAGTACACGTCCGCTCGGTCCTTCGCGGGACCACGAGCTCCGAAAGCGAGTAGGAAGAAGGCGCTGCGACGCAACCAGCTTCCCATTTAATATCGCCTACCTACCCGGCCTAACGACCAACCAACTATTTGCTAATTTCCCTGGAATGCCGCTGTCCTGGACGCTGGACGCGCCTCGAATTTTATTTTCCCGCGTGTACAGCAGTTACCTTCCTACAATCCCCGCAGCGTCTTCTCTCAACATGGAGACACTGGAAAGGCAAGAGTCTTCGGCACGATTCTCAAGTCGCGCCTACTTTCCTATAACATATATATGAATATACAAGTTATACAACATTCGGTACATTATGCTCGAACGCAACGATCGCGTACATTTCACACATTCACACTGAGAACGATTCTCGGTTGCGAAAAATCTCACGGAAGCCCTGGCTTCGATTATCGAGTAAAGTATCGATATATCGAGGAAGATCCCAAAAGGCGCAAAATCCAGTGCCAATCGCCGTTCATTCGGAGTACCATGCGCCAAATCCCCCCGTCTTCCATAACGTACTCCACAGTTCCGTGTAAGAGGGTGGTCCTTCTTATCGCGGGTGTAACACCGGTAAGGACGGAATGCGGTCGGCCGGCGGGAGCGCAGGTCCGTCCGTCGAACCGGTGGCGGTATTTGGACAGGCTGTCGGCCGCGCGGACGCTCGTGGAACACCGGGGCAACAAACAGTACAATACAATATTACAATCCGGGCAACAGCGGCAGCGTCCCACCGGCGCAGGTACAACGCAGTGACAGCGCAACATATCAACCGCGGTGCTCTCTCCTCTCGCTCTCTTTCCTCCTCCCTTTCGTGCCCGCCCTCCTACCTCCCCGCCCTCCCCTCCCCGGCCCTCGCGACCGATCGGCTTCTGTCCGAGCTCGCCGAGCGACTATATCCGATTGGCCGGATCATTAATCACCGGTGACCGCGCAGCAGCCCTGTCCCGTCCTGCGACTAAACTCGTGGAATCGAGCTCACCGGGGGTGTACGTGCCGCCGTTTTTCTCCTTCCGACTGCGCTCACCCCTCCTCTTTTTTTCTCCCCTGCCTGGGCGCTCTTTCGTCGCGAAAAATCCTCGAGTCACGGTGCGCCCGGGGAGGGGCAGGGAAGGATCGGGCCAGCGATCGAAATCGCGCTTCCCAACGGGCGATCTCGATGGGATTTCGGGGAACGCGCACCGGGTCGCTCGTGACGAATGCACGCCCGCTTCTTTCCATTATTTTCCCCCCGCGCACTCACTCGCGGACGTAAACCCCCGCCGTTTTGCTGTCCATCCGCGAAGGATATCGCGTCCCAGGTGGATCGCTTCGTTATTCCCCGTTGATCGCTGCCGCGTGGAACATCCTCCTTCGCCTCCTCTGTTTACAACGAGGCGCGATGATTTTTCGATTGGTCGTAACGAGTTATGAGCGATTGACCGATTGGTAGAGCAGCTCTGGTTATTAGTCGTCGATCGGCACTGCGCGGACCAATCTCTCTTGTCCTTTGCTCCCATGGAGTGCCGATGGTTTTTGGACGAGTTATAATGAACCGAACTGATTGGTCCCCTGGCAGAGTAGTTCTCATTATCCACGGTTGATCGGAACCGCGTGAACGATCCTCCTCGTTCTTTCCGCACGAGTTCCGATGAGTTTTGGACGAATTATGACGGATTAAACCGATGGATCGTTTGCTGGAACGCGATCGGAACGTTCCACGACGCTTTCGATTCGCAACAAAGTATTATTTGTTAGATCTGCAATTCGCGCGACAACTTAATGTTGTATTTATTATATTTGGCTCGTGCTATGCTACGCTAATATTACCCTTCATTGTACGACGAACGACTGCTTAACGCAAATTCAAAGATAAGGGATGCAATTTGAACGTGGATATTTTTTGTGCAACGCCAAAATTTTATCTTTACCATTGGGTTGTCCGAAATGTCATGACGGTTTTTTTCTGTTTTTCAAAACCATCCCAAAATGCGTCATGACTTTTCCGACAACCTAATACATTACAGTGCGCTGTTGTAATATGTCGAGAGATGTTGTCACGTTTGGTATCGTTTTACTTTTTTTTTTTTTTTTTTTTAAATAAAACGCAGGTGGGTGATCGTTTTTCCCGATGCACAAACGTTTAATTCGGCGGATCTGCCGAAGAAGCGCTTAATAAAGCACGGGGTTATGATTGGCGCCGCCGACTAACTCGATTAACCTGTCGGATAATTAATTTATTCAAGATCCCGCGAATCGATAAGCGCCCGAGGAGCGGAGCGCGATGATCGACTTGCGAAACTCCACCAGCACCGGCACCACCACCGTAGGCGAGAACTCGGCCGCCCATCGCCACCCACTCTCCGCGGGTCGTTTCGTTGCGAAACTTATGATGTCGTTAGCGAATCTGCCTTTATCGGCTCGCTTTCGCCGCATGCCTCGCATTACGAACATTTTCCACCGAGCTCGCACAAATATATGTGTATATACGTACGCACATACACACACGCATACTTAAACTTGGGAAACTAAACCGTTGCAACGATATTCGACACCTCGACTGTTTAAACAACGTGTACAAAGGGCTCTCCTTTCGATAAAAACACCGTATATACGTTTTCTCTTATTATTTGCTTCTGCATTTAAAGAGTCGGGTATAATGGTGCAATCGATGCTTCTGGCTTTAGAATCAAGGACATTCGCTCAAGACGGTACAGCCAAGTTATCGTGCGAGATACTTACAAGCCGCGCCGATTTGCAGCACTTCGCGCGGATAACGCAAAGCCGGACGTCGCTCAGCGTTAAAAAGCAATCGCGCTAAAGTAAATGGAATTGAATTAAAGCCACTGGCACGGTGACGCGCCGATTCCAAGGTGATTCGAAGAACAATGTGCGTATCTCGAGGTATCGATGCGCCGCGAACGAAGCCGCGGACGGGGCGCGCATTCTCGCGAGACGTGTTCTCGAACGTGGCGAATCCGGCATCGTACTGGCCTCCCTTTTTGCCGAACAGACGGTCAATCAATGTGATTCAGTTTGTCCAGTTAGGGAGACTGGATCGTGTGATACCCGTCGGCCGGAGCGCCGCTCGAGGTCTTAGGATAAGGAGTTCGAAAAAACCGTGTCGGCCGGCTGTTACGACAAATTGGGAGCTGCCATCCCGACAAACTCGACCCAGCCCGACCCAAGCTATTCTCGAGTGACCTTACTTCGCGGGTTCATCGGCGATCCTGGGCCGATCTATCGGCTCCCATGACCCCTGGAATCTCCCGGGGACACCTCTAATAGCCGGATTATCTCTCCTCTTGTGTTTCTTCCGTCACCCTACTCGCTCGCCCCCAATAAGGGTAACGAGTCCACGGTGGTCTTTCCACGTCTTTATCGGTCCCCGGGACAGGTGGACGACGTAGCTTACGATCGAATCGTCTAACCGAGGAACTGGACTCCCTTCGATGTGCTACGTTTATCGCACTATCGATCGCCTCTGCGCCAGGATACGCGAACGCACAGGAGCTTATCGCGATACGCGAATTTCTCGGTTGGTTTATAGTTTAGCATCATCAGAGGTATTGAAGCGGTTTGTAACGGATCGGATAAATAAGGCGCATTTAGACTTTGAAGGAAATGATGATTATCTTCTTATTATTTCATAACGATAGCGGCACCGCGTGTCTGTAGATTTTTTTTAAGCAGGTGATGCTGTTTCGAGAAGTACCAGCGTGATGTGAAGAATATTTTTCTTAATATTAATAGTGTTTTGTGTATCTTTTAAATAAAATTGAGGTTTTACGGAAAAACAGTCTTTTTTTTATTCCTAACGATAAACACAGAGATTCGAATGTCGAGTGCCGCTTTGAAGATGCAAAGCCATTGACTGAAATCATTTTCCTTCGCGGGAAGAACAGTTTCTCGATACCGCTCCGCTTTGCAGGAATTTCTAAGAAAGCTCTCCTCGGGTAAGCACCGCGTTGGATTATCCATCTACCTCTCGCGGGATGAGAGTTATTGATTTATCGATTGGTTCGTCAAACGATTAGGAGGGTCCGGTGATTAATAGTCGACGTATGCCACGAGGTAGACTGACGTACCGTGTGTTCGTCTCCCTTTTCCTCCTGGCGGTCTCTCTCTCCCTCGATCTCTCTCCGCCTCTTGGCTCCTCTCTTTCCCGCTCATCTCGAACAACTCGCGTCATGTAAGTTATTTGTACTGGTAGACGGACATCTAACGACCGTGTCTCGCGGGTCGATCGATGTTTTTACCGCGCGCGCTTGTCGCTACGCGAAAGAAGCTACGACGTTACTTTTAAAACGTCACGATGCGATGCAGGAAAATTCGGGTCAAGTACGAGCGGCACGGTTTCCGCTTCAACCGAGCGGAGAATTGCAAAGCAATTGGAAAGCAAAGCGTTCAAAGGGCAGGAGACCGCTTTTGCAAGCGACAAGGGTCACCGTGCTTATTCGTTTGCTTTAACATCGACGTCGACCGTTACCGTCACTTCACCCAGAACTTAACGTACGACTCTTTGCTTTGTTCCGTTTCTCGCTATAAGGAAATTTGCATAAGGCCGATTTATATCTCGTTCTTCACTCGCACGATGTATGGCACAACGCGCGTAACATCATCATAAATGGAACTATAAATAATGATATACAACCGATACTCTTCAACAGGCTGCACATTTACGCGCGATACAATTATAGTAAATAATCTACAGCCTCCTCAGTATCAACGGTAGTTCACGCTGATCGATGCAGAGTGTGCAAAGATTTTTTCGCAGATTTTTATTGGACTTATGAACAACCAAAGGAATTTTTATCGGTGTATTTTCGAGAATCCATTTCCCGCTAGGGCGGCCTCCTCGGGCGTTCCACGCGATTCCCGCGCGATTAAAGGACAAGTCTCAAAGGTGGTAGGAGCAAGCTGTTGTGCGTACCATGGCGTAATAGCGTTCCAGTCAAGTTCCAAAGCGTTAAAGCGTGGAAGGAGTTGCCAAGCCGGGCCGTCTCGGCCGGCTCATTTGCTGTCGTTGCTGTCGTTCGCTGCCGACGGCGAGGCCACCGGTGGCTCGAAATCCATTAACGTTCGCGGTGCACTCCGGGCCGACCAATAAATTTTATTAATACATTCGTGGCAGGGCAATAACGACGGACGGCATTGTGCGAGAGCGAGCGGGCATACCGCTCGTCCGGCCTCTCGCTCCCTCTGAGTGCCCGCTGTAAACTCCGCGAGCAGCGATAATGGCAGCGTTTTGTGGCGACCAGAAAGCCACTCCACCTTCCGGGATTCTAGTGGCGGCCAGGAGCGCGGAACACGACTAATGCATTTGCAGTCTTAAAACGGCAGCGGCCGTGATTGCCAAACACATATCGGTACTTTGTAATCCCCGAGGAGAAGACGTGGCTGGGAGGAGGAAGAAATCGAGTTCCTTTCCTAGCGCCAGGATAATTGGGTTGCGTTTCGATTTCAGCGAGGAGCTCGTGCACATCACTGCCCTTTCCTTGGATTGCGTAATTTCGAACGATCGAAATTTTCATCCCGATCGCCGTGGATATACATCGAATGCCGTTTAATCAAGTACACGAATGTGAAAACGATTCACTCTGTGAAGTCAGAGTTGCTAAAATCCATGCTCTCAGACAACGCTTCTGGGAGTGAAACTCGGAAGCGCCTATTACGAATGGAAAAACTAGAGCCAATCGATTTCATACCCGAACGATCTATCTCCCTATGAAAAGAACGGAATTTTATTCCTTGAAAAGTGTTCCACGAGTGAAGTCCGCGTTCGAAGGGTGGCGCTCCTCGTATACCACCCGATTTCACGTCCGTTGCGAAATACGGTGGCTAATTTGATATAATGCCAGTATCCGGAGAATCCATTCGCAGGGTGAGCTACCGGGTTAAATTACAGCCACGGAGATGCCCGTTCTTAACCTTTATCCATATTCCTCTAGAAACGACGAGGAGCCCCGGCCGATAATCTTTATTTAACGAGGTACCATTTAAATATCAAATTTAGGCCCGTCTACGGGAGTCTATAGCGTGGATCCTGAGGGAACCATGATCGGTTTCCAATCTGGCGGACGCCTTATTACAGACCGGGCCGGCCAGCTTGTACGCCATACGGATGCACGTGTCTACACAAGGGAAGAGAAGAAGAACCTTACCGGGTAGATCCACCAACCAACGGCAGCCGGCGGGCTTCTGGTCGTCGTACGGCAAGAAGAGGAGACCGGAGACGAGAGTGGCGGCGAGGAGAGAGGACGAGATGGGACGAGACGAGAGCAGGGAGCTCCAGGAGGCTCCTGCGACGAGAGGCGGGCGAGAGTCGAGGAGTCCGCGAGAGGGAAGGAGAAAGAGAGACGGAGAGGGAGGGAGGGAGGGAGCGAGAGAGAGAGAGAGAGAGAGAGAGGGGAGCTCCCCGAGCCTGGGTCCCGCGCGTATGATATTAAACACTATAATTATTATTTAAATTCCAGTAGGATGGCTCCCGGTGTTGCGGCTTTTCTCTTCGGCCCTCCATACGCTTTGGCTTCGCTCCCCGCTTCCAGCCGTCGTCTTCCTCCTCGCTCCCGATCTCTCCCTCTCGTATGGCCGCGCGGCCACGCGCTTTTTGCTCTCGTATACCGGTCGCCCCCCGTCCCGATCCTTTTGCTTTTTGAACTCGCTTTGCTCTTGCTCCGCCCGTGCGTAGGCGCGATCCTCGGTCCCGCCGGAGAGGAGAGCCGAGAGAACGGTCACAGCCCCGGCCTTATAGCCATGGCCACCATGAGATGGTTTATTGCCAGGACCTGACCCCATGTAATCACTATAAACTATACCTTCTTCTTGCAAGGCCCTTTCTCCATACCTACGTGCCCGTATTAGGTGCCATTACGCGGCAGCGCGAGAGGGCCGTGTCTCCTCTTCCTCCTCGGGGCTCCATCGTCTTCCGACTTCCGTCGCTATCGAAGGATTCTCCCTATTCCTTCGTCATCGGAGGACATCCTAGTGTTTCACAGGACAGACCCTTGGATACACCGGATTTTCGTGGTACAAATGTCGGCTACTGAACCGGGAATACTTTTCCAAAGGACAACCTGGGTCCCTTCGGTGATTCACGAAGCATCTCGAACCGGCGATTCCGGCCGGTGATCAGAAGATGAGTTATACGATAGATGTGTGTATCTATTTTAAAAGAGTCGCGCGCGTTTAAGGTTAAAACGAGGAATTCGAGGAGCGGGGACAGTCTTTCCGAGGCAGGGACGCAGACTCGCTCGAGCACGACGCAGATCCTGAATATCGGCGGTGCGCGGAACGCTCCTTCAACTCGGTGGCTCCGAGTTCGATGCAAATAATCTTCTTCCTCTCATGACCGGAGAAAAACAATGCGCCGGATTCAATACCGGTAGCGAGGCCGGGCCGAGATCGTGCGTTGTGGGTGGGCACCTCTCAGCGAAGAGAGGAACGATAGCCGCGGCAGCAAGAGTAGCGGGAGCAGCATCGGTTGCTTTCACGGTCCTATGGCTAGCGGCTGTGCTGGCCTTTATGGGAATGCAATACGCTGGATAAAGACGCGCGCACACCAAGCCGATTTGCCGTATTTTTCCCGAACATCGATTCCCCAAGAACCGATCCGATTTCGAGGCTTCGAGCAGCGAGCTCTCGATCGAGAACTTGGTCGACGATCCGGAAAAAAGTGAGCCTCCTGCGCTGTTAACAGCGCAAAACGAATATCGCGGAGTGTATTCGACGTCGAAGACACGCACCTTGCCGGTGTGGGGGCAGCCTTAAGGGGTAGCGTAGTAGCCACTAGACGGTAAAAAGACGCCTCTCAGGAGAAGACCTCCGCATGGGCTTGTTATTATTTGTACTATTGTTGGCTCGTGACTTGCAACTCGGGCCTTACCCACGAGCCACCCCGCTCGAGCCCACGGCCCGCCCACAAGAAAACAAACATCGAGGTAAGCTTAACCACCTCCGCCACATTTTCTCCTTCGCCCGATGACGGGGGTTTCGTCGTTGCGACGGCGTCTTTCGATGAAAGACGCGCCCGATCCTCGTGCCATCTACGCCCTCTGCCTCGTCGAGTGCGGCCTTATCGCCGCTCGAATCTCCTCCCCGAATCTGGATGCTCGCGTCCGAATCGGGGATTTGAGAGATCGGAATAACGCGTATGCTTGGACGCTTGGGTCTGAAAAGCTCGTGGCACATTGTGCTCTCGTTCTTAATTATGCGATGCTCGGGAAGAGGATTATCATCGATGCTGGTTTATAATAGTAGTGCCTAGGGGACAGGGAGAGCGCGATCTTTTGAAACGATTCCGACGCATACCACGCGTTTAAAGAGGATTTATAGTTTGATAAAGTGTCATTCTGTCACCAAAATACTTATTAAAATATCTTGAGCATGGTCGAATAATGGTCGACGTATTTACTGTCGCGCCTTGCATACGCGTGACCCGCAGATTTTCACGCATGAACAACGTATAATTTCGAATTCTCGGTCAGTATCCCGAATACATTTTGCGCATCGATTTTTGCAAATATACACTACACGGAACAAAGTATAAACACGACGCGATAAATACCCAGTGGTCTTAGTACTGGACAATTATATCGAGCGTATCAATAAACCAAATTTCCCGTCTCAATCGCGCGCCTCTGTTTATTTTACCTTCGATTCGGCGATAACCATCAAACGAATAATCGAGCCTAATCAAATCCACCCGATCCACGTTGGATGGCGGGCCCCGAAGAATCCTAAAGTACCCGCGAACTGGGTCAGTCGTCGATTACAAGACTCCGCGCGATAAAAAGCGTCATGCGCGCCGGTGCGAGACGGTCAGACCGATTCGATCGTGAGAAAAGACGGCGGTTATACGCGGACGCACGGACGTTCGCGGAAAAGTCCCACGCGGTGCGTCCTGCATGCAGGAGGAATCAGGTGTCCCCGATCGACGTCGGTACTCCCGCCCTCGCCCCTATGCCTCGATCCGCCGATGCGCGTATCTCGATCGGCGATGCACGGCCCTTCGATCGATGCCTAATGGTGGGATCGGTAAGGAGCGATTAAATCGCAGATTCCCTATCTCGCCGTACGGTTTCTCCACCCTGCTCCCTGGGCGGGATGGCCCCCGAGGCGTGCACCGGGACGCGTCGCTGCTTCGTTCGCCCCCCTCCCCTCCCCCTACCCGCCTGGCACCGACCAGTGCATATGCCTCGGTGCAGAGGCGCGTCATTATACTCACGTCACTCAAGGAGGACTCTCCGCTTCCTCTGCCCCGCCGGGGTCCGGAGTTATGAGAAACACGAGCCACCGCGAGGCAGCCGCCGCCTATCCTCCGCCTATCCTCCGTCGCCCGCGGCCTCTCCGCCGGGCTTCGAACAATCATTTATAACCGGCTACGGTAATTCGTGCGCCGTGTCCCTGAACAAAAACCGCGATCGATAGAGGGGTCAGATAGCGCGGGGACACTCCCGGTGTCCCGCAGACGGGGACACAATGAGGCGAGGCTTCCTCGGTTCGGACGGTGCCAGCTAACCGTCGCTTTATCTCGCCTTCTTCCCGGCCGTAATCTCGATTTTCCATTTTGCGGTGATCTCGAGCGCGGTTATCGACCATCGCCGTCTTCGAGACACCTCGATGCACCGCCGCCCTCTTTTCTTCGTCCCGTCCAAGGGACGATTGGGCGTTCGCTGTTTGCCTACGTGCTCGATGGCCGTTTTCCTAGTTTATCGGCGCCGAATCGGGAATCGATTGTGGCGGACTGGATTTTGATGAGAGGGATTTGTGTAGCAGGCGGTTGTTAGGATTCTTGAGATATGCGAAAATCGTCGAAGCTAATTTCGATGGTTAGTGTGGAAACTGGTCTGTTCGTATCGTCGAAACATGCGTACCGACGTGCGGTGCTCCTAAGTACAGCGTTCTTTATAGAGAACTGGAGGTTTTTACGAGAATAAGGCGCTGCGATCGTAGACCAAGGCTTTACCTTCACTGACCTTTCGTTACTTAATAGTAATTACCGTCGATATTCATATACCTTGCCTTCTATACGGTGCGCAGAAATAGTAGTTCTTGCGAGATATCGAGAGAGTCCTATCAATGGACAACCATCCAGAGCCAGCCCCTCCATACCTCCATATCGTATCGCTATAGCGCGAACAAACCTATAGCGTAAACCTGCAGAACTACGCGATCTAATGTTCGCTCTTAGTGAATGGGGAGGATGCAGCAAAGTTCAGAGTTCCCGGGGTCCCTCCTCGAAATGGCTCTACCCCCGAAGGAAATATCGTCGTCCCGTCCCGAGGATCGCCGTTGAAATAAAGGCGGCCAATGACGATGCGCGATGGTACTAATAATAAGGTGCAAAAGGAAAGTCGCGGCCGGTGCGACGCGTAGGCGAATCGAGAGTGGAGGGAGCGGGGGCCTCGCCCTTTCCCCGTCTAACGCCATTCTTCGGCTCGGCTTCCCCCGCCGCCTGGCCGTGTGTACCCACTAACCCATAATTAGAGGCTTTCGCAAATTATATGCGCGAACGTGTGTCCCCTCGGTAAAATATCGGCTTAATAATAACAGTTGGAGAGCACGGCAATTATCAGGACCCCCGAGGAGCGAGAAGACGGTCTCCTCTGTCCTTTTGTCTCCACCCCTTCCTCCTCCGCGTGGCATTCTTTTTTATATCGCGCCGGATGCTAACGGAAACGACGTGGGTGTCTGGCCGCGTCTAGCCGGTCCTTTCGGCGCGCGTCGCGCGATTCGAGTACTACGATCAACGGAGAAGAAGGGTTCGCAAGGCTTTCTTCGCCGCGGTGTCTAGCCGCCTCGAGATTCGCTTTTCACTCCATGGGGACTCGAGTCGCGAATCCATTGCTCTTATATCCTTCGAGTTGCGTATCTAATTATGTGATGCTGCGCGCGGTGAAAGTAACGATTGTGGCGATGATCACAGTGAATGGAGCAGTTCTGGAATTTAAATTGAGCAATGTGTATACACTTTGAGTTTAAGTTATTGTGCACGAGGTAACGTTCGACTTTAAAGCGAATAAGCGATATAGAGTAAGGACGTCTCTCGCACAAGTCCTGGGGCTTGATCGTCTTTCATCCTTCGTTACACCTCCGACACGACGTATTGAATTTTGTCCAACGTTGCTAACGCAAAGCACGTGGACTCGAATCAACTTCGATCTCTGATTTTTTTACGTGATATACGTGTTTGGGTTTGAAATAATGTACTGTACACTGTTTGTAATTCTTGATAATCGGTGGATTTGAAGGTACGCAACCTGGAGAGCCGGGTGTCGAAAGCGAGGTGAACGAAGGAGCTCATTTGGACTTATCGAGGAGCTGCCAGCCGTGAATCTCTAATGAACTTCGACAAGATCAGCGCGGCGTGATAGCGGTAGACGTGAATTACGGTACGTCAGGCACCTAGAAGCTGATGACGGTTATGCAAAAAGCGAGTCGTAAAGACAACGAAGCGGGAGTATACGTCGCGTATCGAGGATAACGCGCCGGTAAGTCACCGATATATTCATCTCGAGGAGGATAGACGAGAGCGTTTCAGCACCAGTAATGGGCGATGCTGGGCAGGTACCGTCCGGTCGTTAATCGTTTTGCACGATGAGGGAACGGACGGAGTCCTCCGGAACTCCTTTGGCATCCGATCGCCGTAAAGAGAGTGAAGTCTGCCAGGAGCTCGGCTCTTACCGGCGTGTCTGCTGTTTTGCCAGTTATAATTATACAAGCTCGTTTTTCGTGGGACGATCGTGTGGGCACAGCGTTCGGTGCGCACCGCGGGTTCTTAAGAGACGGCCATAATGCGCGACCGGGTACAGTGGCTTTTTATTGACTAATTGGTAATTAAGTTGGGTTAAACAGCGGGCAGCCAACGCTTTCTTGCTCGCCTCCAGTCATTCTGCGACTCGCTAATTTAATTTGAGGTTTCGTCGCGTTCGTCCGTCTATACCTGAAGGGCCTGGAGCCTTAGCGTCCTTAGAAGCGTCGGACGTGACGCCCCGAGTTTATTTCAGTGGGTGCTCAGCGGTTTGAGCTAATGTAGCCAAACTTTCAAACCTGGGAGACGCTGAAGAAACATCGAATATACAAGGCCGACCACTGCACGATCCTGATGGAAAATCCTAATACAAGCGATCCATGTAACGAAAAACGTCCAATGCTAATCTACCACGGATTTGCCCTTTTGATACAAAAGTGATAGGAAAGAAAGTTCGATAGAAAAGATATGACTTGAATACCACAGCGAAATATTAGAACGATTTCATAATATCTAAATATCAACAATACGCAGAAATAAGAACACGCGGAGGAAGTAAAACGAGAAGTTCGTGCCAACATAGAGTCCTAATAAAACCCCGCATCCACAATGCGGAGAAAGAGATTAGGCAAAAATTTCAATCATCGTTCGATCGGATAAAAGTGGGCGTCCTCGATGAAACCTCGAACGACATAAAGGACCTCGACACGTGGTAACACAGAGGGCACGAAAACCGGGACCCGTACAGATTTGTCGGTGAGATTAGACAATTTGTAAACACGCAATCGTGGGTGTACCGGTACAATGCCATCGTTGACCCGTCTCTGAACCCGTCTCCTTTTCCCGCTCCGCCGGCCGCGGAGGAACTCGTCGGCCGATAATTCGAATGCATTCACCCCGGTGCGCCCATTCACTCTTTCCATTCATGCTGGCCTTTTCCTCGTACGCATCGGTCACGACACGATGACGCCGTGGAATCGAGATCCTGACGATGAAGGGAAGGAGGAGAAGGAGGAGGAGGAGGAGGAGGAGGAAGCACAACTACGATGACTGCGATGACTGCGAGCGTGCAGGGTCGTGTCGAGACGAGCAGCCTCGAGAACGTGTAGGACGCGTCACCAGGCTTTGTCCCTATCGATTCTGACGAGCGACAAGGCCCTTAACGGCAAGGGCCCGAGGAAACGCGGAGGAAGGATCCGGACGTGATCCTTGCCACACCTTCCGGAGGATATGATCGTCTTTGGAAAACCGCTCTGGATTTTAATGCGTCTACGTGGTGGGATAATGATATATTAGAAAGTGGAAAAAGGCACGTCATGACTGTGGACTGACTTCTTGGCAAGAGACAAATTGTAAATTGGAAGGAACTGAGGAAACGTGTAATAAGGATTTATCGATTTCAATTATAAGTTTTGTCGCACTTTCGCAGTTGTTGAAATAGTACTCTGGATTTTAATCGGTTTACCTGGTTAGATCACGACTGCAATGATCATTAGTGGACGTGTTAAGAAAAATTAAAATCATTAGTTGGAAGGTCTTCGGGAAACGCGTGGAAAGAATTGTAAAGCAATTTCCTGTTTAATGGATGTCTTCCATGGGAAGAAAATCGTTTTTGAAATGATATTGCCGATTACAATCTTCCGGGAGTTGTTTGCTAATTCAAAACCCATGAAGAGATCTCTGAGTCTTTATCTCTGTTTGTCGAGGTTACCGGGTGTCGGTCCACGTGCACATCCGTTGTTGGTTTCATCGATAATCGACATCAGCCCACGCTAAATATATCTTCCGCGGAGTCTTTGTCGATCATACGCTATTGCACGGTTATACAATCTATACACATTGGCCAGTATTTCGTGGAGACCATTTCAACTACTTTTTGAACTGTAGCTTTACAGATCACTGTGTGAAAATTTTACGATAAACTTGAGAGAACGAATAATATACGCAATCGTTGATGATGATAACTATTCTCGCGTAATGATAAAAACGCAACGTGTTATGATTCGTTAAAATTAAATTAAATTGAAATATAATGAAGCGAGTCGTGTTTATCAATCCTCTGTTTTATCTCTGAAAAACATCGCGTGTTGTCACGTTAGTAAAAGACTTGTTACTACTTTGATTACAACTTCGGTCACAGCAATGCGCTTAAAAGAAACTACGTTATTTCAATGTTCGGGCACACCAGGCTTATAGGTACATTTCGTAAACCCAAACTGCTCTATCGAGTCAAGAATCATCAAGGAGACATTAGTCAATCGGATTGTTCATGTCCGCACGCTCGTGTTTTATGCAAATCCGATATATTAGCGTCGACTTATTCTGATTTTTAGTGGTATCCCTCCGACCTTTTTTTTATATCTCATGATTCGACGATAAGTTCGTAGGCCAAAGGGACGTGACACTCGATACCGTGATCGCAGAAACAAGAAAGTCACTCGTAATATCGCACACGGAACGGCCGAGTCACGCTGGAAGTATCTTCTTAAGCGCTCTTCGTTTTTCTCGGGTCTTCGACAGGACTCGTCCTCGCCCTCGCCCCAAACCTATCCCCGAAGGGCGACTCTTACACCGTTCAGGATGTGTAGGGCGGTGACTTCAGGCCTGCCTAACCTCACGTGGACACATCGACTTGCCTCGCGCCCACGCGCAGAAAAAGCTACGGGGCCCGCTTTGTTCCCTCCTCGCTTTGTCGTTAAACAATGAAACGCGCGATGGAACTCTAATAACCTCGACGCACGGCGTGCCGGCACGGGCAGGTAGTGCGACCACGACTTACAGCCAGGGTGCGCGAATTGTGATGCTGGCTTTGAGCGATGAATTATCCAGCGATCGATCGGCTGATCATGAGAGTTTTCCACGCAACGGGCGTTAACGAGGAGTGATTTAGAGTAACTCAAGAATATCGACAGTTCAACATCGCGTACTGTTTGGAAAATGAATAAAAGCTGGTAAAAATGTTGTGGCTCTGCTAATTGTAATTTTTTCGATAAGGAAAATTATGACACTTTTTGATTCTACATATCTTATTTCTTTATTTTTATGGAAACTATGTCTTAGATGAACATGTTCAGGGAATTAGCGTAGTAGGCGTGCCTAACTCAGCGTGCACATCGCCTGGTTACCACCTTCAGCTGTGCTTGACTTTGGGTACCGTCCTGGGAGCTCCTTGTACTCGTGAGAATGTCTGGCGCTCTTGGTAAAAATTCTCATCTCATCTCTTTACTCACCGTCTTTCATCGATTTGTCATTGCTTGCACATTTGGAAGTTTGACGAATAAGCGAATGGATCGAATGCATTGCGTATTCCTGTAAGACGAAAATTTCCGCGAATGAGTGTCTTTAGTTTAAGGTGTGCTATTGTAAGTATACAATTGTAACTCCTGGAGCTCGGTATCGATAGGAGTCCCAGTGTCCGATTAACCCGTCCGCGCTCGCAAATTTTCACGTTTATCCCCCTTTTTCTCTCGATTGGTCTCAATGCTAATTTTGCTCGTTGAATGGCGGATTGGGTGGGCGGGTCTCTGCTCGCAACAACCTCCTCGTGGTGAGACTTGGGCAATCGGTATTCCTCGCGATCAAAGTATATTTTAAGAATAACGAGGAATACCGAGCTAATAGCTGCAACACTTGGAAAATTTATTTAGAAATATTTGTTAAGTACGAACATTGTATACAGAGTTGAAAATTACTGAGTAATAAATTCGTATTTTCTACAAAGACACGGTTGTATTTTCTTAATCCTATGTACCCAATACTATCCGCTTTCACCCTTCCCTACGTTGAATAAGCTTGCCAAGAGGTTTTCGTACTTTGAAAATCACTTCCAATATTTAAGCACGAGTCATCTACGTAAAGTAAGTCTCTTTGATGGACATGCGACAAGTTTCCTCCAAGGAAATAAAAATATCTCCAGTTAACACACTTCTAATAGCAATGGCCGAATTTGACCGAGTAATAAATTCAAAGTTTCTTCGAATACGCGATCGTTTCTCCTCAACCTTCTATACCCGAATACTATCCGATCTAAGTAAATCTAGACAAAGTCAAGTTTCGTTGATCGATAAATTCTAAGTAATCCGAAATACATGGCTCGATTACCAATTACATAAAAATTATCAAGTTTCCTAGTTCTACTCGATAAACTACACAATCCACCTTTACAAAGTGCTCATACCGATTTTATTTCCATCGATTACCACGACTGACCCTTCGTCGAAACATTTCAAGAGACACCGTCCCTGGATATTAGGGCCGAAGTCAATATAGAGTTACCCGCAAAGTTACTTCGGCGCGCGAAACGTCATCGTCCATTAGTATTATCCGGGAGACGGCCATTTCAATGGAAGCGTGGCCTCATTGTGCCTCGTAATTCGCTGAGTCTAATGGTGTCGGAAGACGAGCAAAAGCACAATCCCCGTTCGAACAAAGGAGAGGAGAGAACGAAGGAGGGACAGGAGTTCTTTGCTCGGCTCAGGATCGGACTCGTGACCCGGCCCTTTTCGTTCCTGGCACATTGATTCCGTGGAGTGACGGATGGTCCAGGGTCGGGGGAGAGGTCATGGTGGCGCCTCACGGTTCTCCCTAGCTCTCGGTGTTTAGTTTAGGCTCATCCCGTCTCGCATACTTCGCCTTTTTCCACTCCGGCCAACCTTCGGTTTATGTTACCTTCAGGAGGGAAACGCAAATAAACTCGAGATCCTGATCTAGCCCGATGTCCGTTACGGCTCTGAAGTGCTATCCCAGCACGGTCGTGTCATAATAAAGCGCGAGCCATCCTCGAGATGAGGCCCGAGGTTTCACCTTGAAGCTCATGAAGGCGGTGGACGGCTTGCGCCGCAGGCCCTGGCTTCCAAATATCTACCCGCGAGATCAGGACGAAAGTTCCTCCTGATCTCGCATAGGCGCGCCTTACATTCTCCTTTACATCGAGTGAAATTCGTCGAATTGTACCGGCTCAGGTGCGTCGATAAGACGAGGGAAGTTCGATCGAATTTGCGGACCTTCCTTTCCGAGCGTCGCTCATTCACATTCAAATATTTCGTTATAACGCGGGTACGATCGTCGTCTTAAATTCGTAAGGAAGGTCCATCCCGTTTTCGGGGCGGTACTAGGTACAAGTTTGTCCGGCGTAATTTTGCAGCTACGCCTCGGCGTGGATCCGCGCGGTGGAGGGAGTTTTTCGGCGCTCTTGGATGGGAATTACCAGAGTTATCCCTTGAATGGTCTCTCTTTAAATTCCATAACGTCTTTATAATTCCCCATAGCGACGTTCCAGTCTGGAACCGCGATGCTGGAGACGTGAAGGGAGAGGGGGAGGCAGTGGAAGACGAAGTCTGGGAAGTAGGGCGGCATGCACGAGTGCCGCTCCCGATGGAAAAATTAATAGAATCATTTTGCCGAACTGCTCGGCCTCCTCTCCCACCCCGCCCCTCCCTCTCTCCCTTTTATTTTTCTCTCTCCCTCTCCCTCGACTCTCCGGTCCTCCCACTCGCTTTTCTCAAAGCTCTCGTACCGGTATTATGACTCTAAAGTCGGGGTCACGGGGATGGCCGAGAGGGCGAGGCGGGGGTGCGGAACGAAATGGAAAATATAGCTCCCTAACCTCTTACCCTCGGCGAGGAACTACGCTGCCTTTCGGGATAAGAGGGAGTTTTATACGCTTAAGCAGCCCGGCTAAGATTTGTCACGAGCTGGTTTGCCCGGCCGTGATACTGTCTCCCGAGTCCTGATAAGAATAAGCACGACGGCGTGAGGTGCTTCAAAGTCGCCGCCGTAACTTCCACCGCTCTCCTTACCTTCTTTCGCATCCCTCGAAGCGCGCTACGATTTAATTTCGCCACGGCCTAAGACGCGCTGGTGTTTTAAACTGGTGTTTAAGCATCCTCGTCGCCCTCCGATGCTTTCACGTCGAGCGATAGCTGCGCGTCATTCGACTTCGAACGTTACTCCTTGTGTATCGTTCGATATACACGTGAGAAATGCGTGATTTCTCTCAATTAGATTTATAAGTTCGAATTTTATTCATCGGCTCCGTATTAAATGACCTGGATATCGCATACCTTGGAATTGGATAAACAGAGGGTTTTGCACTGGATCCGCTGATTGAACGACGGTACTTTACTTTCTTTGTAATTCAAATCTTTTGAAGGAAGTTTTGTCGTCGCGCGTAAGAGGAATGGATGGTGACGGATTGTTTAATATTTATACCCTCGTCCACGTACTCGAGCAAAACGGAAACTCGATTAAAATAAAGATTTATTTCACATTTTATACGTGATAATCGGTACGATTGAATCGGTGATTATAACTCCGGGTTGATGATGGTATGGATTGTTATGGCGGTTAAGCTTTCTATATATCATATTTTTTTTCGTTCTTCACTCTTCCCTAACAGTTTCAGATTTTACTCTGTTACTTTTGACAGACTTTGCGACTTGTCACAAGTTCATCTGCTCGTTGCCTTTCTGGTTTCGTACCGGGTTTTTAACAGTGACCGCCTGGTCGACGAATCGATCATCTTCCGGTTACATAAACGCGTCAGTAATGTTTCCTGGTTCCCTTTGGCTGGCAAGGAACACGCAGCACCGGATACCTGACGGGTAGTGGTCAAAAACCCACATTGATGGCGACGCGGAGATTCATAGCCGTCAAACGAACCGATAGCTCGTAGGCAGACCGTAAAACTACGCTTAACCGAGAATGATGCGTCGTGGTTTGCAACTTCTATTTCGAGGCGCGACCCCGGAAACGAACCAAGTGGCAAAGGTAGAGCTCTCTCTCTCTTTCTCCGACCCTCTCGCTTCCTCCTCCATCCTCCTAACTCTCGTATTTTTCCCCCTTTTAACCGTTACTACGCACCGGGCATTGTGTCTCGCGGTATTATTGTACGAAAGTGTATAGTGCCTTATAAAAGGAGAATTTTCAAACGGAACGACCGCAGAAGCTTGATACTGTGGTTAGCAATACTCTGGCGACGGCTTCTCTTCTGCGTTATAGAACTTACTATCAACTCTTCATTTAATGCTCCGAGAAAGGGAAAGAATATTTGATATCGTTTGTTTTTAACCATCATCTCTGAAGGTTTAAAACTATTGATAATTAAACTAATCTAATTTTAATTAATGGTCATCTATCTTCCTTGTTGTAGTTTTGTTCCCTTTATTGTATTGTTATTTTTCGATGTTTCTTTGTAGCGGAGATCCTTAATCAATCCTTATCGTGGATGCTCGATTAAGGTACACGAGAAGCTATTGAAATGATATAAAAATTAATCGCTCCCGCGCGTGGTGAGGTGCGTTCTCGAGTTTCAAGGACGTAAGATCTAAAGAGCAAACGTTTCGTAGGTTCGAATAAGCGCTAGGCCCCCCGGCACCTTTTCTTTTTTACTCCCCGACGATGAAGCGTCAGAGGAACGGAACGAAAGGACGACAGTTCTACATATTGGCTGGTATCTCCGGCCATTTATCTCCGAATTCATTACTGCCTAGCTGCTGCAGCGACTCCCACCTCGTATACCCTACCGGAAAAGGACCCCGAAGAAATGAATCCGTTCCCCCGTTCGATGCCTCCTGCATCTGCTTTCTTTTCTCGAGGAATTCACTTTGAGTCCTAACTGACGAGCCGTCGAGACAAATGCGTTCAAAACTCGTTTCTTTTCTTTAAGAAATGACTCGTGGCTCGACCGTCGTCGACGTTCCTTGCATTGGTTCGTCGAAGACAGAGCGTGCCCCCAGAAACTCCATGCCAGCTGAAGGATATTAGAAAATTACTCCATCGTTTTTCGTTTACAAAGTTTGTGGTCGAGAGAGGGTTCAAAGCGCATCGTTAATCGCATGACAAGATGTTTCTTGGTAAAAGTATTTACTACTGAGAATAACAGTGTATCGATACTTGCGTCAGGTAGGCTGTTGCTTATATCATTACGGAAAAATTATAGTTACGTGTGATATTAACTGAAATTTTTTTTTTCTGTAGAGTTATTACTATTTGACAATTTTTCCAGCAACTTTTCTTTACAGAAAAGAGATGACTTTACATATCGGATGACCAACTCGTTACTGCCGTCTTGTCTAAATCAACGCAATCAAATATGAAAAAAATAAACGATTGGTTTCCCGCATTGGCCTGGGAATATTTATCGCTCTGTCACTTCGAGCGATTCTATCCGGTGGTTTCACATCACCCAGAACAGAGAAAGATCACGCTGGTTAAATACTCGAGCATCGCGTATGATTTATCGTCTCTGGAGTGCTAGTTGCGCTTTAGCCAAGGTTTTCTCTTTTGGCTTTCATATTCTCCAACCCCTGCTCGCGCCTCTCCACTCTCGTTTTCTTTCTCATCCCCTTCTTCTTGGGGGAACTGTTCCGTCGGCTACGGTAGAAATTATCATTGACCTTGAACCGTGCTTCTACAATGAATACACGCTGAAAATGCTTCTACTTCTCCGACGATATCTTTACTATATACTATAACGAGTTTCACCAGATTCAGGATCCTTAACAGCAACTTTATCGATCACAACAGGTTTAAGACAATCGATCTTTCGATCGCTCCTTTTTCAACCTTATATCAATGTACAAATAAAAACAATAAAGAAGGCACTAAATAAAAAAAAAATATTATCACGACAGTCACCAGTTTAATTCCTAACAATTCCATAAGAATACATAGAAAAAAGGAGGATCGCAACAGGATCATAAATCGCACACTAACCGCACAAAATTTCTGCTCTTTATATTAGAAGAGAATCGGGAGTATTCTCCCGAAACAACTTTTTTGCGGTTCGAGAGCGAATATGAATTTCTTCGGGGCCATCGCCGCAGCGTCGGTGCCCGTATCGCCGTTCGTTTCATTGTTTCCGAGAACTTTTTTCTACTTGGCCGTAGTTCCACTCTGACCTCTCCTCCATCTCCCCTTCGCTCGCCGTTGCTTACTGGTCGCGGCGTCGGCTGGGATATACGGTACATACGGGGGTCGTTATGTTTTATGGCTAATTGTTTTATTATCTTTGACATATTTCCAGTTTACTGCCGAGGCTCGGCATTTTGCTTCATGGCTGTCTATTGTGCGTGATGAACGCCGCTTTATGTGCCACCCCGCGTTCTCGACCTACGATCGTCCGGTATTTTGCCCGGAAGATCCGTGGCATCGGCTAGATAACGGGCGCGCCCGTGGTGCGCCGGGGCGAATCTTGGAACGAGAGCAGGATAAATCACCCTCGCGTGATTTCGAGTAAGCTGGGGTCCTCCCTCGTAGGAAAAGCGATGCTTAGCAATGCTATTTCCATACTTCGCTTTACTTTTCGATAAACAGAAGTTTCCGCGCAATGCGATCCCTTACCCGATACCCACTTTGATACTGTTACTACTCCCTCTGGTTTAATATAGTGATAAGGATGAATGTCCTCGTGCATGGGCAATATCTGCTTAAAAGGTGTAAAACAAGGAATAAATTATGGAGGTTGGTTTGACGCTTTGATTTAACCTTCTTTACATAAGAAATCTCTCGAGTCTGTGCATAAATCTGTGATTTATGTATTCACGCCGATTGTCACGAGCCGTTGCTCGATCGTAATATCGGTAACGGTCTATTCCTAATGTGATAGATCTTGCGGTTGATGGAGAAACGCGTACTATGGGATAGAGTGTAACTACTTTTTCATTCTTCAGTTTTTATCGGGATGTTTATAGGCCATGAGTCCAGTTAATATTATAGGCAATTTATCGAGAAAGCCTCGGGCATTTGCACGGACGATCCGAATGAACATTATCGATGTCCAAGGGTCCCAGAAACGGATCCACCCCGTGTCATTCCCCATTCCGTCAGGATCGTCCCGCATACCGGGGCTAGAAGGACATCTATCACACCCTCGACACTCGCAATTGAGCAGTGCACCGTCGCGGCCTGACCATCGGTTGGGAGGAAAGACAGACGGAAGGACGTGCGTCTGAAGACGGCGAAGGACGTAGGGGGATGTCCACGGAGCGCTGGAAATTCTTTTTGGTGTAGGTATGCCAATATATCGGGTTCCATCAGCACCCTCCGGCCACCTCCGTGATACGTGACGCCTCGTAAGAATGCGCAGCACCCTCCGCCCACTTTACGGGGGGTTAAAATAAATAATGTCCACGCTCCGTCAAAATCGACTCGATACTCGAATTCCCTCTAAGGCCACCCCAGCCTAAATCTATTTATCCCCGTTTGTTTCACTCAGGCGCAATGTTCGATTTTCGCCAGATTCTTCTCCTACGGTCAACGTGCCCTCCACGTCCCGGAACTATCTCGATCGTTTGTCCATGAGAATATCGCGTCTCTCTATTGGAAGTAGTATCCCGTTGTGCAGCATATACCACTGACAATGGCATTCTGGGCGTCTGCCACGGAAAGTACGAACACCTTGATCGTCGATATCGTCCTTCCCTCGTGTCCTGTAGTAAATATTTAATACGCTCTGAGCCAATGCTGGAAGGTTCAAAGATAGCTTTAATGTCTGTAATTATGATGTACCGTACTATTGAATAAAATTTTGTATACCGGGTAATAATAAGAAGATGATGCTACAGTGAATAGCGGAGAATATTCTTTGCTCGACGATTACAATCGGTACATCGAGAACGTTCAGCGATATTAAAAGGCAGCACTCGATGGATCGAGATTATTTACTGCTTGCTCGAATGTTTTTTTACTGCATCCATTTAATGAAGCCACTTTTCAATGCAAAGATTTCCGGTGTACATGTGGCTAAGATGGAAGAGTTTGCAAGAATATTTTCCTAGCGGAGAATCTGTTCGATTGCATCGATCGACATAGCTCATTAGCAAGCGCTCCACGATTATGAACCCAGAGTGATTATTAGCGGGGGATAGCATTGTTTTTTTTTTTTTTGGCGGAGGATCATTTTCCATCGATCGTCCACGAGAGGATATTCGGGGAAGGTCGAGGAGCTTCGCGAGCCGTTGACTCTTGGCTCGTATAAATCAATGTCTCTCCATGGCACACCGCGCATATAACACCGTAATGTCGTCCAAAGGCCTCGATATATTCGCAGGAGGGTCGTGCGCCCACGGACTTCGAGGTCATTCCGACATACATCACGGCACTGTCAACTCAATCCTCCTTCTCACGCACTTAACCTTCTTCCCTTTGTCCGTGCTCTGCTTACCAGCCACTGCGTAAGTCAGGTGGACTTGGCTAAACCACCCAATTCGCGTAATCATCGAGCGACTCCCATTCGTTATTTTCTTCGCACTCGCCACTTAATTCATTTTTCGAATTATATGCACGCGTTAAAATTGCACGCGAAATAAATTACACCTCTCTGACCGATCTTTTCTACCAGATTATAATTCAATTTACGACGCAACAATGAAAAATGGTCACAGCATCCGTACAGTTTTGCAACGGAACGCTAATGATGCTTTCCTTCCTTCCTTTGTGCTGTATATAAAACCATAGAAAGTGGATGATACAGAAGAGCAGTCCTGTCTTACATCGACCATGCTTTCCAGAATATCGCTCACAAATCGCCTACGTTTCAAACAGTTCGGTACACGATCATCCTAAAGAATACACGAAGAATAAAAACAACCTTAAATAAACAATTCTACACGGAGAAACACTAATTCAAGATTGGGTAAGGAACCGGTGCAATTAGCCCAGGCGATCCGTCATTGCAACATTCTTGTCCCACGGACGAGCCTCGTATTTTCTCCAGAAGACGTCTCGCAAGGTACTTACATATATATATATGTATACATTGCCTAGAAAAATCCAGAGGCGGTGGCCGTGGTTCGAACCCGGATCAGCCTGGCCCGAGTGGGACGGGAGTTTGCGGGAAAAACTTGCGATCCCAATCGGCAGCGCGCAGAATCGCGCATATTTATCGCGCACCTGCGGATGCTGCCGTGAGAGAGGATGTGGAGGAGCGATCTGGGTATGCATCTAATAGCGCATCTATTAGTTATTATACGGAGATGCATCGCGCGGCGCGATGCTGGGACGGGACTAATTGACCCGGCCCGGAGAATCGTCCACCGAGACCGAGCAGGATGCCGGCTTGATCGCCGTTGACTTAGGTTCTCAGCCTCATAAATCCAACTTGGGTACGCGCAACACACCGAGAGGGTGGAAGAATTTTAACCGTCGCGTATCGTCGCGATCAGGATGATTTAGAATCGTCTCCATCAGCCTGGACACTAATGGGAGAGGTTCTACTCCCGATGTAATCGGAAGAGTCTCACTGCTGCTCGGTGTACTCGAAAGCTGGAGAAAAATTGAAAGCGGAAAAGCATTACGGTGATCTGGAGGACTCGGGATCGACTTGATCAACGTGAGCGCTAATGGGAGAAGTTCGTCTTGCTCTCGATAGGATCGGTCCCACTGCGAGGATGGCGGACGGGAAAGATGGCAGAAAAATCTAGGCGGAAGAGTATCTCCGCCTCCTCGATGATTTATAGTTCCTCCGAATATAATCACGGAAAAGGCTAATGATTGGAATATCCTTATGAAGGATGATCGAGAAATGAGATTTAAGGTGTTGCTTTCACCGGAAACGTGAGAGGGATTTTTGGCGAACTAACGATGCTTGTCGCCGCGAAGCATGTCGTTGTTATTCGTCAACTTAAATCGTGGATATCAAATCCGTGGAAGTAAATAGTATAGAAGGATAAAGTAACTTTGGTCTCTGCCTTACGATCATACACATTTTATTATCAAGTTACCGTGAAGGCGATACGAGGAAGAAAAGATTTGTCGAGATCAATCTCTCGTGCACGAAAAAAATACAACAAAGTGCTAAATTCCAGTATTTATGATTATAACGAATTTAGCCATCCGTCTTGCCCAAGGCTCGTCGAGCACAGTAGAGAAAGAGTAATGTCCTTTCATCGTTCATCGGCCTGTACAAGTCGATCGCTTTTGACGAGCTCCGATATCATATCAGAGTTCCAGCGTAGTTTCGAAGAGAGGATATGCGGCGCAGAGCTGCGTTTTAAATCGATGTGGAAGGGTTTGGTTGGTTCGAACCGATAGCGCGGCACCGAAATCGGGAATGGTCCTGGCGTGTCGCAGGGCGATGGATTTCTAGGCGGTTCAGGAGGCCTGCGAGGGTGGAACAAAGCGAGGGTGTTGAACGCAACCGATGTTCACTTATTGGCGGCGTGTCTGCCGGCATGGTGCAGTTACCCGTGGACCGCAGACGCGCGAGTGGATCCTCCACTTCCCTCTTTCCCGTGTAAGTGCGCCTGGGTGCGTGTTGGTGCGTGGAGGAACGTGGGTGGAGGCCGAAGGGTCGGGAAACAGGTGGCGCCAAAACCGCAGCCCTGGGCTGTAGCTGTCAAATATTGCGGTTGCTTTAAAAATCGATCGTCCCACCCCCGTAAACCCCCTGTTCGCCCGCCAATCTTCCGTCGAGGCACGCTCCCCATCAACCCTCCGGCGGAAAATCTGCCAGAAGGCAGAACTCCGCGCCGAGGAAGAAAGGCGGGGACCTTGCCACCGGAGAATTCGATTCGTTAATTTATCGCGGCTCGATTCGTCCCTTATCCCGGATAACCGGAAACCAGATCCGCGTATCCCTTTCCTGGGTTAAGACGGGCGGAAGGTACGCCAGCCAAAGGGTGTACGCAGAGCAAATACTCGGTGGTAATCCGCAAAGGCCCAGCGAATCGGTGCGGAGGTTCGTTCGACGCGAATCGAGGCGCCGGCGAATGAGCTTTAGAGAGAGAACCATTGGACGTTCTCCGAGACGTAATTTCCAAACCGTTTTCCTCCGTGCATCATGCCGATAATGGACCCTTCCGTGAAAAAATAGGGTGACCTTGGGCCCCCAGTACCCTTCGGTCACTCATTAGACAATTTAAGACACGTTATATCCCAATTCACCGGTCCATTATCTGAAACTACATCGGCTTCTCGGAAGACCGATGCTCTTCGGGGGCCAGCTATTGAATAATATAACGACCTGCAACCCCATCCTCGCATAATGAAGATTTGCCCAGAGCATCGCGCAGATTTTTAACTCCTTTTCCGTCCAGTGACGAAGTTCATCGCGGCTGCAAAAAGTGGCCCGGCCTTTCGTTAATCGTGCGTAGCAACCTTCCGACCTTTTTTTTTCGATGTTTTTTGATCCGACCGTGCCCGCTCGAATTTGGCACTTGTTCATTTTTTCTTGCATCTAAGAACGCGTACTCTATGCCGTTAAAGATGGTTCCAATATTTTTCTAGTTTTTTGTTTGCAATCAGAAATATTCAAGGTGAGTAAAAAAAGCTCGAGCAACGATCATTTTAATCGTGCAATGTAAAGTGGTTTGTAGAGCGTTTCTAGTGATAAATAACACACGCATCGAATAATTTAGACTGAGGCAGGGTTAGCTCGACATCGAAAACATTCGCCAATTAAATTGAGTCTTTGAAAATTGTGTAATTTAATCCTTGCAGATATAAATAAAGACCGACGCGTGATATAATGATCGAAACCAGAATTTACTTCTTCGTTGAATATACGTAAAAAGCTAAGCCTTCTCACCTAGATGAAGAAAAAAATATTTCCGTCCATTATATTACGTACGTATTATTATAGAAGTCGATAACGACCTTCCTCCGAATCTCCAGAATACATTTTGGTAGCAAGGAATAACCTTCGGATCGCGCACTAGCGTAACCGGGGCTTTGCTCGCGAAAACGCTTATCGTCGCCCAATTTGCCCGACGGTCGGCGACTGACGGGCCTCGATCGACGACCCGCTCGAAATTCGGCAAATATCTCGCTCCTGCGTTGGAATCTCGGAGCAATTTGGTTAATTTTTATTGAGAGACACTGGTGGCACTGTGCCCGCGGGCCAGGACGGGGCCCGGTTTGGTCGACCAAAGGGGTTGCTGCGTCCGACGCCTTTCCTCTCGCTTCATCCTCGCGCAGGGCCTCTTTTTTTCTCCCGGCCTCCACCTCCTCCCTCTCTTTACTCGGCCGCCAGACACGTAATAACACGTTACGCGGCTGCCAGGGACCGCGGGGCCCAAAAACGTCGAAACCAAAACAGCACACACGCCCGAGCTAAACAGCACTCTATGAGGGGCCGTGCTCGAAACACAGGGACACCGACACCTAATAACCCCTAATCTACCGAGATCCCATAACTGGCCTTAACTAAATGCTATTTCATACGTGTATACGCGCGTCGCGGTGCCGGCGGGACTCCCGGCTCCGGGGGACTCATCGAGCATGCAGATTTTTCCAATTTTTTACGACCACGTCTAATTGATTTCGGCCGTCTAATTGTACGTATCGCGTATCAATATTATTGCAAGCCTCGGGTTTTAAGCGGAAAGATTGCCAAGTGTCGCTACGCGTACTCGATGGTACATCGTCGTCGGAGTTCTCGTCGAAAATTCCGTGTAACCGGGCGAGAGCTTGATGCGTAAATATATCTCGAGCGTTACAAAAATTCCCGCGGACACCTGCACGGAACGGAGTATCGATCCAAAAGATTTCCCCGGCACGCATCCCGAAGAGCACAAAGGAGGAGAGTCAAATGCGTATCTTCATATTTATTTTCAGCACGGTGCTTAATTTCAACAACGTGCCCTCGCTGATAAATTCTAGCGATGGAACCGCGCCGGTATAACGGCCGGGATTTTTCGTGGGCACGGCACTTGGAATATTTCTCCGCGAAACGAGTTAATTAACCGGATACGGTATTTCGCCGCGAGCATTCCTCGGAGCCACGTGCTGCTGGCCGGGCTCTCTCGAATCCTCGAATTACCCTGCCGGCTCCTTCGTCGTTCCTCGCTCAAATAAAGCTATGGCATCTGCCCATTGTTTTCGAACAACGGCGCGACCCAATCCCTCATCTCGAAAAGGTCGAGAGCAGCTCGCGAGATAAGGAGGCACGATAATAACGAGCCGTAAGTAGGACAGGTGTCCGCGCGATAAAGCCCACACGACACCTAAAAGTTATGCGCCAGCACGCACGTGGTTCCGCAAAATAAAAAGAAGCCGTGAAAGACGAGAAGAGGGCGATGCCAGCGGAGAAGGAGAGAGAGAGAGGGAGAAGGAGAGGGTAAGAAAAATGCACGTCGTGAACGGGGCACGATCCTTTGTCATCGGGAAGACAATCGAGCGCGCCATGATAAATGGTAAACATTAAAATGGGACTCCCATCGAGGGGAACCCTTGCGCACCACCGAGAAACGAATCTCGCGCTTCCGAGCTCTCTTCCCCAAGGAGCAGCCCGTGCAAACTCGCCAGGAAGAGCAATCTGAACGCAGATAACCCGACATCCGGGAGATGCCTTCGCGGTAAGGAGACGCTCCTTTATTCTGTTCCGTTTCCTTTTTACCTACGATCGTGAGACCTAAAAATCGCTGTTCGATCTCTGGCTATCCGAACGCAAATTCGGTTATTTGATCCTTATATCGTAGCGCATTTTCATGCGAATCGCTCGTCGTGTATGATCCGCTCGTGATACTGGTACGTTAAATTAATTATTTAACACCAAGTGCTTGCTCAAAAATATTATTTGGGGTGCGTTGATCTTTAAACGACTAAATCCTCGTGTTTAACCTGTTTTTTAACTCTTCAGAAACTATGATGACCCTGTGGCTCGGAAATGTTTGGAGGGAATAACCAACTTTTCGAAGAGAAACTCGACGACAACTGCAGTTGGGTTACAAAGAACAAGAAAAGTCTGCTGCTATGCAAATGATATCAATTTCTAGGAATTGAACGAGAATTCACTAACTTCTACGTAACTTGAACATTCCTTATTATTGCACGAGTTTTGACGAGGACGCATTTATTGAAACAACATAGGACAAATCACCCGGGAACCTCACCATCGATGTCTCCTTATATCCATTCATATGGCTGACAACAGAAATCATAGGGGCGGTCAATAATAGTACCTGTGCACATTCTTGACCAAATAAACGAAGTTTCGTATCCTCTCTTTTTCTCATAATCGACAACAGCATCCATCTATGTCATAAAAGTGCACCCTAATTTCTATAACATTATGTCAACTTTTGTAGAAATTCTTAGCTAAATTCGGCAAGTATCGCTAATAACTAAATAATCGGCAACAAAATATCTTTATGCATGTCCACGTGGACGATTACTTGAAAGGAGATTGATAAAACCGCGTGATTTATGCGAAATGAACGTAGGTATAAAAAAGCGTGGATCGCCATAAGATTCATCGGCAATCTCCAGGCCGCAAATTTTGAAGGAAATATCAGGGCGATACGATTGGCCATATTTTTCGGTGGCATCCGGGGAGCAACGCCTTCGCCTGCCGTTTTACAGCCGGAAGCACGGGCCACGGGTAAAACTATGCAAAATGAATGAAGATAAAAATACCGAATGGATCGGACGCACGCGATATTACGTATTACGCGATGAAACTTTATTTATGGGGGCGCTGGAGGACCCCCGGGCGCAGCCTCTAATATTTTACCTCATCGGTGAAATAAGAATTCATATCCGCGGTCCCTTTTTGAATGGGCCACGCTCCCCTACTTGACCGCCGCGATAACAAGAGATCCATGGAGCGTGGAGAATGCTGGAGTATTTTCAAAAAGCGTCTGTCGAACATCCCTGCGTACGAAGAATCGCTGTTCTGCTTATGCGAACTTCGAGAAATTCAGCGCTGCATATCTTTGCAGCATTTCCAAACTTTGTGTAACCTTTACATTTTTTTCCGCGTTCATTACATTACGCGTTAAAACCTCTTGTCGCAATAATAGTAATGTTAATAATATAACGAAGTTTTTATTAATTTAAAAAATTATTAAGTACTATCTTGTTATACAGCCACGTGTGAAAATTATATTAGGAAGTTTAAGGATAGATACGTGTTTTTCTTCCGCTAAAATTTTATGAGAATGATACTAAAATATTGATAAGAAAATCCTCCATATCGTACAGCTACAGCATTAGAACATTTGTCCCGTCACTTGACCACCTATGCAGACTGTTGTGAATCATTATCAAAATTAAGTATGATAATTACATGTGTCATCATAATTGCATATAATCATTTTCAGTCATCGTACAGGTTGCCTTGCGTGTTGCTTCTGTTTAACTTTCCGACGGTGAAGTCTGTATCTACGGCGCGTGAAACACGGTAATACGTTTTAACGGGTAAACACGCCACGGCAAAGGCTGCGAATACATAAAATCTACATATCTCGGGAACTCGCGAGTTTAGTCCGGTAATCAGATGCCCAAGTTTATCGCGTCTTAATTCCAAGTTAGATCGACCGATAGCCAAGCTGTCAATGGAATACTAGAAATGTAGTTTCCAGTTTCATCGTCCGAGGGACTACTAATAAGCTTGGTAAGTCTCTTCCACATCAAACTCAACTTTTTAAATCGTATGCTCAGTGTTCTAACAAAAGTAACTTATTTTTAACTTCTATCAAAAAAAATTGAAGTAACCCTGAGATTATGTTAGATCCGGAAATTTTTCTTATTATATAGAAGATTTGGTTTTAGATCTTAGTTTTCACGATTAACTTGATCCATGTCACGAGTACATATTAAATACCAGAGATCGAGACTTACGTTAAACGATGGATCCTAGGTTAAACCACCTTAGCCTTTGATGTTGAAAATCTCACGAGCAAAGACAGTTTGATACGCGAATTGCGCACGGTTGTCAACACATTTATCGCACGTAAACTGGGTTCAAAAAAAAATCGATACCCTAACGACATTCTCGTGAAATAACGACGCTGGTCGCGGGCTAATCTCTCTATAGAGAAAATACCGTGTCTTTCCGGTGCGTGAGCGTGGCGGCGTTCGTAGTCGTAGTCATAGCCTATGCGAGCCATCTTTCCGTGCCGATGTACCCGGCCTAAGCGGCCGCCCGCATTGTGCAAACACGTAGCGGCAATTATTATTATTTATTACGCATTTCGGCCCGTGACCACCGACTTTTCACCCGCCTTTCGCCCCTCCTCACTCTCCCCGGATACCAACTGTCGTCGCAGTACCTGTCACCGGAGTTACAGCTGTTATGGACGATAAAATCGGGCCGAGGATAAATCACGAGGCGTCGTCCTCGAAATATACGCACAAAACTAGTAAAAAGTTCGAGAAGGAAACGAAACAGCTGGTAGGACGTAGGAACTCGAATTTATGGAGAACATCGAGAGTATTTTTGCATCGGAAGTTCTAATTGAGATACTCGTCTATTACACCGCGGTGGTCGCTGATTTCTTTAAGCTGAAAATACCAGGGACAAACGACTCTTCGATCTATTTCTGGAAGTTGTTTACATTTATGGTATACTTAGTAGACCGACTTTACGAGCATATTACTTAACGTCGACATTACAGTACATGAATTATTAAATACGATCAAACATCAAATTAATTTACGCATTCACAAGTGCACCGATGCATTTGTAATTTCTATATGGAATACGGAACATGCATCGAGTCGTACCGCCGAATAATTTATTCGCAAGAAGCAAGCTAAAAGTCGAGCACCAGGTACTGACGCAACGGATCGATCAAAGTTCTGTCCCACGGTGCATACCTTATTTCTCATCCTTCAACATTCATCCAATAAGATCCGCAGCACACATAGTGCCTTACACTGTTCAGTAGTGGCTGACACTAGTGGCCTGGTCGCTACGAAAGGGACCAACGTCGTCGTGGTCATTGCTACTCACTTTTGCATTTCGGGATCGTCGATGGACAATTGTCGCTGCGGTTTTTCGATTCGTGGAACACGCTGTGTCGCGGAAGGTGGTCGGCCTTGGCACGGAATAAACATCATCGGAAATCCTAACCCCTAACCCAGTCGGTAGCCGTGAACTTTTGGCCGCGCTGTGCCGGGCGCGAAAAGACATCGCATTGTTCGGCAACGCGTATTATTCTGCGCTGTCGCTTTTTCCGTGAGACGATTTCCGTCGTTGAGGTCACCCGGCAGGAAATCGCCACCCGAATGTTTCCCAGTGATTGTTCCCTATGCTAATAAAGCTCGCGGTGGAATTTTACGAAAGGTCGTGCCCGACGTGCGTCGCATTTCAATTCACCTTCGCCCGGATCTGTTTTTATATTTTTTTAGTTTCCTATCCTAGAGCTTTCACAATTTGTCGATGAGGGTTATTGGATGAATCGACGTGCCAGAATGAGAAGTGTATATCATTAAGACGCGTATCTCTTTTGATAATATCTCTGCAAAATTGTTTTTACATATTTCATCGTATTCCACCGATAGCTTATTGATGGTGTAGGATGATTTCCCCGGAATCCACGAGACGAATTCGATGAGCCTGGCGGATCTAAATCTGAACGTCCCCTTTTCTTCCCTCGGATCGGCCGAAAAGTCGTCAAAGAGGACGAGGAGAATCTTTCCTCGTGGGTCCTCGCGTGACCTGGATCGATTAATTAATTCGATCTACGGTACCTCATCCTTACGGGTTTGTAATAACCGTGAATGGGATAGCTGCACGTAAAACCTCGCGTATCCGCAAACGAATGAGTTATCGTCGTCTCGTGTTGCGGCCCTATTAGATATCTTAGAATTGCCTTTGGGAAATATATACAGCGGGTAATTTAATAATCCTCTGGAACTCGATTGCCGGCATAGTATAACGGGGGGCAATTATCCTCGATTATCGGCCAGGTGGGCGCGCGTTTCTGCGGGCGAATAAAGGCCGGCGAAAAACACCGGCACGACTGAAAGCGTGGATTTTCTTACGCACCGAGTTTCTCTTTGGACACTGAGATGTCATAGAGGCTCGATTACTCAAGACTTTTGGGCGACGAATCGTTAGGAGGAAAATAAATGTCACTTTAGCATGCGGATTATCGTTGACTATAACTCCGATTGACACGCAATTTTGCCTGCAAAAAATTGGTGCATAAACATTCTGAAAGGGCGGGAAGCGCTTATTACTTTACGATTTATATACGCTGGAAAAATGCATATTAATTGAATCGCAAAACATGACTCGATAGTTAAACATTTTCACTGTTACGAGCAAGGTATAAAAAAAGCAGGTGTAAACATTACATTAACGTTGTGATTATCGCTAATTACGCCGGCGATTGATATGCCGCCTTGCGGGAATATAATTGCTCTTTAAGGACTTCAAAACGAGACATACCGGTTTTTTTTGATAGCTGACGTTTATTTAGAGCGCACTATTGCGTCGGTGGTCGCCTCTCATTAATTTCTAATTAAACTACAAAAAAACCGTATGCGTAATTTTGACATAGCGATCAGCTATCAAGGACGATTCACCTCGGGAGTTTGTTTTCGCGAAGAAGCTGTAAGATCCAGGAGCGTCGAGGGCACGAGTTTCCTCGAACCTCGAATTTGTTTGAAAGAAGCATCTTTACCGGTGCATCGGGCGCAGCTTAATAATTTGATGCCTCTCGTTACGCCGCGAGCAGGTTACACAGAAGTTTGCAAATTTAATTCCTGAAGTACCGGCTATCCTTTGAAAAAGGACTTTCACTTCCGGCGGGTGCATTAATTCGGCACACGGTTTGGAACTTAGCCGCCAGTTCCTTTTCGTGCTTCCTTCCACCAGACGGTTTAATAAACCTAGTGACTTTGCTCCATGCAGCATTAACCCAGGACGTGACCGTCCGGCCATTTGTTCCCGGTTTCGTCTGTCCTTCCTTCTTATCCGTACCGCGATTTACTCCCTTCTTTTCACGAAACTTTTCGTTCCGCAGGAGAGTCTATCCTCCTTATCCATGGACACAGATTGCGACGCTTGGGGTACAACGGGATGTAGATGAAAATATCGCCCGAAGCGCGTTCTAGAAATTCGTCCTATCTCGGGTCGCCGTAAGTTTCATTTAAACTATCATTGTGCCAGAAATATACGCAGCGTCACTGCAGGCTTGAAATATATCCTACTTATCTTTGAATCGAGTAAACAATTAATGGTTACCCATTTATATAAATATATATTCGATCGCGTCTCGTTTGCGCGAACGATAGTTGCTTATTCATCTCTAAAACAGTATTATAACCACTGCTGTCCATGACATCGAAGTTTAGCCTGAAAAATAGCTTTTGAATTATATATCTTCTAGATCGCGATATTTCTTAGTTCGTGGCTTTTACGTTTATTACAATTCACGAGGTTATAAAAAAAATAATACCTGTCGCGGGACAAAGAACGTTCAGAGGACGTTATTTTAAAATCACCACGTGATTAACTAAGCGGTTTGCGGCATCCATCGGTCACGATCTCGCCTTCGCGATGGTTCAATTTTAAAGAGAGCGAGTGACCTCGTTAACGAAATGACTTAGGCGATCCTTCGCGTTCCATGAATTTTCTACCCCTTTTGGGGTAGGAGCAGACCGATGGGAGGGGGCTGGAAAGAGAGAATCCGAGTTTCGAATTAGGGAGAGTTCTTCTCGGCACGGTATTCCACCAGGATACGCCTGTTAATCCCACGGTATATTCGCGCCGGCTGAATATCGTAATTATATTAGCGCGGTCCTGCTGGAATTTTCTCGCGAAATTCCTGGCGGAGGGTAGTGCCGGTTATTCGTCTCCGTTCTTTTCACGCTTAAACGCGGACTCGAAATGTGAAAAAGGATATTTTGAGACCAAAACCTAGAAACGGTGTTTCGTGACGTTCGACGTAATTGAAGGGAAAACATGGATGATCTTTAAGATATCAACCTTGCAAAGATCTTTAAATTTATTCTCGAAGCTAGCTTCCAAACAGTAAATTTATATATATATATATATATATATATTTTATTTAGTTATTTATTTATTTATATATATAGTACAATAATGGATATACAATTTCTTCGACAAACACGCATTTACATAACGAGCAATTCTACACCCGCCGTGATACTAGCAAAAACAGATAGCGCTCGACGAAAAGCAGTGGGTGCAAATCCGTCTCGATGTCCCTCAAGTAGATTCGATATGCGGAAAGAAACCGAGCCTGATATCGGGCACGTAACGAGGATTCTCGGTTATTGTTTCCCGCGTCGTCCTAATCGAATCTAATTATCTCGATTCCAGAGCTGACTAACCCCGCATCCAGGGGAATCCCGGCTTCGATGATCCATCAGCGCGCCGCGACGGGAAGGAGGCCGCCTATCCTTCCTCCTCGGCGTCGATTCCCTTCTTCGGGATTTGCCGCGAGGCGGATGCGCGGCGAAGGAGAAAGGAAGAAGGCCGGGAGAAGGACTGGAAGAAGCACGTTAGGTCTGAGCCTGTACGTGTGCCTCGGCCCCGTGAACGTGAGAGCGTGGAAGACGAGAGAAAGAGAGAGTATTGATCCCACCCTCCAGGAGCAGCAACCCCTAGCTGGCCTAACTTCACTCCCTCTTCGTTCCACCCGCCGGTTGTTGTGTGCTGCATACCAATTTGCTTGATTTTTTCCCTTCCACTCCCTCCGCCTTATCCTCCCCTCCGTCGATCGTCTCTTTTTACCTCGGGACACGACTTCCTGCCTGTCTTTAGGTACGTCGCTCGGCGAGTCCTGTTACCGAGAGTGAAGAAAGAACCGTCACGCCTTCGGCCCCGGCATCGATTGCCAGGACCTTCCGGGCGCATCGTTCGCGCGATTTTTGCGCCCTGCGAAACCGACGAGAGGCCAGCCGGACGATTGCAACGTCGAGGATTCCTCCGCGAGGATCCACGACGAAGTGCCATCGTCCGGAA
Source organism: Ampulex compressa (assembly GCA_038496175.1). Classification (NCBI taxonomy): domain Eukaryota; kingdom Metazoa; phylum Arthropoda; class Insecta; order Hymenoptera; family Ampulicidae; genus Ampulex; species Ampulex compressa. Next base: position 11,539 of record JBCFXI010000068.1, on the reverse strand, counting down.
ACTCGCGCTTCCTCGGGAGAATCCTTGGATTCGTAAGGTTACTTTATGAGCGGTCGATGTGATATGAAACACTCGAAGCCAAACTTGTACGGTCCATACCGGATTAAATGATCTTAGAGATAAAGATAAAGGATGATAAAATAAGATGATGAACACGCACGTAAGACAGTTGCTGTTTGTATATTATTCGGGAGCAATTTTTCTCAACCTCGATCTTTTCCTACAACCGATAAGATAACGAGAGATAGGCGTTTGATGTGTCGTTCCAAGCAAAGTGTGGGAATTCATTAGCGGCAAAGTACATGCCCGCGACTCGATCCCTCGTACGGTCGTAGCCCTTATCCGCGACTCTGCGGCGGCGAAAGGATTAAGTACGCGGGGAGCGCGGAATGTCGTCCTCTTGGCGCAACAGCCGGTAGTGGGTCAAGGTCGCGGCTTTGGAATGTAAAAATCCCGATCTCCGCGTATGCCTCAGAATATTCGAGGGCCTATCGCTACACCGCGGGGAGTCCCCCGAGATTTTATTAGAACGTTTCGATAACATTCGTCGCGCCGAGTCGGTAGGATCGACGGGGCGGAAACGCGCGGAGGAGTCACAGAAGACGGGGACGAGGGAGGACGGAAGGGGACAAGACGAGTGGGTAAGAAGCGGGTTTGAACCTCGAGATAAACCTGCCCTCGCCTGGAATCTTCTATTAGCAATTACAGTTGTAATTGTTTCCTGCAATATGCATGGAAATAGTGGAATTATTTAAAAACCACCCCTACCACCGCCCAGGTGGGGAGAACCGTCGGAGAAGGTCTGACGGCGGCTGCCGTCGAGTGGACTGCCGATATTCTCCCTTCTCTCCCCTCTCTCTCCCTCTCTCTCTCACTCTCTCTTTTCTTCTTCTTCTTCCTCCTTCCGCCCGCCTCCCCGCTCTCCCCCTCTCCGTCTTATATCTAAACGGAGGTTCCTTCGATTCGTTTCCTCGTCTCGAATCCTCGTGGTACTGGAGAAAACCTCGAATCCAAATCCCCGGTACGGTTAACGGTTAATGGACTGGAAACAATTTATCCGTTTAGGTCTCGGCAGCCCCGCCAGCAATCTTCACGCACGGGAAACGGAGTGTGCGCTACTTGTCGCACGGGAAAACGCTATCCAGTGATGTGCTCGAGTTTCCTCACGGCCGTTACCAACTCACCCGCGTGAGTCATGTCGGCGGTTCGATGGATCTTCCTCTTTCTTTCGGATCATCGCTAGCGTATGTATATCCTTTGGCCTTGAACGTTCCACCGTCGAGGCTATCGATGAAGACACTCGATTTATGATCGCGTCTAGCAAATCCACGAACGACCGACGTCGAAAATGAAGTATAGCGAGTATCATTCTTGAAGGCAGAGATTATAATCCAAGCGCAACCCGAAGACAGCGTTCCACGTTTTGTCAATGATCAATAAAGATACGTTTCGCTAAAAAGAATCTTACAGATCTATCCGTACTGTATTTTAAGAAGCGACGAGGAACAATAGCCATCCTTCCTGGCTCCTATCCAGTTAAACCTCATTCGGGCGACTATCAAGCGACGCTAGGAACGGCTCCTCTTCGCGTTAGACTCCGCTCTCTGCCGTTCGAATGGCTCGAAAACGAGCGTAGGGGAGAAAATTCCTTCGGACACGAGGCACCCTCGAAATCGCGGTCGCGGATCTGTTGGGCTGCGAGGCAAGCCCCGAGGCTCGAACTTCTCGGGAAGTAATGCCTTCTCCGGCGCGAGTCTCGCTATAAAGTTAGGCGAACAATTGCTCGCTAAATTCCCGACAAGCCTGGCAAAAAGTCGTAATAAAATCAGCGAGCGACGTACGGAACGGGTTCGATTCTCGGCGCTCACGGCGAGGGAACAATGGGGGACTCGAGCAAGTTTCCACGGGCGGGGGCCACGAGCACGATGGCATCTGCGAGCCAGGTTTATGCTCGAATGGAGCCGCGAGGGTACCGTGAGGATGGGCCTTTGCCAAAATCGGTTATCGGCGCGGATAAATGCTCGTGGGTACGTTATGGAGTAACCGGCGTTTGCCGCTGCGCGGGGAGTTTCTCTTACCCGCCGGCACGACGGCGAGGTCCACCTCTCCGGAGTCTTCTCGCGTAGCACGGTGGCCGGTGCATTATCATAACCGCATTCTCCTGCGCGCGACCGTAAGGGCCCCCGGATGCCCGACAAGAGCAACCCTTTGCGCTTACACGCTCCCGTGCCTGCGCCCATTGCCGATATTTCTTTATTCCTAACGCCACGCTTACTCGCTTCACCCTCGTCCTTCCCCAAGACGCGACACCGCGCCGCGTTCTTGCTATCCTCCAAACCATCGAGAACCCCCGAATCGCCACTCTGTGGTCCTCGTTGAGCCAATGTGAGGTTACGCTTTGCGATATTCGGTGACACATTCGAGAGGGGTGGACAACTGGAAGAATGCATCCTCGTGTTTTGTAACATGGCACTATGTTTACGACATGATTGATTCTTTGTGGAAGTTGTCGCGGATCGTTGAGAGAATTTTGTATGGATTTAAGATAAGCGGATATTAGGTTTGTCTTGGCGCGGTACGATGTATGCGATTGTACCTCACTGGTAACGATTAGTATGAGAACGTGGTTTTTCCCAATTTCCGTAATACTTATTACGTAATAAACTGAGGAGTTTCGGTTTTTAGTTAGGAACGCACGCTTCAAAGATTACGCTTTACTTTCAGTTATTTCAATGAATTTTTTTCACGAGGTTGTCGAGTGTGTGGTAGATATTCGTTGGATATTATCCCTGGTAAAAAAAATTGAAGAATCTTCTGATGGATCGTAACGACCGTTATCTAGGGAAAGAATCTCGTGTGCGAGAATCTGTCCATTCTCGCGGAGAGGTGCATCGTCCGAGGCTAAGCTGGCACATTTGTTGCACCAAAATGGCAGAAGTGCAGGTGGGACAACGTCGCAACAAAACGTTTTTCAGTCCCCGAGCCAATGCATGGCTATTCATCGCGATGAAACGATATTTACGAGGGGGAGAGGCTCGTAACGTTTTTTACTTCCATACGTATACTTCGACCCGCGAGCTCGGTACGGAATCACCTGTTCCGTTGAAATATTTCCCGCAACTTCGGAAATTTAGCGCTATCGGCAGCATAGTGATCTACGGTAACACTCTGCCGCCCGGTGTTCCTTGCACGTGCCCATCGTTCTTAGAAAGCAGGATTTGTGTGTACAAAACATGCGCTCCTTACGGTTAATGTAACTGCTAATGCTAATTTTATAGTTCGATGAAGCTTCTTATGCCATACTTACCTGCATCATGAATAATTAAACAATGGTACAGGCAAAACGAACGATTAAGCATTTTTGGCAAAAACGATGATAAAAAATAATGTAAAACGAGGTGCAGTTGAGTATACTTTATGGTGATGGAGTTTTGAATAAGTTATTTTTCTTGAGTTTTTATGATAAAAATCGCATACGCTTAGAGTGAATGTGTTACCTTGCAGTTCGAGGATACGGTATTCTGGACACGTCGGCACCTTTAAAATAGTCGTATAAACTGCGCGAAGGTAATAAAATAGTAGCGTTGTTGGTATTAATCGATCGCTAATCTCTTTTGCTACAATACATATCAAAGATAGGTAACGGTAAAAAATAAACGGGCTATAAAAATACGGATTACACGGAGATGTTACATGGCATGTATATAATAACCAGGGAAATTGGTATGCAATTTTTGAATCCGCTCATCGTGTTGCAGGTGCATTAAATTTTAATATGTAACCACAGCGTATATTTTAAGCCAAATTTTTAAATAACATACCGAAATTTTAATGAAAATGTATGAAGTTATTTCCAAGGGACATACGTATGGTTGATCTTGTTAACGCAGATTTAAATATTTCTTGATCGGTTTACAGACCTGTCCAATTATACCTTTCACGAATACTACTCGAGTCTAACGATTAGCGGAAATCCTAGAGTTACCAAAAGGTACGTTCGATTAAATTCGAGACTTGCATGCACGATTCTCGGTCTTTCTTTATCCATTAAACGTACATACTCCGTACCTCGCAAGTATGACGCAGTCGAATCGCCATTCCAACGCCGATATTAATGGTCTCAAATAGCGGGTTAGAACAATAAAAAAAAATTGAATGCGGGTAAGTGCAAAGCCGAATAGCCGTAATCTCAATCCCCACCAGTGATATTTCATGCCCGTGTTACCTCTCATGCGATAAATTGCTCGCATGATGTGCCCGCCTTACGTATGCCAGATATATATTTCCTCGGATACCGTACGAACGACAAGATCCAGCACAAAATAACTTTACTATCGATATTACGACAGCCGAGTACATCAAATAAATTTCAGCGCGGAACTTAAATTCAACCGGCCCGCAGCGTGGTTCTGCCAGGAAATTTCCAGCGAAATAACACGGAGATCAAGCGTGTCTCATTCTGCCTGCAACAACGCGACAACGACATAGCGTACTCAGTCTCGAACTTGTACCGTACGCTCGTCATGGTAGCGGCAGGTGTATCTGCCAAAGACATTGACGATGCGAAATGAAATTTCCAATAATCATCCTGCCATCTATATACTCTTTCTGGAAACTATCAACAATCCTTAAAGTCTCTTTCACAACATTATTCATAACTATATTCTTTCCTTCCACAACAAACGACTCTTATTAAAAGAAAAACGCCTCCAGATACCGAAATCAAACTTGCCCCAACAAACTTCCCAATCTTTCTCGAACCATCGATACATTTCTCGATGCTTCCCTTGTATCGCCATCTCAATCGGTACACGGCAGTGTTCGAGCGATACCCGCGAAATCGCGTTGATTCGCAGGATCGCGCATACCCCGCAACTTTCTCCTCCCACATCGGCCCTCGGCCGAGTATCGTGGAAAATGAAGGACTCGTCGGGCCAGTCGGCTAATTCGAGGCGTATCGAAGAACGAAACGGAAAGCTCGCCGGCCCACTGGAACGTCGGTCTGGCATGCGTCGGATCCTCGCGGCGTATTATCCGGGTTCCTCGCGGTGAAATAACACGGGGATCAAGCGTGTCCCGTCGGTGTCTGGAACGGCGCGACGAACGCATAATGTACTCGCTTTAGGTATGCGCCGTACAATGCGCCCGTCGCCGGGCCGGCGGGGCGCGGGCCAAGCGGGGAGGTAAGGAGGAGACACGCTCGTGTAAACGCGACGTGCACATCGTGTCACCATTCCAGCGGAGTGAAATCAACGTTTTTCTAAGCGCCCAAAGAAACCGGCACTGCCGCGCCGAGATCGCCGGCGTAGAGGCGGGCGAAGGAGGCGAAGGAGGCGAAGGAGGCGACACGTAGGAGGAAGAGGCGACGAGACGCGAGATTCGAGGCGGGAGGAATAAGGAGAGGACCCCGTGGAGGCAAAGGAGCCGTCGGGGCACCGCAGGGCAGGGGAGGTGAGTCTAACCGAGCGGAGCTCGGTTTTAGGTCAGATCGTGCCGCGAAAACCAATCGCGCGCTTTCTGCGGCAGATTCGTCGCCATGGCGACTGCCGTCGACGTCGATTACCGGCCGATCGGACGATCGATCGCCGGACCGGATGATAAAACCGGGCCGATCGCCGGCCGGCCGCCTCGAATTCCTCGACGACGGGCATTTCCCGTGTCCTCGAAACCAGGCCGAACTCCGACTACCGGCCGAGTGCCACCGCTGATTTCCCCCCAGGTTCCGTTTGCCGATTCTTAACGGAGCGAATCCCGCGTTTACGGCGGCCCCTTCGTTTGTTTCGTTATCCGGAATCGATCGACGCGCCCGTTTGACCCGGGCTCTAACGTCCGATGTGACCGCCGCTCGGAGGGGCGGCGGATACGCTTTGACCCTAAGACCTCCGCGGTAAAACTCGGACTCCTCGGCCATTGCAACGACGTGATTCCTAGCGCTGCTTATTTGCCTGGCCAGATGGTCCCGCTCTTCCACGCGCAGAGGGAATATTCGATCCGGAGTTTGCAGCCGGAATAGCTTTCTTATGGACGAAGAGGTATCCCGCGTGCGTAAAAATCTTTAAGCGGACTGTATCCGTTGAGTGGACCGTACGGTTTGCGGGGATTTATTTCGTACACGTTACTTAATCTCGCGCCGAGCTTCGTATCATTGATAACGCATGCGCGAGCCTTGCATAAATTTCGACGCGAGGGGCATCGCTCGAAAAGCCCCGGTCATTCACGATTATCTTCGCAATCCCTCATACCGATTCCTATGGCGCGCATTAAGGTCGCTCGGAACTTACCTTGCAAGGTGCGCCTCGAATCGGCGTATCTACACCTCGGACATCCTTCGTGAGAATGAAAACGAGACGAGCGCGATCTCGTACGACGAGCGGAGCCCCCGGAGTCGGTCCTATCGGAGGCGCCCGTCCGATCCGATTTTTTTCCGCCCGGTTGGTTTAATCGACGCGCAATTAGCGCGCGCGTAACGTACTTCCCTCCCGCGGCAGCTGAACGATCCTTATCATAATTAAATCCCGGCCACTGCGTGCGTGTGCTTACGGGGGCGAAATGGCGCGTTCGTCTCGCGGCCTGTACGATTTCACCGTCGAGAAGCCCCGGTTTTTCCGATCTCTTTTCCTGCTCCCGCAGGAATTCGCCCCGGGCGCGCTAGGCATCGCTTATAATCGTTGCGATCGGGTATAAGCCGCGAGTGGAGCCGGGGTCCGCCAGCGATATTGCCTACTGTACCCGTTTGCCGGCCAATCGATCGCTTACGCAACCGAGGCGACCGGTATTATGAGCAGCGAAGGACACGAGCGACAGCGCGACCGTTCAAAGTCCGCTCCCGATCGATCCGCTCGGGAAATTCTCGTTTCTCGATTCTCGTACCTGCGTACTCGCCTGCCACGATTGCTCCGCGAAAAATCGAGGCTCCATTGACTATGACCGGCCTTGATCCTTTCCACGAGAAGCTTTTCACTGTTCCCATCGAATATGTTTGATAGGGTAAAAGTGACGGTCGAACCGAGGAAATTCTCGTGTCCGTTTGATTTCGATTTGTTCTTGGCTGTTACTGTTTTCCGTAAGACGTTGCGCTACCGCTGGAATGCGAGAGGGAATAATAAGTTGGTTAATTCGCTTGGGACGGATGGTTGAGGCGGTAATCGTGAAGGGGTGAGCGTGACGCTCGCTGCTCCTCCTATTGGAATATTAGAGGTGTACTCTTTGTGCTCTAAAGGGCACGGCTTATTTTCATAAATATTTTATATCGCCCTTGAATCGTGAGCGTTTCGAAAAAAGTGTTGAATGTAGATTTCCTTAAATAAGGGAACGAGATTTATCTAGAGGAGAATGGTGTCTCGTTTCTTTCCAAGTCCACTGAAATCCATTACGATCGATTAGCGGATCACCATTCGGTAGTTTCTAAATCTGGAAGATACTATCTCTTCGCCTGTCCGGAGAGATATGCCCGAGGTAATCCCTGGCTTTATTTCCGGGATATCTCAGATAAAACATTTTTCCGCTTTTCTCGAGAGAAACCGCGCAGATTGTAGGGCATACCGTGTAACGGCAATGCTCTATAAGAATAAAGGTATTGGCAACTTGCATAGTTCTACTAGATAAACGCAAAAAGTGCGCAAGGTAAGGCGTATTTGTACGAGTTGAAAGTATTTATGTATATGGCGTCAAGCGGCGTGTATTTAAAAAATCTCTCAGTCGGTGGAATTATCATTAATTAGATGCCGAGTAAAGAGCAGCATGTGTTCCAATACGAGAGCGCGTTCCTTTTCGTTTTATTCTCATCGACGAGCACGCATATTCGATTAATTTCTCACAGAGCAGTAAGGCAGCCCACTTTCATACCTCGATGCTATTCTTAGATTTTCAGCTCCTACGTAGATAATCGTCATACTTCAGAGTAAGTAGTATCATTAACACGAAGGACCGTTTGGTAAAGGGAGAAGCATTTCACTTATAACGCGCATCTACATAACACTTTTAACGAATACATCCCGCGCACTTATGCGAAACAAATTGTGAGAGTCAATCTTCAATATCAATACAACAATCGGTATATATTACTCGCATAGTACACACAGGACAAATAGGCACAAACGAGGAGGGCTATACAAAAGATCCACATTCGCCGAACAAAGAGAAAGATAGCGAGGAATCGTTTCGAGGCTCACGCATGGCGACACCAGCATCGAGACAGAACTCGACATCCAGCAAAAGAATGGCCCAAAAATATAAAGCGGAATAAAAAAGGAAGATACGGAAGGATTACTCGGAGGCTCGATTGCACGTACGTGCTCCGCTTGCAGCCGTCGCTAGACGCTCGCGAATACCGGTTCTCCCTCTAACAACATCTAACGACAATCGCATCGATCAAGGGACATCGCGATAATTCCACCTTGCCTCGGTCCCAAGCTGCCCGCGGATCCTCCGCAGCGTCGCGCCGGATCGATAGATCACCCCCCGGGCATTTCATTATTGCGCTCGCGGGGCCGTCGCCTCCGTTTTCCACCGGAGCCGGCCTCTCCTTTCCACCAAGGTGCGACCGGGCCCGCGGAAAATTCCCAGGCGTCCTTCGTTACCAGCCGGGAGTGCGCGCATAAAAAAGAAAATCCTGCGCTCACGCTCTTGCGTGACGGGACTCGGAAATTCGAGGGACTCGCTCGGCACGGCTAGAGCACGGGGAAAAGACGCGTACCGGATCGGTGGACGAACCGGTGTCCCGGTTCTTGCGATTCCTTCGAGAACGCGTCGCCCGACTTTCTCAAATTCTTTACTGGGAAATTCGAGTGGCGACGATGCCTTTCGAGCGATCCTTCCTCTTTTCCTTGGCCGGCGCGCTCGACCCCTTGCGTGGGAACTTGACCTTCCGCCTTTGTGTTTTTGACTGGACTACCGCGTTTTTTCATCCAAATTACGTTCTCCAACTTGCGATCAAGTCGAGATGGTTGCGTTTTATAAAGGTTTACGAGGTGTCGTACGTACTTAGGTTTGATGTACGTGGATTTCTTACGACGATAACGTATGAGAGGGGGTACAATTGTTGATCATGAAGATGGTACAACTTTACTCTATACCTGATTCAGTGCGATTTCCCTCGGTGTGTAACTTTCTGTCACGAGCATGGCCCTTTGTTTTATGGATTAATATATTTATGTACGTAATTCAAAGTTTATACCAATATACGCGATAAAAGCTACATGGACATGGACCTCTCGGAGTAACTGTAAAACTGGCTTATTTTCTGAAAGCTTTTCCTGCTGTAAAGTTGTAACAGTTCGCAGCAGCTACCCACGCGAGAATATTTCCTGGCACTCAAATCTGTGTGAACGAATATGGAATGATATGTAGCAGTGTTGGGCACGGTTATACAAACACAATTCCGAGCATGATCTAACGAGGATACGAGGTATGACCGATTCTCATTACGTTCAAAAATGTACTGCGCGACTGGTTGATCGTTGAAAAATATCAGGGCTAAAAAGCAGGATCTCCGTACGATAAGGAGATTAATGCATCCCACAATATTTTTTTCGCACATATATATCTATATATACGGATGCGCCGAGAACTGCGTCGATCCGCCAACAATGGAGGTCGTTCGATTATAAATGGAATATCGAGTTCTTAATGCGCCATAAAACTAGTTCGGCCAATTGTGAGCGTTTATGGATCCGGATGATTTGTCGTTTTCCCAGAATGACTACGCGCTGGAAATCAGCACGGGTTATCGCTGTTTCCAGGTAGAACGATCGCGCTAATTGCGCGTGGCGATTTTTGTCGACGATGCCTGTAATCTCGCGGGGTTTATTATTTTGAACGTATGTTAATTCTTCGAGGCTTCTTTCGTAGAACCTTTTTTTCCCGACAAAGATAACGGTAGGCAACACGGATTCTACCGCTAGCATGAAAAAAATCAAATCGCGTCGGTGGCTCTAACAAGCATTTATCGTAATGAGGCCCAATCGATGCAGTGAGACTTCTGTGAAGTCAAAACGATTATCCAACGAGCTCGCTCGACGCAAGAAGAATCCTCTACTTGCTCAAGATGATTATGATAATGCCTCACGGAGAAGTAATAGGCATAAGGTAATTACAGAGAGCGGCCACCATTGAACTTGTAACACCTATAATTGCAACGGTTTATCCGCGACGAGGTAAGCCCGCGCAATGTATGAAATAAATTCGCGGTTTGCGATTTGTAGTAATGAAGCTAACGAACAATAGAGATGCGTCTGTTGTTTGTTATGCTCTTTCCATCAGATCGCATTATTGATTGAAAGAAGCGTAGACGTGTCGACTAGCAGCTGAGCTCGCAAAGATATCAGGGCTGCTATAACATTACGGCGATCGGTGAATTTGAGCATGAAAATTGAAGGGGACACGGTCATAAGTGACGAATACTATCTACTGAGCTGTTACACGAGCAACGACTTTCCGTCGAGCAACGTTACTTTTATTTTGAAGCGATGGCTGCCCGAGCGATTATTCCGGTACTCGTCATATTTGAGGATAGGCAGCCAATCAGAAAAAATATTGGGCTGTCGTCTAAGAATAATGTTCGCTCATCGACGATGAATAGCTTTTAGACTTTGATGGCTTTGGTCGGAGAAACAAGTCCTTTCGGTTTAGAAGCATAATGTAAACGTAAACTGTTTTCAGTCTCATTTTCTTCAACATTGCTTAAATGTATATCAACAGCTGCTTGTACTATTTATGAAACGGCTGATCATATGACATTATACTCCCACGATACTCAAGGTGCAGTTCCTACTACGAGTGCAGTTATTTTGGGTACAAATATGCAGGAACGAAACTGCTATAAATACAACCCCTTGCGTATTGAAAAACTATCGCGTAGCTCGTACCTTACAAACTAGATCGAGTGGCAAGAAGTGACAAGAACCACTTGTTACTTGTTCCTTACTCGTGGCCTTCGCGTGCACGGTTGGAAAAATTCTCTCGACGACCGAGAGACACGGATTTTCTGCCTGCGACGAGAATACATGAAAAATCGGCGGACTGGCGAGAGCAGCCATTGCGCCTCGCTTAACAACGCCGGTTTACGGTGCCACTCTGGGGACCAGAAGTCCGGCTACCGCCAATTAAGAAGGATCCTTTCGCAATGGGAGCATATGCCAAGATAAAAACACACAAATCCCAATGAATGTCAGGTGGAACAGTTACCACCCGCCGGGAAGAATATTTCGTCATAGACCAGAATATAGAACAGACCTATCGTACAATGTATTATTTTGTCCAACGATTCGAGATTCGAGAATCACTTGGCCCGCTTATTATTTCTATGCCACATGCAACGTTATTGACGGAATAAGATATCAACGCTACAATCCATATGAAATAATGGAAATAATGAAGATTACTGCTTTCAACGGTCTCGTAAACCCAAGAAGAAATAATACATCTATGAAAAACTGACGTATTTCAATGATTGACGTTGTTAACTATCTAATTGGCAAATACTTATACGACCATAATATTGATTACCCATATTTTATCTTTGTCTTGTATTTTATATATA